>JAWNNQ010000643.1:600000-1092083 GCA_035044765.1 Leucophenga montana
TAAGAGACCAAAATAAAAATTAGACAACGATTTTTAAATTGATATAATTTTTTTTTTTAGTTGGACTTTGATTCCACTGTCATAATATACCAATAATCATTGGTTTATCATATGACATAAATTTTCGACAAAGGTTGTTAAGCTAATTTATCGCTGCACAAAAGAAATGCTTTTAAAAGGTATGACTTTTTAACAAGTTCTTTGATCATATATGTATGTACATACATGTGCTTACATTGAGCAGGATATTATTAGAATAATAAAATTCAAAGTCGCCGCTCGAATTCGCTTCCGATTCAATATGTTTAATCGTTACAAATAATAATCCGACAATGTTTGAATTTAATATAATTATGTCTAAAATGTTGTCAATGAAAATTTTAACATCAACTACAGTATCTGGGAACTGTGCACCTGATGAAGATACTATGTTGTATAACATTATAAAAGACTGTGGCTCAAATAAATCGACATCTGAAGAGTTTTCTAAGTCTTTAGATGATGATGATTCAATTTTCTCAGACGAGGAATCAGAATTGGGTGGTTATTCCGATGTAATACGTATTTCCGGCACTCAAATATGATATGTTCAACACTTTCTTCCACTTGACAGGTATCGCATAAATCATTTTTGTGACATGGAGTCTGAAGAGAGTACTTTTACAGAAAGCGTTAGCTGATCCGACTATTAGTTACTTTGCCAATGCCACTGAATATATGTTTAAACTCTTCATAAACCCTTGAATAACTAGTTTTAACTCCCTGTAGACGATTGAATAGGCAAATTATATGCCACAACCTTCGCCAATTCCTTAGCCGTGATTAATTCCGCTCTTAAGTGACAAGGCAGTTCTTCCGTTTGGAAGCCGTGATATGCTCATCAAGATTGATTTGTGCCTGTAGAAATCTTTGGCGACATGCATTTCTGAGTCTGAATAATCTGTTTGAAACTTCAGACCACCTTCTTGGGTGAGTAATTATTTCCACCGAGCTGCCTCTGTTTACTTCATTGAGCTGATCGTAGATATCGTCCAAATTATCTTTAAGTTGGATGGCTTGCAATTTCCTTTCAAGTAGCGTTTGAATAATTTTATACTTTTTCGTTCTGATCGGTCTATAATCTTCCATCAATCTTATGATAATGGGTTTATGAGGACTGTTGGTTGTCAAATAAATGATAAATCCAGCACAAAAGTCACTCTATTATTCTGGTAAGTTGGGTTGCCATCATGGCCACATCCTCCAGAACAGTACCCTTACGATCAGTGCAATTACTCCCCCAAGAGACAGATCTCGCGTTGAATTCACCAAGGATGAGTGTAGTGTTATTATTATTTTTTTATTACAGAGTGTTTTATTCACAGAGTGTTGTTCATTTCAGTACTACAACCTATGCAAAGCGCATCGTAGAGTGCCTGAAATCTGTTTACTGCGTTAAACACATTGCTTTATTTATTGCGAAGTTGTTCCGACATGTTCTTGTTATGCCGTGCTGCTAGTTCAGTGCAGATTTTTTTATTAACCTCATTTAGTTGGTCGTTTAAGGGTTTATCTCTCATTTCCGAACCGAAGACTTGTGAATTTCATTGATACTTCCTCTCTGGACAGAGCCTGTCTGTAATCCTCCATTGTTTTTCGAGCGTTCGCATCTTCTCTCTCACGATTCAAGTTGATTTTGGCGACTTTGGCATAGATTTTACAGCATCTTGATTATTATTGATAAAACTCATTCCTTGTTTTTTAAGCTGTGGAAAATCATTATAGTATTTACCATCAGCCAACACATCAAATCTATTATTAAGAACTGAAGAATATCTCGATCTGGCTTCTTTAATTGTCAGATTTTCCAAAATCATGATACGTTTAATAGCATAAGCCTTGTCTCTGCCTGGACAATCTCTTGCCATTGGGACGTGGTTTCCCTTGCACTTTGTGCATTTTCAACACATTCATCCTGATTTTCGTGAATTGGCAAAGCAACGTTTGTATGTTGCTACAGTTTGTTTGTAATGTTAAGCAAAATGACTAAATCTATAGCATCTGTAACATTGGCCAAACGGAATATGTTTGACAAAATATTTCCTCCACGCTTATTTGGAATAGTCAAAAAATTATCTTTAGTTCCATTGTAGATTCTGTTTTGAGTTCTTTTAAAACTCTTGTGAGCGAAAGTGCATTGATCGGTTTTCTAATAGACGGATCAGCATTAATTATGTCTACATAGACATCAAAAGGTCCCTTATGGTTTTCCTCATATCGTTCAAAGGCCACTTCGTTAATCACAAATACAAAATTGCACTGCGTCCCGGCTACCACCCATCGTTCTCCGCTATGTTTCCCTATGTTTCACCACCTATAATATTAGTTTTATCACGAAATGTGTAGTATTATAAATACTCTTTAATATTACGAGTATTTATTAATTAAAGTTGAAGAAAATTATTCGAAAAACGCAAAACAATTTCACTTTTTTCGAGAGCACAGCCGCTTAGCCAGATAGTGTTGCCGGAATATGAATTTAATGAAATCGGCCGCACATGACTTCGAACAGTTATTCTAGCTGCGCAATGCATAAGAAGCAGCTGTACGACACTTTGAGTAAACTTATGCATATTCACTCATATACCTCATATTCACTCTCACTCAAATTCGGTTTATATCGTTTGCATGTTGCAAATGTGACACTCATACCAGTACATTTATTCACTCAAATTCGTTCGTATGTGCGGCCGAATTCACTCATTCAATTTAAGCGTAAATGCGTCATATGCCTTTTTGAGTTAATTCATGCAGACCTCTAGTGTGTATACAGTGGCGTTAATCTAATACAATATATTTTCCTGTGTCGCTTATTATTATGGCGTCACTCACGTTCATTTTTGTTGTTGTAACTTTTTAGCAAATTGAAAGATCTGGTTTTTACATACATATTTCATACGCAATTTTTAAGAATTACATTCGTCCTTACTCCTCTTCACAACCATTAGAAAAAAAAAATAATTAAGCGAATATGTTGCGTTTAAGGGTGTTGAAAAAGGAGCGCACTATGCACTTGCCTATTTATATATAGAAGATATATGTATGTATGTACATGTGCCTACAACAATTAATTACATATGAATATTTAGGCATATTTGTAGCATATTGTCGCATATTTCAAATATGTGTAAATATTCTAGATGTTACGTGACGCTAGTTTAGACAGCATAAATAAGAATTCACATAAACTTTATTTTACAGTAAATACAACTTTTATTTATTGTAAGCTTGCTTAAATTATTAAAATATTCAACAAATCCAAACAAAATAGTTTAAGCTGTTGTAAAATCACTTCAAGGTTTATGCAAATTGTGTTCAATTTACCACAAAAAAGACAATCGCTTAATTAAACTAAATCAGTTAGTCTGTACTACAGACTAATGCACTAATATTTACAACATAAAATAGTAATACATACAAAAACAAAAAAAAAGCCAAGATACATTCAACAATAACTCATTCTAGTTTATGTTCGACTTGGACTTGGCACTTTGGCTTGTGTTTGTGTTATGTTTTTGGAATCTTTCGCCTCGCTCAACCTATGTTGTTAGTATATCTTCATCCTCGGGTGGCGAACGCTTCCAACGCTTAGTGAGAGTAAGCACAATGCCAGTTATGAAGAAGGCGCCACCGAGAACGCATAGACCGATACCAAAGTAGACACCATAGTCTCCCAAATTGAGGGCAAGCTGAAGTTATAGAAACGAATATGTATTATTTTTACTAAAACCTATTTTTATAATTGCTTACCTTTGCTCTACTAGCAAGTTCCTTACTAAGCGTTGCACGCTGATTGAACCAGAACATGGGCATAAGAATTTTCGGAATGCCGCGATAAATACTGTAATACAATACAAATCCTTAATATAACTAAAACCGCACAATATAATAAACTTTCCCTCCACTTACTCATAGTCATCATCGGGCTCGAGCATCATATTAATTTGAATACGTCCATGAACATCCAACGGAATGCCCAGATCTGGTTGTACAGCCAAGGTAAACTCGTGTTTTGATTTTTCCGGTTTCATACCAGTTACTGCGTTTATATATGACTCGTCGGCCAGGTAGAAATGCGGGAATGATGCATAGATTGGCGCATTATCACGACACTTTTTGCAATCGACTACACCAGTTTTTGGACATTCGTCCAAACGTGCATCACAGAAGCACTGTTGATTGGGGAAGTTTTCGCCCGAGTCTAAAGTTTCATCGGTACCGACCCATCTAACGCCTTCCAGACCGTGTTCTACGTGTTTGCCATCCGGCTTTAGATTCATATAGCGGCAGGCATCCGTTGCAAAGATTGTAATTTCGCCAAGCGGGTCCATTTTCGGTGGGAAGAGATCACCTGTAGTGCCATTCACTACACCACAAGGCAAATCGTAAAAACCAGTCTCTGCTTTACTATTCCAATGTGATAATCGACCCACATTAGAGACATCATCGGTACCGGTATGTATAGTAAAGAGACCATCATACTCCAGTGATCCATTACGATCGGCGAGCCAAGCGAATCGTGTGTAAGGAATATCAATTTTTGTTGTGTTGAACAAATTGAGAAAATCAATAAGATCATCCTGATAGCCATCAAAAATCCATTCACCAGCCGGTTTGGTCACGAAGAGTTCACCACCCTCTCGATTCAACATAAAGTTAATAATCTTCTTAATTATTTTGTTCTGGTGGCGCATCTCATCAGCAACGGTCTAAAAAATGGAAATTGGTCAATATGTATTACATAAAATGTGTGTCTTTCAGATTACTGACTGCAGTGATAACATGCGCTGTTGTAATCATATCATCGAGTGTGCCATTCGAACGTTCCTTATCAAAAAACCAAGTGCGCCTTTCATAGTAGGAAACTGTATTATTATCATAGAATGTGTAATTCTCTTTCAAATGTTTCTCGAGGAAAACATATGGTCCCATTTCAACAAAATTTGGTTTAACATTTCGATTACGTATCTCTTCGGGGTTTGTCCAATTAAACATATAAAACTCTAAATATATAGGGATAGGTGCCTCCAACCAACTATCGTACGTATCGGTACCCTTCTCCAATTTCAAGCCCTGCGGGAGAAAAATAAATTGTTTAAAGTATATGAATGAATCATCTGATAAGTGCACTTACATTTTCAACTATATTATCGGCCAATCCGGGCCACAAACCGATCATAAGGCCACCAAGGACTGCAAAGATGGTGCCCAAACCATAGACCCATACTTTACGCTGAGTCTCACTGCAGCATTTACAACACATATTGATACAAGAGTTTTTCAAATGATTGCTCTTTAAAATTGAATTTCAGCGTGTCTTCTACTATTAGTTCGTGGTGATGCACTTCTAAAAAGAAATAAAACAAGAAAAAACGTTAACTTCCGTTGAACCGAAGCTCTAATACCATTCACACGAAACTTTAAATAGTATTGTAATACATAAAAGAGGTGGTTTAAATAGGGGGTGGTACACACTCACTAGTAGATGTGTATGAAGCGATGTAGTAGATGTGTAAGAAGCCGCCATATCGAATTTCAAGTTGATATTGACGTTTTCCATACAAATGCATAAAAGTGAACTGTGGGTTTATATGGGACTACCACAAAAAGTGGGCGGTACACGCCCCTTTGTATATGTATATGAAGCGGTTGTCCATTAAAATCCACAAAATCAAATTGCAAGCTAATATTGATCTAAATTTTTTCATAAAAAAAAAACACAAAATTGCACGGTGGGTTTGTGTTGGGGCTACCTCAAAAAGTGGGCGGGCCACGCCCAATTGTCTATGTATGTTTAGCGGCTGTCTCTTAAAAGGCACCATATCGCATTTCAACCTAATATTGAATTTATTAAAAAAGTTTTTTTTACAAAAACATAAAAGTGGACCATAGATTTGTTTGGAAGCTACCCCAATTTGTGGGCGGGCCACGCCCGTTAGTCTATGTATGTTAAGCGGCTTACCATAAAAAGGTACCACATTGCAATTCAACCTAATATAGACTTTGATAAAGAAGTTTTCTTACAAAAAGTCAAAAGTTGGCGGTAAGTTTGTATGGGAGCTACCCCAAATAGTGGACGTGGCAGGTCAATCTTGATACTCTATTAAACTACAATAAAAAGAAGTATATGTGCAAAATTTCAACTGGATAGCATAAAAATTGGTCCCCAACAAATGCGCTACAACATACAGACGGACAGGAATAGATCGATTCGTCTCGTCGAGCTGATCAAGAATATATATACTTTATGGGGTCTACGATGGCTCCTTTAATGCGTTACAAACTTTCAGACAAACTGATAATACCATTTCACACTATGTGCGAATGGTATAAAAAGTGTAAGTACGATTTTTAATAGCAAAATCGACTTAATCTAGTCACTTATAAATTTCCAAAAATAGATGCATTATCCTAATCACTTCAGTCAACAATGTGACAGATAAGCTAAAATATTTTTATTTTGTTCTCCTCGGCCACTTGCACACACTTTTTCGGTAGGGGTTCTCAATGCCCTTGTAGCTGTCACAGAAACTTATCGCGTGCTAGCAAATGTTACTTAAGATTTCGATAAGCATCTAATCGATGAAACACTAATTAACAAAACGGGTAGAACAAAAATAAATGCAGATTAAAAGTAATTAAATGTTAGCGCTGTCGTAAACCTTATCATTGTTCGGAGGCTATTTATGTGAACTGCATGAAGGAACATATTAACATTCAAATATACAGTATACTCGGATTTACTGTTTTTATGAATAGCGATTATCGATTCTGCCACGTTTCTATATTCAAAAATATTAAAGTACCGGCGACTTCAGCTAGAAAAGAGTAAGTTATATAATATGACCCGATAACAAGAAGTCATTGAACTTGAATGGTCCAAGATTCATTCAATTGCAACAGTTCAAAGAGAATTAAATTAAATGACACCAAAGATCTTTTTAAAAAAGTAATATTATACTCGTATATACCACACATACGTATGAAAAGAACTACAAAGATGCACAACCGCACGCGTCGTCCACAATTCTGAAACTAAGGAAATCGTTCTCAAGTGCTTGTACATTTATTTAAATATTTAGGTTCGATTAGAAGAATTCGTTTCATTTAATCAAAAAACGACTTCTAATCTCGAAAACGGAAAATCAACTACAAATCCATTACTTTAGATAACTTCAAATAACATCAAAACTACAATACATACATAGTGTATGTATAGACATAATTCTTTGTATTTCTCACAAGGCGAGTTTCTTAATAGCTGATCTAAAACATCTCATTTGAGATTGTTGAGGTAGTCGTTTACATGCATTGAATTAAGTTAATAATGTTTGACTTCAAGAACGATGTTTAAAGACCCAACTGCAAGTGTATTTGACGTATTAAATTTTTATCAACATTTTTGATATGTAACTTTTTATAAGATTAGCAAAATACACTTGAAAAAGGAGAGATTATGAATTTTATTTTAAATATTTATGTATGCACATTCTTTTAAAAGAATTTATGTATTGTAGTATATGTATATATATTAGAGTATTTTAACTCATAAATCTCGGAATTTTTCGTAGCGGTTTGCAGGAACGCACCGTTGTGAAATCGCGTAAAAATTCTGTAATTCGGAATTTTGAAAATTTGGCTGGAGTTTCAAGGTATAATGTCGAATGAGGGTAAATATTTTAATACTTTTTGCAAATGTGTACTCGTATGTCACAACAGCTGCTAAAGAGCATCATAAAAATAATAAATAATGAAATGCCAAAAAAAAAAAAAAAATGAAAAAAAGGAATTATTTGAGTTTATTGAACAAAATGGAATAATTTGTTGATACTCGAAATATTTGGATCAAGTGATGGTATGTACTTCAGTTTTTTTCTGCATGTTTATCATAAGACTGTACAAGGGTTGTCTATTGTGCGCTTTGGAAACCCTAGGTGTTGTTAGGAGCCAGCAGAGATTTCCATTGGGAAGTTGTATATTTTGTAGCATAATCGTAAGCAGAAAGCTTTTAATGTACAAGTGCTGTTTGTGTTGTTTACAGTGACTTAAATAATACAAAATTTTCGAACAATGATTTATACGACTTTCGATGTGAATTGAGTCAAGAAAAAAGTGCAACGGTAAATTTACTTCCAACTTTGGAAAAACTATTCATTTCGCAACTGTTCCATTAGAACAACGTAGAACGGCCAATTTTTAATGATATACAACCCTTTGTTTGCCAGAAGTTTTCGAAGAATTGAGGAAAACCAACCGTCGAACCGTATTTTCCTTCACCATGTCACGACAATGTGAGCTTTAACACATCGGTTCACACAGAGAGTTTTTGAGCACTCAAAACATCTAATTGACCCAATGATTTTTTTTGTTCCTACTCATCTAAAATAAATTGTGAGATCAACATTTTTCGGCGCCTGAAGAAGTTTAAAGCTTTAAACAGCTCGTTTTGGAGGTACCTACTTCTAAGTGGCAAAAGTACTTAAAAAATTAGTTCAAACATAAAAAAGTGTATTGATCTTCATGGAGAATATTTTGCAAAACAATAAAGCTATTTTCAATGATAAATTACTGCTTTTTCACTATAAGGTGTCAACGAAATAAATCAACCCTGGTAGACTATTTTAAAAATTTACCATTAAGGCATTGCAAACATTTGGGACTAAATTATAATAATTATTACAGAATTGTGTAGAGCAAAAAAATGTGTCGATATTAAAATTATTATTATTTATAAGTGTACTCGACATCGAGATTCCCTGTACCCTGTTAAATATAATTAGTAATCCGATCTGAACATATGGGGGATATTTTATTTGGACTGACGTAAGAAATGCTAAATTTGTCGTTTCTAGCACAAAAATAGACAAAAAATGGAGTCGAAGTTTGTATGGGGAGTGCCCCTTATAGTGGTCCGATCTGGACCTGTGTGACATATTTCATTAAGATTTACTTAAGATAACATTTCATACAAAAACTTAAAAATGGGCGCAGGTCTGTATGAGGGGTACCCTTAAAGGGAGGTTGGCATTTTCATTTAAATCACCTTTTCTGAAAAGGGGAAATGAGAGTCTAAATATCCGAAGTCTCTATCTCTTATAGTTGCTGTTCTTGTTATAACAGCTTGTTTTGGCCTTTGACTGTCGTATTGTGGTATCCACAAAATTTAATAAATTTTAGCTGCTCATGGTCAAGGAGAATCAAAACATGCAAGTTTGTCAAATTAAGTTAAATTAATCTATTACCTATTTTAATAATGAGAACTGCTCAGATGCGTATACGTAATAATATAATATAGATTTATTTGTTTCAATAAAGTTTATCAATACAAACACCTACATACATACATATGTATTTCACAAGTACATAGTGCATAGATTAACTTTTAAGCATTTGAGAACCTTTGTTGTATTTGTAGGCATTTATTTTCTCTTGAGAAAAATGTAGAACACTCCGATAAGTTGCAGTTAGAAAAGTAGCGATTAAAAAAAACGGATATGAAACAGCAGTTATCGCTTTCGACCTTCGAGCAACCACCGACCCAACCCCTCACAGCGATAGAGGATGTTTATATACTTTGTACGTGAATTATAGACAATTGTTTCAGAAGATCTCAGACGAAGTGTAAGTCGGTGATAATGAATCATCGGGTTTGGACTTTATAGTTGAAATACATTTTGTAATGTGTAAAGTGTACAATGCGTAAAGTGTACAATAATCAGGAATTTCACTATTCATTGAAAAACAAGCGTGAAGCCACATTAAAATTTAAATATGAATATGTCTGAATATATTATTTACTCCGGCCATACTCTAGGAATTCTGAAAAGAATTGATAAACGTTACCTTGATGTACTCACACATATGTACAGTTTGTCAAGAAAATGTTTTGACAATGTTTGTGTTTCTGATGTTATTCCTGAACAAAAAATAATATCTGCCAACACAGGATACAAAACCGAAATATATTTCGGTTTTATTTTTCCTGTCTATAAACTCTTCACAGAAGGCCGAGAAGATGTTAATGTCGACGCCCACCCTGGACGATCCAGCACGTCAACAACCGATGAAAACTAAGAACTAGAGAAGAAAATTTCTATGAAAAATCGTCGTTAATGTCATGGAATTTTTTCGTGTTTGGCCCCCTGCGACTTTATCCTGTTCCCAAAACTGAAAAGCCCAATGAAAAGACGGCGTTGAAGAGATAAATGCGCAATGTTCGAAGAGTTCAAGGCCCTACCCAAAAGTGCATATCAGAAGGGATCCAAGGAACGAAGAAGCAATAGCATAATATTAGGGGGATTATTTTGAAGAAACAAAATAGATATTGAAGAAAAAATAAATATTTTTCGAGAAAATAAAGTCACGCTTTTTACGTACCTCGTATGTATGTATATGACAAAATATACATACATATATTGTATTTATACGTACATAAATAACTATATACCCTGTAATTAGCATATCTTTAATATTGCGAAAAGTTGTTTATTGCTAAATATTACTCACCATAGCAAAAATGTAGACAAAGTAACTAGAACAAAGATATTCGATCACCTTGACCTTAACGCGCAACAGCCTCAAATTGCATATAAACAATCGCAATGGAATTGTTAAATTTTTGCTTATTAAATTTTATTCTTATCTTATTTTAAAAACAAGATCTGTTATTATTTATATAAAAATATTTAAGGCACTTAAAATGGCTGTGAAAATTGTTTTCGGCGGCGCTCCAACTAGTTTCAAATACAAAGACGGAACCAGCTATGTAGGAGATGGTTTAAATGTGTGAATGTATTTTAAATGAAATGCGTAATTTCTTTTGTTCAATCACAATTGCTTCTATTAAATACAAATGCAGTACATAGAATGGACGACCGCCTTATTAATTTATAATCCGACTTTAGCCTGTCGACTAGAGGTGGGAAACTATCGATAGTATCGATATTTTTAGCCACGAAATAATTCTTTGGTATCTCTGCGCACAGGGTGGTACATTTTCAAATATATTTAATTTAAACATTTTTACATTATAAACAATAATAAATGTATAAACTAAACTACAATAGAGGTGTTTATTGTGACACATGTCTGTGAATTTTCTTTTCCATAATTGAAGGGTATAGGAATCAAAAACCTGATAAATAGAATCTGTGAATGTGCACTGACAAATTATGTTAAATTTGTAATAATAGCAAGGCTATGGACGTGTAAGACCTATATAATAGTTAGAAGAACATACAAGGACCTTAGAAATTGAAGGGTATACAAATAAACTGCAATGTTGGTACCTCATTAGAGTTTTCGCAATTTTGATATGTATAGTGGAACTACGCTAATACGAGTATGACATGTTTATTGATAATTGACAATGGGTTCAATAAACAATTATTCAGAAGGTATTATTATACGAATTTTTTGTTTTTCAAAAAAAATTCAGCTTTTCTCAATACATAACGCAGTTGCATCAATATATACTTAAATCATGGTCTTGAATCGTTTGTGAAATTTATTGAATTCAAAAGTAAAGTTTTAGGTACTCGTATATATATTGCACTATAATTTTAAAAATGAGATCTGCATTAATGTACAAAGGCACGTACTAAACACCGCACCTGATGACATGACTGATTAGGTCGGCCGGTTGAATAAGAATATATTAAAAACAATTCTATATCATCTGTTTCGGCTATTGTTATAATTACCTGTACTTACAAGTATTTTTTTTTTAAATAAGGTTTGAATTAAACAATAATACAAGAAGTTTTTGTAATTTATAAAAATTTACAACTTGAACTACTACTAGAACTAATTATTTTTACAAGTAAACATCTAAAAACTAAAGTTTTTAGAATTAGCTTTCATTTTCAATTTTAATTAACTAGTATAAAATGTCGTGAAATAAAGACAATTTTATATAAAGTAAATTTTTTTTGGTGACCTATATGTTGAAACTATTAATTGAAAAAAACCAAACAGGTAATTTTCCAAGTAGCGGTGCTGCTGGCCATTGGTGTACAACATACAAATTTGCAACAATAGAAACCTGGAATATAACACACACTTGTCCCAAATACGTAAGAACGCAGGGTGCAGTAATTAATAGTAATAGTAATAATAATAATAATAATAATAATAATAATAATAATAATAATAATATACATACTACGTCATCAGCTGGACTAATTCTTATTTTAACATTTTAACATATAAAGTTAAACATTTAGAACCGATAACATATTTTTTTTATAAATATAATCGCTAGCACAGAGTAAAAAACAATATATGATTTATCTCATATCATGATTTTGTAAATATTGTAAGCGATTTCGCAAAATAAGTGTAGTATAAACGCAGTATAGAAAGTAGAACATTTTTTTTTTTGGCCGACAGCTGTTTAATATAGCACACAGCACTGCTTTTGTACGCTATCCAACACTTGGCTGCGGCAACCAATGAAAAAAATCCACGACGCTTCTAATTTGGCAACGGAGACTAAATGTGTGTGATTGCTCATTTGTGCAGCGAAGGATGAGTTTATAAAATTATAAATAAATTATTCAGTTAAAACATAGTAGAATTAAGTAGTTCAAAATGAAATTCCTTCCTTGTGTACTGATCGTGCAACTGGTGCTCTGTATATTGGATGAAGCGCTAGCCGGCCGAGATTTCTACAAAATTCTTAACGTCAAACGAAACGCAAACACAAATGAAATAAAGAAGGCGTATCGACGGCTGGCCAAGGAGCTCCATCCAGACAAGAACAAAGATGACCCAGATGCGTCGGAGAAATTTCAAGATCTCGGTGCTGCGTACGAGGTGCTTTCAAATCAGGACAAAAGGAAAACTTATGATCGTTGTGGTGAAGAGTGCCTGAAGAAAGAGGGAATGATGGACCATGGAGGGGACCCATTCGCGAGCTTCTTTGGCGATTTTGGTTTTCACTTTGGCAATGGTGATCCACAGCAACAAGACACACCGCGTGGCGCAAACATTGTAATGGATATGTATGTTTCGCTGGAGGAGTTGTACTCGGGCAATTTTGTGGAAATCGTGCGAAACAAGCCTGTTATGAAACCTGCTGCAGGCACACGTAAATGTAACTGCCGACAGGAGATGGTCACCCGAAATCTGGGACCTGGTCGTTTCCAGATGATACAGCAGACGGTGTGCGATGAATGCCCCAATGTTAAGTTGGTTAATGAAGAACGCACGTTGGAGATAGAGGTAGAATCGGGTATGGTCGATGGCCAGGAAACACGCTTTGTTGCGGAGGGTGAACCACACATTGATGGTGAACCGGGTGATTTAATAGTACGCGTTCAACAGATGCAACATGAACGGTTTCAGCGCAAGGGCGACGATCTCTATACAAATGTAACAATAAGCCTGCAAGACGCACTCATTGGTTTTACAATGGATATTACACATCTCGACGGGCACAAGGTACAGGTGACGCGCGAAAAGATTACATGGCCCGGTGCGCGCATACGTAAGAAGGGCGAGGGTATGCCGAATTACGAAAACAACAATTTGACGGGTAATCTGTACATTACTTTCGACGTAGAATTCCCCAAGAAGGATTTGGATGAGGAGGAAAAGGAAGGTAGGTTCAACGCATAGGAGTAGTCTACGGAATATGTATTAATTTCTTTTTAATTGCAGCTCTAAAAAAGATACTCGACCAAGCATCGATCAATCGTGTCTATAACGGACTGTGAGCTATGTGTGGAAACTTTTTTGCCGCAAAAACTTACCTCCGGACAGCGTCTGGGTGTGCAACCCCATTTAGTCGATTTTATGCGCTATCTACGCTGTTCAACTTCAACAAATTTCATTAATTTTATAAGATTACTACTCATGAATTGTTAGTGCGAGGAGCGTGCTTGATTTGCACAGCAATAAAGTTTTCCTGGCAGCAACTAATTTTTTCTTAGTTGCTACAGTGGGAGCTGCACTAGAACCATAAACAAATTGTATAAAGATATGCAAGCTAGAAAATATTGTTTTAATTAAAATGAACTTTTTTATATCGTCTAACTAGGGCTATGAATAATGCACATATGCAGTACATACTAGTGGGATAAGTGGTATAAAGATAATTTAAGGGAAAACTCTAACCCCGGTAATTAAAAGTCCTTAGTACATTTTTTTTTTCAATATAACAATCATAATGGTCTCTGCAGTGTAATGGGCGTACTACGTCTATTTATCACATGAAGCAACCACCGTGCATTGGAAGTTAATAGTGGCAGTAAAGGCAGGATTAGACAGTGCTGGGTATCTTTCACGAATTTGAGTTTTTGCTGTCACTTTTAGTACAAAATTAGGGTGGAGCAATTATTTATGGACTTCTAAAAAAAAATATTTTGTTTTGAACGGCATAGCAATGAAAGTTGGCTTGCAATATATAAAAAAAAAAAAACGTAAAAAATATTACTCGCCTCTCTTGATGTTTTGAGGTGACCCAACACAGTTGAATATTGATGATGGGGGCACCTCTAAAACTATAATTAAGTATTAAAATGCAAAAATATTATTAATTAATAGAAATAAATAAACTACAATGTATAATAAAACAAAGTTTGATTCAATACATAAAACATTAGCTCAAATTGTTTTAAATACACATTTTTCACATTTTTTTGTTATTTTATTATTGATTTAGCATACCTGTAAAAAGTTGCTCTTTTAGGTCATCATTAAGCAGAAGAAAAATCAATTAGCTCGTAATATGTTCAGAGGTGCCCCCATCATCAATAATCAATTGTGTTTGGGGCACCTCAAAACATCAAGAGAGGTGAGTAATATTTTTTACGTTTGTTTTATATATTACAAGGCAACTTTTCATTGTTCAAAACAAAATATTTATTTAAAAGTCCATAAATTATTGCTCCACTCTAATATATACATATATATATATATATATATATATATATATATATATATATATATATATATATATATATATATATATATATATATATATATATATATATATATATATATATATATATATATATATATATATATATATATATATATATATATATATATATATATATATATATATATATATATATATATATATATATATATATATATATATATATATATATATATATTTATACTAAAGTTTTCCATTCATAAACATAAAAGTGGGATTTTATAGAAGCAATACACTGATTTTTGATAAAATGATGGTCGTAGAGTCCATACCGATTTTTAGAACGATTTGATGAAAAATGCCTAGTTCCCGTATTAAAACACAATTGTAAGATAAACGGACGGACAGATGGATTAAGTATATATATATATATATATATATATATATATATATATATATATATATACTGAGTGTTGCAAACAAAGTGATAAAAATTAAATATGTCTGGAGAGTATAAATATCATAAATACATATGTATTTAAAATAACATGGAGGGTGAAATAAAAATTGTGAAAGTCTGTAATTACTGTTATACCGTTGTATGTACAAATGTATTTACATATGTAAACGTAACAGCTGTGTATAACAGCTTTTATATTGCGAGAGAATCTGACAGGACGAATTTCGTATTAGATAGCTTAGAAATTTTCTCTAGTGCAGACGTCAACCGCGAAGGCGACGCGTTCACTAAAACAGAAATTAAAATTTATAGAAATAATTCGAAAACAGGGCAGTTTAATAATAGTGTAAATTAATTTAGCATTTAATAAACAAACTCGCACAAAAAACTCGCAATCGTAAACCTCAGCACAACGCAAATCCTAACCTAAAATATCAGCTGCTTAGATTAAGAGCATTCAAAAGCCTTTTTGCTTCAACAAAATAGCAACAAATATTATGAATGTCGCCTAAATATCATAATTTAGAGGTGAGTTGTTAATTACACTGCAGAAGTTTTGCAATTTCCCTCCGGTCTGATGGACGCGCTGTCAAGAGATATCCTTTCTCGTATTCTCAATTTAAGTCCGCCAACCCCCTGCGCGTTTTATCGATTTTTAAACTAGTGCGATTCCGTCTGTTTGAAGTGACCCAAAAAACGAAGCGTTTGGTTATGAACGTTGGAGTGGAATGTGGGACCGGTTATACTGCACACAGGCCATAGCGCGTAAAAGAACAGACATATGCGAGCAGAGCAGGCGTGCTCTATGGTTTGCATGTTTCAAGAAATTTCAAACAACGTGCGACGATAATTGAGATTTACTTTTTCGTTTTGCCAGTTCTCTGGTGCTTCTTTTACAGGAATTTGCATAATTGTGTCACATTTACTGAACGAACGTTTTGCACATATTTCTGGCATATATTTTGATTGATTTACCAATTTGCGGTTAACAATTATAAAATATTATTTGTTTATTAGGCATATTGTGCAATATATACTCTTCAAACCGACAGAGTTTTGCAGTATATTTAAGTAAATTAGGCGCCTGACATCCGGAAAAAAATTTAAATTCAAAAAAGGACTGATATAGTCAAGGTGCTCGACTATATTACATCCTGCACATCGAGTAGTAACGTGGGGGTGGGTGAGTGGGGATTCGGTTGTTAGTCTAAGAGGTCTAAGATGGATATATGTACATATTGGGAAAAATTGTACAAAAGCATGCTGACTTCGTTCGTATACACTATGCGGCACTTGTGTGGAACCCGCTTTAAGTTGTTGTTAAAGGTGAATATTTCCTAACATGCAGACAATTAGCTCGAGAAAAAACGTTAACTTTGGTGGTACTGAAGTTTAAATACTCTGCACACTTTCCATTTTTGCTAACCCAATTTGAAGTTTTTCCTTCAGTTATTAAATTTTTGAAGAGAAGATATAAAAATTTTAAATATGATAAGTATAATACGTAACCTAAATATAATATTTATTTATTTAAAATTATAACTACATATATATAAAACAGTAGCTTAATATAAAAATTTAAAGTTTATACATTGCGGACACTCAGACCCTTAGGATGAATTTTTGTGCTTCTACTCACAGCCTGGTCAGTAGTCCAAGCGGGCTCAATTACAAAAATAAAGAAAATGGAAGGTGCTAAATGAAATTTACAAATTTATTGAATAGTGTTTCGTCAGTAGAGAGTTTTTTACATAGTTCAAGCACGAATTAAAAAAGAAATAAAGCAAAAAGTGACGAGTTGGCCGAATGGGGACATTTATAGTATATAGCATAGTATGGGTCTCAAATTCAGGAGCCAAATTCTGAAATCAGACAAAAAAGAGAAATATAGAGGAGTTTATTAATATAAGCGTCATTCAATTCCTTAGACTAACGTTTTACAAAGCTAAGAACATCTCTTGCTTTATTTACTATTGAACTTATTATAAATAAGTTTATGTTCCATACGGATCCCTAGGTCATTAAAACAAAAGTCTCTAACGAGTGTAATGTTTTTTAAAAAAATATGTCACTATAAATGGTTTTCTGCGATGAAACGTCATCCACTTGCTTTTTGAGAATTTTAGATTAAGAAAATTTAAACGACACCATGTATGTAGTGAGTTTAAATCAGCCTGCAATAAACTGTGTTGCGAAAAATCAGAATATGACAAGCATAATTTAACATCATCTGCATACATTAGTGAAGTTATACTCAAAGGGCTCCGCGAAATGAAAAATAAAAGAAAACGTTTCATATCTCCCATTAGATTTTTTTTAATAAGTAACTATTACCTTACATTGTGCATACTCGTATTATGCTTATTAAAGCATAAAGACATTTTTGTTTGATTGTAGGGTTCCGTCAAGTAATTCGCTTTCCAAAAGGGTTCCGTCACCAAAAAAAAGTTTGAGAACCGCTGCATTAATGTATGTGCATGATTAATAGACAAAGGAAGATTTATAAAGATTTAATAAAAATGCTGAACAATTTTGGACCTAGGGAGTCCTTGGAGATCACCAGAAGAAACAAAAATAGTTTTTGACAAACAATTGTTAAATAATACTTTTTGTATTCTACCGGATAAGTATGACTCAATCCAAGTAAAAAGAGACGAAGGAAATCCTATTGTTTTGAATATGAATAAAAGGTGCTTGTGACATAGCTATACTGAAGTCTCTATAAATGACATAAGTTTGGAAACCCGACTCAAAACCGTTATTTACAAAGTAGAAAATTCTTAAAAAATTAGTTATAATGGATTTGCCTCTAACGAAACCATTTTGCAATTTGTCACTAATGATTTTTTCAAAGAGCTTTGGAATTGCACTCAGCTTAGCAATATCTCTATAATTGGATATATCAGACTTGCGGCCTTTTTTATGTAACGGGACAATAAAAACTCTTACCAAAGAGATGGAAATTTATATAACTTTGTGGATATATTGAAAAGAATTGATAAGGGAAAAGAAATAACTTTGCCTTTTTGATGGTTGTGGATGGGGCGGGAGTGATTGTAGATAATTTTTTTGCACATGAAATTAAAGAATTAAATTAAAATTTAAAGAAATTTATATCGAATTGAGTGCTGCAGTGATTATACAGTGATTCTTTTCAAGTGACCCAGTATTGTAATATTTTTTGATTTTTTTTTTTTTTAATTTGTAACACATGCAAATTTTAAAATTTTAAAATTTTGAAAATATATTTCTCAACAGTTTCTGAGGAAGAAGAATATGTTTATCTTTCATTCTCGTCAATAATATTTTGCCGTTACTTTTTGAGCACCATTTAATACGAATTTTTGTTCAGCATAATATTTATTTTGAATTAAAAAAAAAATTGAGTTACCCGGAATCGACTCATTGTAGATCAAACTGTCTAAAATACTCGTATGTAGTAGGGAATTCAATTACCTTTTAATTCAAGTTATACTTTGTTTCGATCAGACTTTTACTGTTCGCGAGTTATACTCGACTTACCTACGACTCTCGAACACGAAAATTTTTCGAATAGTATATACCGCGAAAACCGTAGTAGAAAAAAAAAATATATTTAGGGATTTGGATTCAGCGACATTCAATTAACCGGATAAAGTATTTTTTATCCAATTGCATTAAAATGAATAAATTCAAAGCCTAGTGTAATTTTCCATAAATAATCATATTGTATGACTTTTCGAACAATATACATTCGTCCACCCAACACTTAATCCGCACATGACCTTTTGTGGTACCACATGCATATCCTTTGAGACACTACATTTTTGACCTTTAGGAATCATTTTGTATAAGTAGGTGCCTGAATCTCCTCTTGGAGAGTCCGGGTCAGTGACATAGAAGGTGATGGACAGTTTCGGGTTCCTCGCAATTATCACAGCTTCTATAGAAGTCTTGTGATGAGGCCCTCAGTCTCTTGGCATGCTGGCCTATAAGACAGTCTCCTGTTACTGCTCTTATTAGAATTGATACATCGGTTCTACTCATCCTAAGTAGGGATTGAGTTCTTTTCAAGTTCTAGACGTGGTAAGTCCAGACCACCTACTGTTTGCGGTCCTATAGTTTTGGTTTTGATTTGTAGCTTGCAAGTTGCCTGCGGTATGCCAATAGACTCCTTATCCTTTCGAATATGGGTCGTTGCAACTAGTCTTGCAAGTTTATCTGCTATACAGTTACCATCAATGTTATATATGTGTAATTTAAAAATGTACTAACCTACTCTCGTTCACTCATACTCTCATTCATATCTTTCACACATACCACACACATATATACCAATTATTATAGATACACAAAGGACGCATTAATAAAGTCAGTCGTTAAGTTACGCTCAAGCAATGCACAATACGTGTCTTTCACACGGACACCTCAAATACAACAACTGGCGACGAGTATAAAAAAGAAGAAAGGAGAGTGAAAAGAAAAAAAAAACCGTTAATTGTGTAATTCGTGTCGGTAGTTCCGCGTAAAAGCATAAAGATGCCGATCGTCGAAAATAATTTTAAACAATTGCTTGATCAACAGCAACAATTTGCAAAGGAATTGTTGGAACAACAACAAAAGTGGATGCAATCAGTTATCGAACAGAATGTTGCCAATGCTAGTGTTTGAAGCCGCGTCGCGGGTGAATCGACTATTTGTCCTCCTTTCCACAATTTTAGCAAAGATACGCAGAATTGTTAGTCATATATGCAACAGTTGACTCAACATTTTCACGCATATTCAGTTACATGCGCTGAAAAACAAAAAGCATACTTTCTTTCATGGATTGGTGCTGATATTTTCGAACTGCTAAAAAATCTATTTGGCAGTGATAGCTTGCTTGCACACACATACAAGCAATTAATCGATAAACTAACTAACCAGACAAAGCGACACATTGTCGCCGCTCGGTACGAATTTTTTAAAACATTCACAGAAACGTGAGAGAGTGGGTAGCCGATCTTCGTGGCATTGCTCGTGAATGTAAGTTTGTGTGTGGTGGTATCGGGTGTTTATCAATTTATGTTGATGAAATGATACGCGATCAAATAATTGTACACACGCCATATGACTAAGTGCGCGCTGCTGCTCTTCAAAAATTACAACCAAGTCTTGAAGATATGCTAATAATTGCCGAAAGTTACGAGACAACAACAAAAACAGTCGCTACAATAAAAGACAATTGTGAAAAGCCAATACCAGTAAATGCGATGCACACACACAAACATCATAATAAAGAAAACAAAATCGAACGAAATGCAAACACAATCATGCTTAAATCATGTACTGGATGTGGAAACTCTCATGCTAGAGAGAGAAGCAAGTTTCGTGACGCTAATTGCCATAGCTGCGGCAAAAAAGGACACATAGCTTCCGTTTTCTTGACTAAGAAAGGAAAATTGTATAGGAACTACAACAAAAGTAGAGAAGGGGAAAACGATCGACACAAAAACAACATCCCGAACATGATGGATTCAGTTGACACAGTGCATATCAACAGTGTGACAGGAACCGTAAAATTCGAATCAAATAAAAACATTATTGATGTCAAACTTTTAAACAAAATAGTAACATTTCAAATGGACTCTGCTGCAACGGTTTCGGTGATAAATTCTAAAACATACAAACAATTAAACAGTCCAAAATTAGAAAAATGCAATCGAGTTTTGCATGCGTTCGGGCAAACGCCAATTCCGATATTGGGTGAGTTGCACACTAAACCAAAGTGCGGAGAGAAACAAAAAGAAATTGTAATAATCGTAGCAAATGTCGAAAATGCAAATAATCTTTTCGGATTGGACTTATTCAAAACATTCGGTTTCGAAATTCAACAAATATCAAACTTGGTTGATGATCAAATAGCTGATTTGTGCTACAGGTACAAAGAAGTGTTTGAACCGGCTCTTGGTGTGATAAAAAACTTCAAAGCAAGTGTTTTTCTGAAACCTAATGCCACACCAAAATTCTTTCGCTCAATTGGACAAATTTAAAGCAGAAGCAGAACGACTCACAGAAGCAAGTATTTGGAAACCGATTAAGTACAGCAATTGGGCTTCGCCTATTGTACTAGCTCCGAAACAAGATGGATCATTACGAATTTGTGGGGACTTTAAACAGGCTGTCAATGTGCAAATTGACATTGAGAGGTGCCCATTACCAACGAGAGAATCATTACTGCATGTTATCCGTCATGGCAAGCATTTTACCAAAATCGATTTAAAGGATGCGTATTTGCAAATGGAGCTTGACGAAGATTCAAAACAATTGATGGTCGTAAACACACCCCTGGGCTTATTTCAGTATCAACGGTTACCTTATGGTATTGCCAGCGCACCAGCAATTTTTCAGCGTTATCTAGAACTACTTTTAAACGGCATCGAAGGTTGTAGTAACTATCTTGATGATATTATCATAACAGCATCAATAGTTGACCAGCACCTTAGCCGTGTTCAGCAAATTTTGGAACTCCTTCAAGAAAACGGCATTAAATGAAAGATGAAATCGAGTACATAGGCGACGGATAAGTGAGAAAGGTGTTCATCCTGACAATTCTGGCCTGCAAGCAGTAAAAGAATTAAAGCCTTCTAAAAATCTGCTGCAACTAGAAGCTTTCATGCGAAAAGTGAACTATTACTGCAACTTCATTCCCAACATCGAAACCAGCCTAAATTAAGTTCTGCTCACCTCTAGACGGACCGTCGTCAGATCGCTATCACTATATTGGTGGAGAAGAAAAGCTTTCAAATGTGATTTTATTAGTATGCACTTTCGAGGCTCATCCTTCGCCGGAGCTAAAAATTTTATATTGAGGCATCCTCAGGCCGCAGATTTTGTAGCGTCTACCCACCTCACGAAGGAGGCCCGTGCCCATCACTTCTCACGAGCTGCGAAGAAAAATAAAGTCCGCCCGGGCAGAGATTCGCAGTTCCTGAATAGGGCATGTTATAACAGGCGGTGACCACTTGCCTGAACCATCCGTTCGTGACTGGAATATTTTTGGTAAACCTGGGCTTTCAGTCATTCTGACTCTCGGCACGGGTCGGATAACACCACTAGTCCGGTACCAGGTGTGAGATGAGGGAGGTGATTTACATGCGGGGTGATCGAGCACAGGGACACTTTTTAGTTTGGGATATTGGATGGGTTATGAATATATGAAACTATGATTTTTCAGACGGTCCAATACTGGTCGACCCCACTGTCTGGGGACCGATTTATTTAAAAAAAAGTACCACAAGTTTGTGTGGAGCCTGCGGTTGTGGATGCACTAGAGGGTTGGGAACAATTTTGTTAGGTATGAAATAATTAGAACGCGATTTGTGTTGTTTACAGTGAGTTGAAAGTAGTGTCTCAGCCAAACAATGGATTTTCGATGTGGATCCATCGTTCAAAAACTAATTTCGTGAGGGTCGTCAAAAATCAGTTGTTGTGCCAGAAAACATTGATGCTGTGCAAAAACTGATAATGCAAGATCGCCCTTGACATACTGTGAGATTGAGGCATCCTTAGGCAATAGTTCCACCAGCATACATCAAATATTACATGATCATTTAGCTGGAAAAGATTTGTTCTCATTGTTTCAGATTGTGACAGGTGACGAACCATGGATTTATGCATATGACCCTTTATGATGAACCAAATAAAACCAACAAAAGTTATTACCTAATACAACCACTTGGACAACCAGTCTTTTCAAACTTGGCAATGACCTTTCACCTATTGTTAAAGTTTTGGAATAATTATTATTACCGTGGTTTCAGAAAAGGTCACAGTATGACTTCACAATATTGAGTGGAATCACCACTTTTATCGCTGGTGGACTCAACCGAGACCATGCGAACCTTCGGTGATGGTGGCTCGTGACTTGAACAAGGCATTTAATACAGTTGATCATTCAATATTGTTTCAAGGCATGGATTCCACCTCACTACCTGACAAAACAAAACTCTGACTATTAAACAATTATTGGTAGAATGGCATTTGTTGAGTTCAGGGGGGTGAGGTCGCGGTATCGAAAGCAAAAGATGGGTGTACCGCAAGGTACAGTTCTCTCCCCTCTCCTCTTCAATATGAATTTATATACCTCTTCCTCCTCCCTGTATAAAATTGCTGACCTATGCGGATGATTGTACCATTTAATCTTCGGGCGCAAACGTCGATGAAATTTGTGCGAGAATTATTGTAATATCTAATCAGAGAATTTCTTATTGTCAATTTTAATTTCATAAGTCGTCGTCTTCCATCTGCACCTTCTAGACTAAGGAGGTTAGGATGGAACTAGATGTCTTTGGTGCGGATTTGAGTATATATTTTACTTTATTCAGAAAAAAAAATTATTGAGACTCACCAGCCTGCTAGACACAAATTGCTCATCGGAGTGTTTAATCATCGTTTGAATGTTGTAAAATGCAAGGATAATACAATTCTTGCTGCTTTAATATGTCCACAAAGTTCAGTTGGTCTAAATCTTTTTTCTTTCTCACTTGACACCATAACAGGACTTAAGACTTAAACTCAAATTAGAAAATCTGTTCACAAGAAGATTTTTTATACCATGTATCATAAAATTATTCCTTTGTGTATAAAAAGTTTGTGCGAATGTACGTAACAAGTAGAAGCACGCATGGCAAACCCCTGAGAACTTTTACAGCAGATCGAGGGTAAGTAATTTTGTGAATGCCACACGCACCGATCCAGTCAATTTTATGTTTTCTAATCTTCGTGTGCATTTTTACCATTTTTCAAAATGTCATTAATATCAGATTATTAGAACGTGTCACAGATAAGCGAAATTTTTTTATATATTCACATACTAAACAATGTGAATTTATATACGGGAATACGAGTACAAGCACATATACATATGTAGGTATATGTTTTTACCATGACATATGTATGTATATGTATGTACAATATATATACAATTTGTTACACATATGTATTCACCATGGCGTGGTGAGTATTGAAGCACATAGCAATCTATATGTAAGCGGGTGTTTTTAAAATTCATTAGACAAGCACGCGTGTGTTACTGTTTAACAAGTTGAGTATTTGAAATCGATGTTAAATGATTCCTGTGAATAATATTGGTATGTTGACTAAAGTGTTCTTTTGTGTTCTTTGGTTTCAGATCGCAATTATATATTTTTTACTACTCATACCATGGCCACACACAAATGTCATAAAAATGCTCTGCTCCCGAGATAACAGTCGATTAGTGCGCAAAATAGTGCGTTCAAAATGGACACCCATATTGGACAAGTACCAGGTAAGCAATCGTTCATTGATTTAAAATTACTTAATAAATATAGTTAACATATTTTCTATGTATTTCGTTTCCAGGTTAAGCTGCCTATGGAGTGTCCGTTGCATCCATTTCGTGATCTATTCGCGCCGCGTCAAGATGCCAAAAAGCGTGATCGGCCCACACAGTGGACATGTCGCCTGTGCGGTAAAAGTTTTTACCAAGAAAAATTTCTCGACTTACATTTCGAAACGCGTCACAAAACGATAGTTAACGAGGTACTAACCAACTACAAACTACACTAACAATTACACAGAATCTATTGCTTACTAATACTATAATTGATATTCCTTTTATGAAACGAAGGCAGAGGACTCCGTTTGCCTGGCTGACTTTTGTGATATTATGCGTTGCGAAGTTTTTCAAACGGAGGATCCTCAAGCCTTAAATTCGGTGATCAGCACATTACAGACATCGAAGTTTGGGGTGATTCACTGGGTCAGAATTCCGCATTGGCCAAAGCGAATGCTGCTTATTTGAGTTTAATACCACTAAGGTTAGTTAACTTTTTAATGCTTTCTGTTAATATGTACATACTTTTCTGTATTCAACCTATTTTGTAGAACTTCCATGACTGGTGCCACACGGGCTGCTAAAGTACAAAACCGTCAATTAATCCAAGAAAAAGCCGACCAAAGCAATGAAGCAAAGCAGATGGGTAGGAAATCTTTCTGTGTATAATTTATTAATCATTTATTAATCATAAAACAATCCTTTAACAGCTTAATGCTACCCACATTTTAATAGAGACAGAAAAAAAGCAGTCGATAGTACAATAAGTTTGTGCGAATGTATTTAGCAGGCAGAAGGAGCCATGGTAGACCCCATAAAGTATATACATATATTCTTGATTAGCATCCGAAACTAATTCGATTTAGCCATGTCCATCTGTAAGAAACAGATATCAGGATCTAAGAGGTAGAGACTTCGAACTTGGACATTTAGATTTTCTTTGGTCATATGCTGGTCGAGTTTATTAAATTTTATGTACGTGTCACAATACGTCTATTTTACCCTTATATGCACACCTTTCAAGGTCGCACAAAAATTTGTTTCATTTTTTGTTTGTTTTTAATTAATTAATTTACATTTAAATTTTTAAAATTAAAAAACATTTTTTTTTCTTGATATTTAAAGTTTTAAATTCTTCATAGGTCTAAATTAACAAGGGTGCAGGGTATTTCGCGTATCGTAAAATCACGACTTCCCCATTCTCACTTTTACTCACAATATATTTGTTTGAGGGCTATATTCTGTAGTAGTCCGATCTAGACCTACCTAGATCTAGACCCCCGTTAACGATTTAAGGACCTTGATTTACGGTTATGTACTTGGAATGTCCTGTTCCGCCATATGGCTAGTGCAGATATCCATCTGGTTGATGCCCTAGATAAATTCAAGGATAACATCACTGCAATACTGGTTGCGGCTAGTAGAAAACTACACGATCTCGTCTCCAGTTTTATGTCTGTGGACGAGCTCCTGGCCGTAATACGTATCAAGGCTAAGTATTTCAACATTACACTGATTTGTGCACACATCCGGTGAAAGTCGCAGACGATGCGGCCAAAAATCTAGCTTGTTGGATGTGCGAAAGGTAGGAGGTCCCAACATTGACTCGGAGCACTACCCTGAGGCAGCCAAGCTACGAAAGCTAGACGCCGGAAAGCTGCAATCACGACAAACCGTCGAAGCAGTGCAGACATATCTCCCACTCCATGGATACGACTACCAAGGAGGAGATTGGATACATCAGACCTGTGATGAACTATTTGTATGACGAGTTTTGTCGCTAAGTTACTGAAGAGAAAAACTTGCTTACAGTCGTCAGTTTGAGCATGTTGGGGTGTTATGTAATAGGAATGAAGCTCGAAAATTTTATCGAAAGGTCAAGCGTCTGACCGAAGGTTTTAAGCCCGTAGTTTCTTTCTGCAAGGACGATAATGGAAGCGTGGTTATAGATGCACAGGAATCACTGAGACTATGCGATGTTACTTCTCTAAGCTATTTGAAGGTGATGAAACGAAAAATGCAGTAGATAGAAAAGTATTTCTAGAACCATTATTTCATGATGGATTTCTTGTAGAGCCACCGAACGAGGTCAACTCTGTAATTAAAAATCTGAGGAATAACAAAGCGGTATTATCCGATGAGCTGCGTTATTCAAGACCGGTGGCTAAGAGTTGGTAAGGCGTATGCATCAACTCGTATGCAAGATATGAATGAATGCATGCCCAACGATTGGAATCTCAGTGTTCTTTGTTCTATTTTCAAGAAGGCGCTATCTGCACGAACTATCGTGGAATAAATCTCCTTTCAATTCGATATAAAATTATCTCCCGCGTACTGTGTAAACGGCACCAAATATTCACTCTATAACAAATCCTGGTGAAGACCCATGAGTCCAACAAAGACACACACCACCTATTTGTCGGTTATAAGGTTGCTTTCGACACGCCGATAAGAATGAAGTTTTTCAACGCCTTATCTGAACTTGGTATCCCAGCAAAGATCATTCGTCTTTGCATGATGACGCTATCACACACTCAAAGCGTGCTCAGAATAGGAAAGAACCTCTCCGAACCCTTTGATACCAAGAGATGTTTCAGGCAGAATGATGCTTTATCGTACGAATTGTTTAATCTCCTGATGGAATACATCCTACGCCAATCCCCATACGTAGAACGTATGGCACGAACGCACGGCAAATTACCAGGGCGTTCTCGGAGACTGAGCAACAGTCAAGTATCATGGGCCTAGCAGTGAACGAGGTCAAGACGAAATACTTGGTGTCCACTCGCAGACAATGAGCGCATCTTAGACGGTCTGTGAGTATGTAAACTTCCAACTTTCAACTTATAGACAACTTTTTCTACCTGGGAACAGAAATAACCAGCAACGTCAGTCTGGAGATACGACGAAGAATTTCGCTTCCTAACCGCTGCTACTTCCCCCCGCTTTTTTGTGTAGCCACCACTTTTCAATGTTTGATTGAAAAACATCTTTAGTCAATATCAGCTCAGTGGCTTCTTAAATACACTAATGGGAGAGTCACGATCACTTTTTTGGGGTAGCCCCAAACCAACTCCCACTGAGCACTTTTGTGCTGTTGTCCTGCCCACTTTTTCGGTAGCCCCTATACAAACCCACTACCCACGTTTTTGTTTTACAACACGATTTGAGATATGGTGTGAATGTTTTTTTTTTTTTTTTTTATTTTTTGCTGTGTTTTAAATCATAGGAACATTTTGGATATAAAACCCAAATGTTGTTTGCGAAAAAATTTCCCAGGTGTTCTGTTCTGCGATATCATTTGCGAATTATTGCTCTATTGGGTATAAATGCCGAGAAAAAACATTCACTTCAATTGAAGCGAAACTCTGATGGGGGCTAGCACAGTAGTTGGGCGGGACACTCCCATTAATAAATATGTGACGCGTATGTCCATAAAAATCCTCCATTATTATTGTAAATGGGCTGTCCCAAAAAGTGAGGGACACGCCCATTATATGTTTTTGAAGCGGTCTACCATGAGAGGCCATCATCAATTCAAGCTTATATTGACTTAAAGAAAGTAGTTTTTTATACAAAAACACATAATTGGGCGGTGAGTTTGGATAGATGTTGCTCCAAAAAGTTGGAATGACAAGTCAATATGATAATTTACAAACTTGGCATAAAAACAAGTATACGTATATACTACACTGGCTGGATATCTAATAAAGTCATTTAAAAAATTCGCAGTCACTATTAGACGGACAGAAGAGCATAACTCCTTTAATGCGTCAAACTGATAATACCATTTCACACCGGTACGTCTGAATGGTATAAAGAGGAGAATTTGTATGTATGTATATTTGTGCGTTGGATATGGACTCGGTAACCATCCGAGCGATTTTAATTTTTATAGAATATTATTGGATGAGAGAGAAATGTTTTGTCTTGGAATGGTGCTACGCCTCACAAATAAGAGAAACACCAAATTTGGCATATTTCAGCAACTATTTGATGTAGAAGAATAAGATTCGGTACACATTCAAAGGAAACATGTGAAACAGAAAATTGATCGAGTAGCAAAATGGGCGGTGCCTTGTCCCATATATGAGGGAAGTATAGTGTACGTCAAAATTAACTAGCTGTTACTAGATACGAAATGCGAAAACAAAATGAAAAAGTTCTTTTAACAATATTTGCTAACTAACTACAGTACCGATCTGCACCGAATTGTTTCGACGAGCTGATGAAGAATATTTATTAATTACAAACTCTCTAAACAATATATATTATTTAGATAGTTTTTAATTATTGCCATGTGGCAGCCCCAAACTATTTTTGACATCTATTTCTACAGAAATGTTCAGAATGGCTCACTATTTTACATGGAAACATATACGATTCAAAAACGTTTCGAGATTATTGGGCGCTACTACGAATATTCAATTGTCGCATCCGGGCATTATATCCCACAAAAATGCACTGTTTGCTGTGGATTTTGGGTTGGCGGAATTGCCGTACTTATGTCCCGAAACGTAATACAAAATTGGTCAAAGTGGACTTCACACCAAGGCTAGCCGGAGCCGTTTGAGCGATATCTTATTCCATTATTAATGATATGAGAGTTTTTCTTTCGAATGACATGTTAAAGATGAAACACCCTTTATATTCTTTATTAGGTCTACGATGCCTCCTTTAATGTGTTAAAAATTTTCAGACAAACCAATAATACAATTTACACACTATATATATATATTTTTTTTTTTTATTATTATTATTAATTTACAATCTATCAATAAGACAATAAGTAAATTAGTTGAAAGTTCATAATATAACAAAAATAGCTGTACTCCAGTGAGAACAGCTATTATA
This sequence comes from Leucophenga montana, assembly GCA_035044765.1. Taxonomy (NCBI): domain Eukaryota; kingdom Metazoa; phylum Arthropoda; class Insecta; order Diptera; family Drosophilidae; genus Leucophenga; species Leucophenga montana. Next base: position 629,575 of record JAWNNQ010000643.1, read on the forward strand.
TTCAAAATTCTATAATTAAGAGTTTATTTACAATATATACATAATTTAATCTCTAAAAGGTAAATCTAACACATGATTTCTTTTAAGTCTTCGAGTTGTATCACTATTATCTAGTAGGCCTATTGCCAAAACATTTAAATGATCATGTAGTCTCTCAACATACCTTGTGCTTATTCTACGTATTTCATCTTTAATGTATGGAATATTGAAATCTTTGTGAATTTGGTCATTAGCCACAAAGCGTTTTGGACTGATATCGTTGAAGAATTTCAATATTTGATTGGCTTGCAGTTCCCCATAATTGGATAGCATATGTCCACACAGGCTTTAAAGTAGCCTTGTAAAGCCGAACTTTGTTCTCCAAACTAAGCTGCGATTTTCTCCCAAGCAGCCAATACATTATTTTTGTTTTTGTGTTGAGTTTCTTTGTCTTGCCTTTAATATGACTTTTCCAAGTTACTCTCCGATTTATATCGAGTCCAAGATAATTTGCGGATTCACTATGAGGAATTTGTGAATTATTTAAAAATACTGACGGACAATCTCCTCTTCTCATAGCAAATGTGACATGTTTCGACTTCTCAGTATTAACCTTTATTTTCCATTTCTTAAGCCATCGCTCTATTTCAACTATTTCATTTTGAATATCTTGAGATACTTCTGCCGCAGTGTCTTTAGATGCAATTATAGCTGTATCATCAGCATAAGTGGCTACTTCAACATCACTGACAACAGGAAGATCGGCAGTGAATATTGTGTAAAGGACAGGTCCCAGAACACTGCCCTGTGGAACACCAGCATGGATACTATATAGTTTCGATGTTTTTCCTTCCATTTGAACATAAAAGGGTCGATTGCTTAGATACGATTTCAATAAGAGGAAAAATGGAGCAGGAAGCAGTTTTTTCATTTTAACACTATATATAAATGTAAAAAAAAGAAAAAAAAAACGCTAGCCATGAGTGGTACCAAAGGTTAAATACTTGTCACCTTTGTAACAATAAAAAAAATATTTCCAAGGCAATAAAATAGATTGCACCAGTTTTTGTATACAAAATATTCCTTCTAGCCACATGAAGTTCATTTTCACAAATATGTTACTTCTGGTTATAAAAAGTCTCTATCCATACCAACTTTTAAAGCGGAAAAATTGAGGGACTGGTGATTCTGAACTCAGTCAGACGAACTAGTATGGTCCTAGCCATTGTTCCACTTCTGTCTGATTCGCTTCGTCGAGCTGATCAAGACATGTGTATACTACGTGGGGTCTTTGTCTTTACTTTAATGCTTGGCAAACACAATTAATATGTGCTAGTTCGTAGATTATCCTAGAAGTACCCGAACAAACATCTGATGGCGCTTATACTTTTAAAATAAGTCTGTTTCTGTCGTTAGACTACTGTCAATATTTTGAGCAGTCTACATCATTCGAATAAAACTGAATGATGCAGGTAGCTCTAAATTTGACCGCATTCTTTAGGAAAATAAACTTGTTTAAAAACTACAAGTGTCATTAAAAATCAGTTCGGTTACATCTGGGACTATCTACGACATGGGTATAATAAAACTGCATTATGATTTTGTGATTTTTTTAGTTATTACCTTACCTTTAAACAAACAAAATACGAGTAGATAAATGCATTGTCTCTACTCAAACTACTGTTACATCTATAATCATAAGTGCGAGTAAAGCGTATAACATTTTTCAACGTTTTTTATACCCTATTCAAAAAAAATTTGTAACTGTCAAAATGTGTGTAAGATAGCAAAGGAAGCATCGGAGTAACCACTTTTGCCCGTCCGTCCGTCTGTATGTCTGTCAGTGATGAAAGACTTAAGAATGCTCCAAATGGTAAACAAACCAATTCATTCAAAATTTTTTTGTTTTTGAAATGTTTGTAATAATTTTATATACACTTTATAGTATGCCATCATCTGTTTCAAAAAATGTTTAGGTTACTTTGTAACATAGTTTGTACAAAGCAAAACTGGGAGGTAAAATAAGGCCAACTATGTACGTAAAAAATATGGCGTGCACATAGTATAATATAGTCGAGCATATCGACTATAACTTTTACTTGCCTTCTTTGAATTAATTAATGCAAATTTCTGTTTCCCTGCCTTTTCACAGATTCGGACAAGCAAAGAAACTCAGATTCAAAGTCAAATCAAGGCAACGAATCATTCTTAAAGAAACTTAAAAATGGCGTTATCAATGGCAAAATATCAGTGCAAATGCACTCCAAGTCAAATGGGGAAACTGAAACCAAACATGATGGATCATCAGAGTCAAACCGAACTGAAAAACAGATGAATAGTGAGCAGGATAATACCACCGCAAATGATCAGACAAAGTCTGATAGCATCAACAGCAATACAAGCAACATTCACAACAATAACAGCAACAACATGGCATCTAATGCACAAAAAGCGCGAGCCAACTGCAAAGCTGAAGATCTGAGCAAATTGAAATTAAGATGTGAATTACTTGTGCGCAGTTGCATTGGCAGTCTCCTGCTGACTATGTCTGATCAGGCTTTCAAAGAAATGGAGGGTAAGAGCAATCAATCCATAATATATACATAGTACTCGTGCATAAGTGGGTGACAATTTTAACATTCTGCATTCATTCTCACACAGAGGAAATGAACAAAGCGGTTTGCTGGTATCTCACTTGCGATCGTTACTGGGAGGATGGTCCACTGGAACCACGTGCCTTTCCCTGGGGACTTATTGTCATACTGATTTTCGTGCTCTCAACTGGCATTTGTTTTTGTTATTATATAATTTGGATACTTTTCGAGTAAGTTGACCTCGCTGTCTCTTTTTCGCACGCCAACAGCACATCTGATTGTGAGTGCCCTTTGAATCAACCAAAGTCACTTGTTTCAGCTCCGAAGAAACGACAATCAATGCCAACCACCACCTCCATTATCATCAAACGGGCGGGACCGGCTCAGGCTATATGCTGCATCACCCTCTCCAATACCAGGCCGATTATATGACAGCGAGCGATGTCGGCGTAGTCGTCGGCGGCGGGATACATGGTCCTCCGATTATGGCTCCGCAGCAGCAGCAGCAGCAGCAGCAACAGCAGCAACAACAACAGCAGCAGCAGCAGCAGTACTATTACCAGCAGCACGACTTGTACCCCGAACCACTTCAATACGATTATCACCGGCACAGTCCGCGTCATTACATCGCCGATCAGCGTCAGCCGGCTCAGGGAACCCCTACGTCGGCAGTATCGTCTGCTGCAGTGGGAATGGGCGTGGTCGGTATGCAAGCACAGCAGCAGCAGCACTCATCGAACACGAACACTCCGTTGCATCACCAACGGCATGCGGCGGCGAACCTGGCATACCAACAGGACATTTTAGACCGACGCGATTATACAAGTAGTCGACCAATTGCGACAACGGCTGTTACCAGTAGCCGAGGAGGACAAAATGTTAGCGCCACCAGCAGCGGCGGAAACTTGCAGGGAACAGGGACAGCGGTATTTTCCAGCGGCGGATCGGTTGAGACAAGTAGCCTGAGTGGCGGTTTAGCTACAATGGCCGGCACATCAGGTGCCAGGCACTACAACACTCACCCGCGCCCGCTGGAAACGCGTCACAGGCATGTCGGCGCCTCACAGCAATCGCTGCGTGCCTCTTCGTCCACCCACGAGATCATTCAAAATGAAGTCGGCCAAAACGAACACTACATCTATGTGACATATCCGCCCGATCTGAAGAAGCGCTTTTTCGAAAAGTACGAATGAACGCACCGTGCAGACGGGAGTGGGTTAGTAGAAAGAAGTAGGCACATGATGTTATTTGTAGAACGCACGATTTTCATTTGAAATCGAGCAAAACCGGATCTATTTTAAAAACTAAAGTTTTTTTTTTACTTTAGCCAACAAATTCTAGATTTGTAAACTGTGCAAAATTGATTCTACAATAAATTGCAAATTGTATTTCTAAATTATACAAAATAGTGTACTTTATTTATTTATGTTTATACTAATTTATTGAGGGACCTCAACCATTTTAGAGTAATTTAGCTGGGTTATGTAATATATGTTGTATGATATCACGAGTTAACATCACACAATAGACTATGTAATCCCTGCCTTCGACTAAATATGCCACATGTGGGGAGGGGAACTTGGAAAAAATCGGGCTAATCTCCACCATGCATGAGTCAAATGTCTTCTTAAGGCTATTCCAATCGAACTATTTTCATATTAGATTTGTTTGCCAGTGCATGCCGGATCTCCGGTGGATCAACCACTTCACCGTACTCTAACAACATGGCGGACATTATAAACAAATAAACCTAACCTTACCTTTTTCATTTACATCAATCTTTAAAATTTTATAAGAACAAGAGGAAATGCTAACTTCGATGGAGATTTTTTTTACATCTGTAAAGGCCATCGGAAATAGACTGTGGTACTATAGTACTATAGTATTGTCGTAGAAGCGAAGTTTTTATGCATTTCATACTCATCTAAATCATTAATTTCCGATTTTAAGTGGTCAGCTCCACAAATAAGAAAAGTATATATAAATAAACTTCAAGGTGGCTTGTTTTCTGTGTGTTTATATGGGGGAAACACATAAAAGTGGGTCTATTTATATATGTGTTAAAATCAAAAAGTGGACGGTATGTTTGTATTGGGCTATTCCAAAGTGGGCCAAACCGACTTGGTGACCCTGAAAGAATGCCGACCCAGAGAGTCTTAATACCGATTTTAGAAAGATTTGATGAAATCTGAGAGACATACAAACGGACATATGGACATGTTCGAATTGTTTTGTCGAGCTGATCAAGTATGTATCAGAACTGTAAAGGAGTGATTAAATTTTGAATGAATCTGAAAACCATTCGGACATTGAATTTAACATTTTTAAAAAAAAAAAGTTTATTTGTACATCTATCTTATAGACACTAAGTACATTTTTTAACCGTATTTGGGTTATATTACCCAGTTGAACTCATCAACCTGGCTACTGGATGTGCGGATTTAGATTAATAAATATTTATGCTCGACTTAAATTATCTAAAGTTAACCTTCTTAGATTAGATCTCAGTCTTTTCTGTCGACGTGTGGCCAGTAGTTCTTGACTAGACATGTTGTTTATTTCGCGGTTCGAGTGTTTTGCAATTTTCATTTAGTATTTCTTCTGAAATTTTTACTTTTCTCGATTATTAGGTGTAAACACTTATGGATGTCCTGATTAGAAATATACCATTCTGCGTTTACTATGCTGTGATGTATTTTGGATTGTTGCCTTTGAATTATGGCTATGTTTGACTTTTTTGCAGTGCCCCATAGCTGGATGCCATAAGTCCATAATGGTTTTATTATTGCTTTGTAGATCAAGAGCTTGTTTTCCATCGTCAATATTGAGTTTTTTTTTTCAGAAACCAATTTTTAGTTTTATTTGATCACGTTTTTGTTGTATGTGATAGTTCCAAGATGGTTTGAATGAACATACCAAGGAATTTAGCTGATTTAATGGGTATTTCTTTGTTAATTATTTTGAGTGGCTATGGAGTATACTTTGTTTTAGCAGTATATATAACCTGGATAGTTTTTGATCATTTATTTTAATTGGATATATTTGTTGTTTCGTTTAGAATTTTTTGTAACCTTATAGTTGATGGTGCTATCTGCAAACGGAATAGCCGATTCCTCTCTTTGAGATGGTAGATCTGCAGTATATAGTCTGTACAATAGCGAACCCAGAACACTACCTTGTGGGTTCCATGCATATTTACCTATTTTGGGCATATGTACTATTTGGAATACTTTCAGAGTCTTGGGAATTATTTCATTTTAATCATTGAGTTATAGACTAAACATATATATTGTACTGCCTTGTATGGACGTTCTTTTATTATGCTTCCTGTTAGCATGTCATAACACGGTGATTTTTTATTGTTAATTTTATCAAATTGTCTTTTTATTTCTCTAAAATTAGTTTCCTTAATTTTGTATATCTGAGAATGACAATTAGTCTGCTGAAAGTTGGTGGAGTTATTTTTAATTGAAGAAATATTTTCTAAGTGAACAGCTACAATAGTAATTTTTTCAAAATTGGTTCCTTCCCAGGATTTATGTTCTTTCTTTAGACTATTTTGGTGAACTATTTTGCTTGCTAGGTTCCTTGTCGCTCTCCACAGCGAATAGTTTGTTTCGGAAGTGGGTGTTAAATATCTAAGATAACTTGTAATATTACAGTTTTTGTAATCCTCTAAGGCTTTCTTTAAAAATCGAATTGAAATTTGAATCATTCAAAATAAATTACATTTTTGAATTATTCTTTTCGAAAACTTAAAAAAAAAATAGGTAATGAAAATTTAAATCATGTATTGTAATTCTTTCCAAAATAGCTTCTGATTTACCAATTTAAACTAGAAACTGAAAACGAAGGAAAGCCCCCTCGAGTTCAAACATAGTGCTAAAAAGTGGCACTTCATTTGACAACATAATAACAAGAATGTGTGAACGACGAAATTTATGAAAAGTTTTCGTGAGAATCCACATTTCATGAAAAAGTGTTTACACACATATTTATTTTTTTTTTTTATTTATCATGAAATGTTTTCAAACTCCATCGTATAAACGAGAAATTATATAGGCATAAAATGATTAGAAAGAATTGAAAATTTAAAGGTATTTTGGATCGAGTTGTTGTTGTTGTTGTGGTTGAACCCAAGACGTTTGGAATGTTAGGCAGCACGCTAGACAGTTGTGCTATCGAGTCCTCAAATGTTTACTGATACAAGTGTACAATTTATACAATAGTTGACCCATTTCAACATGAATCATTGCTTTGATTCAAACATTTTTAATACTAGAAAATACATATATACAACATTTTTATTTGTATGGGAGCTATACTTTCCAGTGTGTTGTTATTCGTCATCATGTCAAAATTCTTTCGGGATACAAAAAAAATTGCTCAACAAAAAATAGGCAGTTCCACCCAACACAGAGATCCCAGGGCATACTGATAATAGAACTACTCCCGGAAAATCTTACACTATTGACTAAAATTTTGGGGCTGCGATGGGTCGTCTGGTGAAATTATTTATAAGCAAAGAATAGATACGAAGGATGGAGAACACTATTATGTTTATGAATTCAGTTGTTCCTTTAAGACTTACAAACGGCACAGATCACAGCACATACCTCTGAAAAACTCATCGCCCTTCATCAGTTCATTTTCGTTGCCCCATTATGTTTCAATATGGAAACGGGTCTAAGAATCAAATCAGTACAACGATAATTGACGTAGAAAAGCATATTGCTGACATTAAAAATTACCAAATGAAATTCAAAAAATAACAATAAACTATGAATTCGTCAACTTTTGTATGTGGAATACATCACAAGAGTAAGAAAGACTTTTCAAATTTGGATGATTTGCTAAGGAATGATCATAGTACAGAATGCCACCACTGTGAGATTAGTATGTTTCAAATTTATTCTAAACCTGACATATACACTTACGCAAAAAGAAAAATAATGGTTTTAACCAGGCAATAAAACCGAAATGTATTTCGGTTTGGTTCTGGTTTTGGTACGTACCGAAACCTATATTTCGGTATAAGGTTCTGTACCGGTTCCAATTTGTTTCTGTATCGGTATGGTTCTTTGATTTTAGTTTCGGTATACCGGTAACGGGCAATATTAAAATTCTAAAAAAAAACCATTAAAAAAAAATTATGGTAGAAACTATTCTTTATTCAAGAGTAAGTAAATACAAACATACTTACATTTATATACTCTTCACACATAGCGTGAGTAGTATTATATTTCTGTCACGTAGTTTGTAATGCATTAAACGAAACATCGGAGATCCCATACTGTATATATGAGAGGAATCGAACCCAAAACTGGCATGATATAAGGCAACCAACCGATATTATCAGCAACTTCTCTAATAGTGATTTGACGATTCTTCATAACAATATTCTTCACTGTTTTTTTGCTCAAAGAACGCTCGCCAAATGCTACATTGAACATTTTAAGTGCGTTGGAGCACATAATTTTTTTTTCTCACAAAAGTTAACACAGATTCTTTGATCAATTTTTTTCTATAGCAAAATTTCGCCAAGGACCAACAAAAAACGCCTAACCTTTATATCTGTTCAAAACAAACTAAAAATGCAAAATGTAAAAATGATCATGGCAGTTGAACATGTGTCCAACATAAAAAAAAACAAACATCGAATGTACGTAGCCAACGAAATTCGAAAAATCACATATTTTGTTTTGTACACACAGTAGCATATAACGCGCACATTTAGGGGTAACCAACATACAAAGCCGCCGACCACTATTAGAAGTGTCCAACCGACTCCTAAGCGTATTAATAATAAACTTGATGCCTGAAAACAAATGCTCTACACATACTTGCGTAGCTGGAACTGCGAGTGTAAATTTTCACAATTCGAATAGTTCTAGAAAATTTTTGGAATTTACTAATTATTTCGTATTTCGTACATTATGCATAAGTAAATATTTTTTTAAGAAAACAATAAATGTGAGAACCAAAACGATACCGGTACAAACATTTTATTTTATTTCGGTAAAAGGTTCCGGTTTTGAAACAATTTAAAATATCGGGTCCGGTTTCGGTTGCCAATTTGAATCGAATAATTTAATAAGAGGACTCTTTGAAAGTTTACTACGAAATTTATGCATTGAAAGTCGAAGCATATTTTTAGGCTGTTGCTGCAGTCGTGTTTTTGTTTGTTTTGTTTTTATTCCTTTTTTTTTTACTTGTTATACTTACATATAGATATTGCAAACTGAATGATAGATAAATAATTATTATAATCTAAAAGTTTTGCGATCGGTGGTTATACACATACTCAGATTATATTGTAGTATAACTTCACTTGCATCAAAATTATATATAGTTTGTATGGTTATATTACAGTCAAGAAAGAATTACAAACGATGACAGGATCGTTTCAATCTATATTGTGAGTATATTGGAAATTGTAAGCCTTTTCAGAAAACCATTTTATCATTTTATAAACTAGAAAATTGGAGAGAGACCAACGCCTTGAACAAGTTTATTATTAATTTTCTCAAGTGCCTCGTTTTCCTGCCATAATAATACACCTTATCAATTTCTAAGTTAATATTGACTGCAATACAAAAGTTTCTCATACAAAAATCACGGCCAAATTGACTTACTTAAAAAAGTTAGATTTTTTTTTTAAATGGCTGAATTAAAGAGTAATATTTATAAATTATAACATTATATATGTCAGTTTATAATTTTCAGGCCAATCTCAAGTTTTTGTTTCTCATAGACTTTTTCTATTGGGGCATAGATTCCAAAAATGTTAACTATCTTAAGAATCTAAATTTCATTAGCTTCGTTTCATTCCAACAAAAATGTATTAGTTTTCGGATAAAATATAACTATTTTGTGAAAATTTTAAGAGTGAAAATGCCTAAATTGTACCTAAAATGTAGAAGTTATCCAAAAGGAATGAAAAGAGTTAATTTTTGTATTTTCAGATATTCATGATTCTAGTCTTATATACATAATTTTTCACAAGCTATGGTTAGTCACCATGCCTTTGTTCCAATACAATATAAGCCAATCGGATATCGATGAGATATGAGGAAATAAATCAAAAATTTGAAAAAAGAAAACGGTTTTCTGAAAAACTCAAAAACTATTATTAAAAAAAAAAAACAAGAAATTTAATTTCGGTTGAACCGAAGCTCTAATACTATTCACACGAAACTTTATATCGTACTGTAAACCATAAGCGTGGGGGTTTAAATAGGGACTACCCCAAAAAGTGGGCGGTACACTCTCACTAGTTAGTGTGTATGAAGCGACCGTCTATACTCGTAAGATGCCACCATATCGATTTTCAGGTTATATTGACTTTTTTCATACAAATGCATAAAAGTGAGCTATGGGTATATATAGGACTACCTCATAAACTTGGCGGGAGACGCCCATTTGTATATGAATACTGATTTAAATAATGAATTTTTTCATAAAAAACACAGGAAGTGGGCAGGTCCCATCCATTAATGTATATGTGAAGCGTCCGTCCACTAGAAGATACCTTATCAATTATTAAGTTGATATTGACTACAATAAAAAAGTTTTTCATACAAAAAGTCAAAAGTGGGCAGTGAGTTTGTATGGAGGATACCCCAAAGAGTGGGTGGGTCAATCTTGATACTGTATTAAACTGCAATAAAATGAAGTGAGTGTGCAAATTTTCTACTTTCCCCAAAAAATGCGCAATAAAATACAGACGGACGGACAGACATGCCTAGGTAGACTCGTCTCGTCGGGCTAATCAAGAATATATATACTTTATGGGGTCCACGATGCCTCCTTTACAAACTTTGAAACAAACTGTTAATACTATTCAAACTCTGTGTGAATAGTATAAAAAAACATTATTGGAATCTTCGTCCCAAAATATACAGTAATGCAGGCAGATACAAATATGCTTTTTTATCGATGCTAAAAATATTTCAGAACCCGTTAAAACGATTCAACATACGAAAAGTAATCTTAAGTTAAATTAAAAAAGGTGTTAAACATTTACATAAAACATTTATTTGTTGCAAATATTAAATTGTACAAAGAAATTCTTTTTTCTCAAAGACACATTAACATTTACGGATGCACAGTGGACATTTTACTATGCTTACAAACGTAACATCTTGGTTGTGTAATAAATACATACAATATATATATATATATATATATATATATATATATATATATATATATATATATATATATAGATATATATTTATTTTTAAACATTAAAGGCAAATATCTTTTGGGTTCAATTTTCTTACATTTTATTACATAGCAGAATTGCGGTAGTCAAGTAAATTACACTAATGTATACAAATACATCCATAAGAATCATTTTATATAAGTAAAATTTGCATACGCTTCATTATCGGTCCATTATATTGTATATATTTCAATCATATTTTCATTAATAGGATTCTATACAGTTTAAATTGTATTTCGAAATGCCACTTAATACAAAGATAATTAGTTTAACTCATGATTTTTCTTCCATACCTTTCCATTTTGAAATGTTTTTTTGTACATACTTACATTAAGCGTATTTATAGAACTTATACTCGTATAGTACTTTGCAAAAAAAATAAATAATAATTCATACAAAGAAAAAAACAATTTCATTATAGCTAAACAATTTGAATTATTTTGCAAAAAATTGGTCCTTTGGAATGTGTTACATAGTCATATAGCTCAACTCTAAATAAAATAATGACAAGTTTTGATTGGTGGTTTCAATTATTAAAAAATTATTTTTTAATTGCAATGCACTACATGTTGTCTTTTCCTTAAATATAATAAATATATGTGTCTTTTACAGAACTGGAGTGCAATTTGCTTGTTAAATGAATGCCACGAAATTTAAACTGTATACAAATTAAACAGTTATCTTCACAAATGTATCGAAAGTAGTTCGTTGTAAACTATTTATTACAATATTTTAATTAACTCTCTTTATGTGTTAGTTTGGTAGTCTAATAGTTTTAAGATTCATAGGAACGTCTTCAAACTATGTATATAGTTTGTTCGTTTATAAAGTACATTATAATAAAAGAAACATTTTATAAAAATTATGAAAATTTGTCGTCAAAAATAATTAAAACAATGGAAACTGTTAGCTTCGGATTACCCAAACTCTCTACACTTACCTTTTGCGCCATTTTGGTGGTTGTGAATGGAATAGAAGATTTTGAATAATTTTGTTGGGTATCAAATAATAAGAGGCAATAAATAATTAATTAAAGGGAATTTCGATTTTGTGGGGTTTGAAATCTGGATATCTAGATGTTAGCAAGCCCGATAGTCAGCTAAGCTATTAATGGTTGAATCTATATAAAATATAGTTAGAAAATATCAGGTTTTACACATAGAGCCATTTTCACGACTTGTCAATATCTTTATAGCTACTTTTTTTCATACTATATCCTAGCTTTAAATGTCATATCTGTTATTAAGCCTATAGACGTATTGTCTACTTCGACGAACCAATATATATATTTCAAAGACTTGACTTCACAATATATATATTTCGTCGTGGTAGGCAATAATACGTTTATAGGCTTAATAACAGATATGAAATTGAAAGCTAGGATATAGTGTGAAAAAAATTAACTATAAAGCTATGGGCCAGTCGTGAAAATGTGAATACTATTACAATTTGGAGACTGTATAGACCTGAGAAAAGCCGTAAAAGAAGCATCGAAGAACCCATAAAATAAACATATTTTTAATCAGATCGGAATGTAGAAAAAGTCGCTAACTAGTTCCTTAAATTTAAAAAGTGTCGATTTGTAGCTTCGTAATACAGACTGATCAAACTTTTTTTATTGGATTAGCAATGTTTCAATTTAAGGAACCTTGTTCTCAAAACTCAAAATTTTTGTTGTGATTGTACATTTTATATACAATACAAGATGCATAATTTCAACAGTTACGAGTGCGCTACTTCGTTAAACATGTGAAGAGTTTTAAGCCACCAAAAGTTTTTGATTTGTATGGGAGATATGGACTAAACTATTATAACAAATATTTTGTGTTTAGATGGACAAGAAATCTAGTATTAGGAGATCGTTTGTCAAGTTTTTAACTCTCATAACTCACATAAAGTTAAATAGTTTATTGTTAGCAAAAATTTCAAGTCTATCAACACCATTATAGGATAATTGGAATATGTGTCAATGCAAAGTTATAATACTTTTCTATTTGGAATCAATCATGCAGTGCATTTTAAATAGTCGATACATTTGTCGACAAATATTTTAAAAAATTGCTCAAGCTTACATTTATTTTGACAAAATTGAGCTGTAATTTTTATTATTAGGTTGTATTATTATTATTATTATTATTATTATTATTATTATTATTATTATTATTATTACTATTATTATTTTTTTATTGTATATGCAGGTAAGGTTTTCATTTATAATATTAATAATAGATATTTAAAATATTATATGTTAAAAATTTTTGAAAAATCTGTTTATATATTTAGCATGTATTTTACGTATGTATGTGATTCTGTAACATTATACCTGTACTGTTGCAATATGTATTGTAAATATATATTATTTATATGTACATATTATATTTATAATACATATATATTATTCTCATTTACTTAAAATTGAAAAGGATCAAAAACTTACTAACAATATAATAAAAATGTGAACTAGAATTTAGCTAAATATTTCAATATAATTATATGCTAAAAACAAAAACAATTTTAGAATTAATGCATAACTTTACTATATTGCACAATTAAAAAAAAAACAATAGATATATGTATTACATGTTACAATATATTATTTAAAAAAGTGTTTGTTGTGTACACACACAGATACAACACATAAATCTTATACGATAAAATATATTTATACATGCATATATAATCGTATCGTATTAAAAAAGGCTTCATATGGTTGCTAGTTTGCATTTTGGTTAACTTGATTTTTGGTCTTTACTCGCATTTAGTATAATATTTGGATTATTATACGGACAGTGCTAAATATCGCTATATAAAATATTCGCTATAGTTTTCTAGGCATTTCGTTCTAATTATAACCTAAATATGTAACTGCTACATTGCAATAAAAATATGTATTATTTAATTCGGTTTTCTTAATGCTTTCTTAGACAAATTATCGCTCTCGTTTATTATTATTACTATTAGTTAGTTAAAAGGCAAAAATGAAGCGCTTAGAAATGCTAATTAATGCTTCCAGAAGCAAAAGCGTACAGACATTCAATATTGAACTAAAAGCATACTTATTTCATTACTCATTTTGTAGTCAATGTTAACCTGGCTTGTATTTGGCTTATATTTATGTAATGAACCAAACTGTCAGCTGTTCAAGTGAAAAATTATGGGAAACGACACGAAATGATAAAAGCAATAATTATAAATACCAATAGAAGGAATTTAAACGATTTAAACTGAAACAATTTAAGCAAAAATTTCGTAAAGCAAATATCTATACAAATTGGCAAATATTATGCTATTGAAACTTGGTTTACTAACAACATATTTAATTGTTCAATATGCTAATATTCATTTTATATCCAGACATTGAATCTACCAACTGCGCGCGAAAGCAATTTCATATTCTTCTGAACTATATTTTCGATGTAATATTAGAAACTAACAGCTCCCGTCGTATATAATTATAAATGCACAAGTACAACGAAACACGCAAAACTTTAAAAAAAAAATATATACAATATGTATCTAGCTATATTATAAAATACAACAAAATAATTTCGTCATTGAAAAAGACAACAGCAAATCGTTAAAATTTTCAGTTGCTTTTTTGTGTTACATTGGAAATGCAAGGTTTGATTGAAAGTCTTACAGCTTTTTAAAATATCTAATTAAGGTGTCACCAATCCTAGTGGTTGGAGCGCTACGAAAAATAGGTTAATTTGGCTTGTCAAACTTAAAAATTATTGAATTATTATTTTCAATTCATTAAATTCATTTTAATTTTAAATAATTTTCCGTTGGACGTTTTGAATCAGACCTCGCATTTATTTGAAAGTGATGTTTATCGTTATTAAAGTTGTTGTTGCGTTTGAAACTGAAAGAGTAAAATGCCCTGATACACTGATACGCATATAAATAGGAAAAATACATACAGAATGTACATTATACTCGATTCAAAAAATATAGCGCACAATAAATAATTTAATACCGATACTTATACATAGATATATATACTAACACGCACACATGAATAGTCACTAACGAAAAATTTATGTGCAGAATTCTGCAAATGTTTATAGAGATTCATATTCCGATAGTGCAAAAAGCCCATTTAAATTCACATTAAAATTGTAAAATGTTTATTATTCATTTTTTTTTTTTTTAAGTAACCAAAATGCCAATATTTTTGTGCATTTTTTTTTTATTTTAAGTCTTTTGAGATTCATTTCGTTAACGTTTTTGTTTGTTTTTTTTTTTTTTTTTAATTTTTGGATCTAATTAGACACGCATGTTGATTTTATTTCATACTTCATCGTCGACTAGTGGGAGCAATAACAACAAATTCGAATTTGCGTCTAAAGTCGGTTTATTTATACATACGTATATCATCAGATAGACGCACAGACAGAAGTGTCGTCAAATCTCTTATCAATAATGAACAACCAAAAATTTAACGCCTCATTGATAATGATAAAAGCCGGCAAAACATCGACGGTAAAAAAAGCACAAATTTTGAAAAAATTATTTTTAGTACTTCTTTTTTTGACTTTGCTACTAAATTTTTTATATTACTGCACCTCACGTCTTCAAGACACTATATACTCCACTGCATACTAAACTATTTAAGTATGTTACAAGTATTCTCAAACTGAAAATTAAGAATACTCTTTAAAATGAGTGAAGCGCAAAAATGCAATATTTACCGAGCCAATAGATACCGAGTTTCAGAACAATATTCTTTCAAACTGAGTGCCTATGCAAATATATATAGGTGTTGAAGCTAAATCAACTTCAAAGCCAGAGCATGATAATTATAAAATGTTATTTAAAGCAAAAATCAAGTCTTTGATAACATTGATACAAGCATTAATTTGAATTTAGAACATCAATCACATAAATAGTTACTGTAGTCGATTAAGTAATTTCTCTAATTTTTTACAGTATTAAACTTTAAATAAAGAAATATAGAAAACAAATCCAATTAGCTGCTGTAAAAGTTTGAAAGTATGTAGTAACTCTTTAGCAGCTAGTTATATGACTTTTCAAACATTCTGATAGAACGACGCTTGTACTTCTTCAGTACACAGTTGGCATGATAGTATTTCGATATGCGCGTTTGGACATATTTCTCATGTAAATATTTGATAAACTGCTGTTTTTGAAACTCTTTATAGTTATCAGGTACGATTTCCTCGTGATGTATGGCCGGCAGTTCAAAATGTGCGTTGTCATTTGATATAACCGCTAGATCAGCTTCATCTAAGACAACTCTCTCAGTGAGAAGCTCCTCATTGACAAAGTTGTTCAAAACCATCAAATCATTATTCACCTGACCCTCGCCCTCAACATCAGCCGCGTTCAATATCTCAAATAGCTGAAGCGTGTTTACTCTTTCAGTTTCAATACCACCAACTGTTTCAATAGACTCGCCTGTTACATTGACTACATGATTATTAATGTCCTCATCGGACGTGACCACACTAAGTATGTTTTCATTCATATCGCATTGCAATACATATAGATCACTACTACTATCGAATATTTCAGCTAGATTTATAAGTAAAATATCTTGGGCTTCGCCCCTTATAATTTTACCCTCACCATTGGTGTCGTCGAATTCTTCATGGTCTGAGGCAACACCGATTTGCTGGTACATCTCAGCAAGCGCCTCCTCGACACTTAGTTCTCGTTCGTTGAGAGGAACCGTGATATCATCAGCTGTTTCGCTCATATTTATAACTAATTCGTTAGTTTTTAAGGAACTATTTAAGGCATTTTTACAAAGGTCACTTAACTTTGGTATGTTGATAGAATCAATATAGATTTCTTGCGGATTTTCCACTTCGGCATCAGGCTCCTCAGACTGATGCTCTTGACCAGGTCCATCTTCTCCGTCACTTTCCAACATCTTTTTCAAATGTGCTATGTCGTGATTGGAAACTTCGTTATCGATTGGATGAGAAAGATCGTTGGAAGCCGGCACTGCAACCTGAACACTTTCCTCATTGATTGGGTGTTGTGATAACTCCTTTTCGAGTGCGGCCAATTCATTGAAATCGCTATCATTGCTCGAAGTGCTGCTACTGCTGCTGCTGGTGCTAGAACTACTGCTACTTGAGCCGCTGCTGCTATTGGAGCTATTGCTACCACTGCTGCTGTTGTCACATCTGTAGTTAACTATCTTAGATTTATCGATGTTGAAATGTGCACTATTGGCACTGGTGCTCGAACTCAAACTGGTTGCCGAAGTAGAGGTTGACGAGCTTTCATCTAGATCTATAACCAAAGATTGAATGGGTTCAGTTTTGGGTAAATTTTCACCGCTTTGATATTCGTTGGACTTTTCATCGTCTACGACGTTCCAATCGTTTTCTCGCTCTTTAGAATCAGCGAGCGTTACTTTGCCTTTCAAACTTTCTGCAGCATCCACATCGACCATCGTAACATTCATTCTTAGCCATTCTTGTATTTCAAAATTTTTCAACTTCTTCATATTCAATATATGTGGCCTACTTTCAGTTACGTTACTTGAGCTACACCAGTCTTTTTGATTATTAAGCTCAGTCTCGTCAAATACACCTTGCTGTTCCGCCGAAATAGGCATTTCATTGCTGTGCTCAATTGAATTGTTCTCATTGGGACCAAATGATACGTTTGGTGAACTTTGGTCCTCTGAATGTTTTTCACTGTTGCTTTCAGCATCGTCAAAACCTTTGAAGCTTTCCATAAGTTCAATTGATTGCACTGAAGTTTTCGTTGGACTTTCGGGAATCATGCTTTCACCATTGCTTACACCATACTCTGCATTTTTTGCAGGCTGGTTAAGCACTTCATTTTCAACTACAGTGCACTTCGCTGATTCTTGAATTTCAGTCTTTTCTGTCACTGTCAACTCAGTCTTCTCCAGTAGATCTTCATTTACCACTATGCTGCCATCCAAAGGCGATGCTGCCGTCAGATCTATACATCCATTTTGCACTTCTTCAATAAATTTCGCGCGTTGTACTTCGTAAACAGTTTTGATAACAGTTTCTGTGCGAACCGGAGTCATAAGGCTTTGCCGGAATGAATCTGAGTTTACATACGATACACTTAAACGTTTTAACGTTGGGGGATTATACAAATTCTGGCTGGTATATTGCTTCACCGATTGTCGCTTGATCAGCGGTAGATGGCGCTCCTTATGTTGTGCTATACGGCGACGCACGAGTTCTCGTGTTCTGAGTATGATAGGTCTTAGAGCCAAATGCCGCCGTAGCGTCGAAATGGTCTTGAAATAGCTTCTTAGTTGAATGCGATATAAAAGATTACTTCGATCCTTTAAATCTTTAGCCCAACTCTGGAACTTTTTACTGTTTTGTGCGTGTCGAGTACCTTGATCGTCACACTCATTGGGCTGAGTTCCATTTTCTTCTTGTTCGGGCACCTTTTGTTGCTTTGGGACGCTGGCATCTGCTTCAAGAGCGCTTGTTTCCGTCAATTTTCGTTTACGCTTGTAGAATTTAGAAAATTTCTTCAAATGTTGTTTATACTCAGTGTCGTCAGTCACCAATTCGGACTGTGTTTCAGGAAGGCACTGTTCTGCCAAATTTGTGCTAGTATTGCTGTTAGAATTCTTTATAAACGATTCATAGGCCTGCTCAAAGCTTGAACCATTCGAATTACTTGAGTTACTTGAGTCATCCTCGTGCTCAATGATTTTTTGCTCGAGTTTCTCATCTTGAGTGTTTGATACCTCAACAGTTGGAATTACAGTCTGTTGCAGCTCCGATGTGTCCATATGTACTTCGATGGTAGTGTCTACACTCGGTTTCCCCAGCATTTCTTCGATCGCCTTGGTTGTGGGTTCCTCAATCCCTAAATGATCCGCATTTGCTTGCTTATTTTTTTGCATGCGCAGCTCATCCAGTTCCTTTTCCACATCAAAACTGCCGAAGGAATCTTCAGTAGAGGAGGGTGGCGCGACGGTCGTTGTATTATTTGATTTTTCTATATCGATAACAATGTCAGGTAGATTCATATACTGATTTACATCAGCAACATCTGCTAGAGCAGCAGCCACAGCAATGCCAACATGTAGTTTGGGTTCATCTACGAGTTCTGGAGTCTTGAGCTGCATGGGAGCTTCGGAGGCGATGGGAGTTCCATGCACTTGTATCGGTGAACCCAACATTAACGCGGTTGGTTCCTCTGAAGCAATTGACGCATGGTCTTCCTCATCATCGTTCCAACTCGAAATATAATCTCGAATGCTCAGATTTTTCGGTGCACCTGATAAATCGGAGGGAATATTTAGATTAGGAATGTGTATTGCATTTGCGGCGTAGTAGGCGGAACTTTGCTCCGACGGCAACTGATATGTTGCGGTCGCTGTGTAACCATCCACATGTGCCTCCAAGTTTGACAGCGGTGATATTTGAGGGACGTAACAGTTCGCTTGGCTTGATTGTAGTGGTTTCCGATAGTCCAGCAATGAAGATTTGCCACTCGCACTTATGCATGTGGCACGTGCCATGTGCTGCATTTGGTCAGCTAATGGCTGCTGGTGCGCTGTATAGGAGGTATCTTGTGGATTTATGCTATTGAGATCATTGTAGAAAATCGGTGCACCGGTTGTGGACTCAATTGTAGGCGCGGCTCCGGCAATTGTAGAATATCGATGACTGTTGTTCGCCGTTGGATAATTCAGACTAATATGTCGGCCCGGAACTGAAGGCACAGAATCGTAGGCAGACGGCATATAGAGATCGTTAGAATGTTTGAGCTTGCCAGTACTACTGCTTCCGGTGATATGAGGAGCATGGTTTTGCGGCGTCATGTATTCGCCTAGCTTACTCGGCTGCGACGTGACATATTGCGGGGTATTAGAGTATGCTGTGGTTGCAGCCGCAGGAGGATAGACAGAGTTGTTGCGCGGATAGAAGCAGTTCTGTTGTTGGATTGATTGATTGCAGCAGTTCTGACGTACTGAAGCTGACGGTTGTGGGGGTGCATACTGCGAATTGTAGTGGCTAGCAGCTGGCAGAGTTGCGTTATACTTATCGTATTTCCCAAAGTACATCTCCGCATTTGTCTGCGGTGCCGCCTGCGGTGGCCCAAGATGATGATAAGAGTGATTTGCAGTAGCATGTGGCGGGGGAAGGTTGCGGTAATTGCTCGTTGAGTAATCCATACCATTCCAATGACATGTGTTCGGCTTGCGGTAGGCCGATTCCGGCGTAAGTTCTGGAGATGTGTAGTGTGTCGCACCCAGAAGCGACGGCGGCGGTAATGTGGGAGCTAGATGGGCTGGTTGTGTTGTGTGGCCAGTGGCATAGGCTCCTGAATTTGGCCCATACATGCTGTACTTGTCATATTTGTCGTAGAACGGAGCGCTGCTGTTGCCATACAGTGGTATCCCAGTCGCCGGATGTTGACGGGTATTGGGTCTCACAGTGGCGTAGTTGGACTCGCTTAGCTGAGGTTTTTGACTCATGGCAGGGTAATATTGTGGCTGCGGTTGTGACTGATAGGCCGATGTATAAGCGCCATATGCTGTGCCATAATCTGGTGGCCCTGTAGCAAGCTTCTTGTATTTGTAGGGATCATAGTAAGCAGTGCCAGCCCCACTAGAACCACTACCAACACTGTTGGAGGCATATAATGGCTGTGCATAGAATGGTGTTGCCGCCGCCTGGGGCTTGCTCGTCGCCTGTTGCGTCGGTGTCGCATAGCTCTTGGTATTGCTCCCCGTATTGCTTGGTGATATTGTTAACTTTTCATAGGATCTGCTTGTCGCATTCTGATAGCCGCCGACAGCGGCACTAGGTTGTGAATAAACATTACCGTATGTGTTATAATCCAAATGTGGCGCTGCAGCTGGTGGAGTGGTCCCGGCATTATTTTGTGGAGCGTACGACGAATAACTTTGAAAATAAAGTTGCTGTTGTTGTTGTTGTTGATGATGCTGCTGCTGGAATTGACGATGGTGATGGTGCTGAACATCGCCGCTTGAAGCTTCGTTAAAGAACGGCGCAACTGTTGCCACTGTAGCTGCGGAGGTGGGCGAAGCATGTGATCCATCGTATAGACTGCTACTGCTACTGCTGCTGCTGCCGACGCTGTTGTTACTCTGATTTAGCAGAGCGGATGTCGACGACAATGCTGTGACAACTGATGTGTCCATTTAGTTGGCGATAATTATGAGGCGCACGAATTCATGGGTAAGCAGTTCCGATGTACTGCAAAGAAAATAAAGAAAACGTTATTCGAATTATAATTAGCAAAACAAATACGATTTTAGTAAAAATGTATCTTAACGGTATTTTGTTCTAAGTTCTTGGGCAAATATGCAGTAATAATTTCCAGATCAGCCACCTTATATTAACTATTATTAAGGGTTCACAGAATGTATGTAACAGAGAGAAGGAGGCGTGACAGTCTCCATAAAGTATATATTATATTGAAAAGCATTAAAAAACTAGTCGATATAGATATTTCCGTCTGTACTTCCTTTTTATACTCCTCATATAGAGTATTAATAGTATTATAATTTATTTCACATTGTTTGCAACGCCTTAAAGTAAGCATCGGAAACCTCATAAAGTAAGATCAGCACGACGAGTCGACTTCCGACTGTTTGCTGCCAGTGGGTTTGTGCCCGCTCTATTCCCTCAAACTTTGAAATATTGGTGTGAAAGTTGATATGGAAACTTTATGTATCAAGTAAGCGATACTTTGTGGATGGCACACCTACGCCCAGCAGGACGTGATTAGTCCATCTAATCATGTCCGCCCATGCGTTCCTCTGCCTAAGAGAAAAGTTTTCTGACTAGAGAAGATTTAAAGAAACTAAACTCATGTTAGTCTCTCTGGTTTCCGTCAACTTTTAACTTTTTGTATGAAAAACTTTTTTAAAACAGGCAATATAAACTTGAAATTTGATACACGGCTTCTTAATGATCGACGCTTCACAAAAAAAATCGAGGGGAGTGTACCGCCCACTTTGCTTAGGTTTTACAAAAAAAAAAAAAATGTTTCTATAGGTACTAAGTTTTTGTTTTTGTTTTTTTTTTTTCATTTTATTTTTATTGGAGCATCCAATGGTTGCATAAGTCTACATAAGAAAGTTGGCAAGGTATTTCAAAATCGTGAAGTGAACACACAACTGCTACATTCATGGTTTTTTTTCTGGGAAGGTCTTTATCTGAAATGTTGATAAGTGTGCGCAAAATATTTTTACAATTTCTTCGGGACTGATTTAATTAAACTAAAGTTAATCGGTGAATGCCTAAGTAAGATCCAACTTTTTGGTATCTATGATGCTAAGTTCCAAAGTGGGCGTTATATGTGAGAAAAACTAGATGATATACAATCAGTCAGTCGGACATTACTTGATCGTCTTGATTTGTCGGTATGTTTAAAAATAAACTAGAAACGGTATCCAACTTTTTTTTTTACATTGCTAAACAATTGTTAAATATTGAAATCTTAAATGAAAATAATTTATTATTATCTACCTATAGTTACGAACAGAAAATGTTTCCTGTTTTTAATTATTAATGTTCCTCAGATGTATGTATATATTTTAATTTTCTCTCCAACAATAAACGCAGCCTATGTTTCACCATTAATGAATCTAATTATGAAGACGCTCGTTAATTTATTAAATATTTCTATTTAATTAAATTCATTTTTTGTTTAATTTTATTTTTATTAACAAATATTACTACTGACTCCAAATATAATGTAAAGAAGCCAATTGAATTAAAAAAATTGGTGAAATTCTTGGTGAAATTCTGACAACAACAATAAAAAAATATTTTTTTTTACTTAGTCTCCAACCTCACAGGATGAAAAGAAAAAAACTTCATATAAAAAGGAAATACTTTCCCCACCGCGCACTAGTTAACACTAATATGCAAACACACACACACCCACACACACACACATAACTATAGCTTTCACAAGCCGAACGCTTTTAACGAGCGAGAGCGCTTAAACGCACGGCACCAAAGGTACGTGACAAATAGACGTTATCACGTCAAAATCGTTGTCAAACCACAATCAAAAAATTTCGGCACCAACTATTTTTCAGCGAGTACTCGGATAACAAAAACGTTTGCTACCGAAAACACTTTATATACTCAAAAAAACAGGTGACAAACAGTGTGACCTTTTGCATCTCCGTCGGAAAAACCCAAAGAAAAATCAAAATGTGTGGACTTTTCACCTAATAAATATCTGATTTTAGTATTTCATGTTGATTTGGGAACACTGTTTTTCGTTTGTTTGACATAGCAGAAATAATTAACAATTTCATCATCAAAAATTTTCATCGATCTCAGTATTGGGCTTAAAAAAAAAAAAAAAAGAACAATTATTAATTAAAAAGAAAAACTTTTTTCAAAATTTAGCATATTCGGGTCAAACGGCAATATTGTGAGCATGGTGTTCATTGCAGACGTGACATCCACAAAATTTAATATAAGCCATTTGCGTATGGTCAAGGAGAATCTAATGTCCAAGCTTCAAGTCTCTACCTCTTATAGTTTCAGATATATGTTAGTTCATACATTTAGACGACTAACTTTTCGATGCTGATCAAAAAAAAATATATACATTATAGGGTCTACCACGCACAGTGGGCGAAAATGCTCATCTAGCCGCGTTTAATTAATAGCTCTTAGTGAAAATTTGTTTTTGTTCGTGTAATATTTTTTTTTAAATATATACATACATTTTTTTTTGAAAGTTGCAACTTTTTTCATATTTTAGACATTGTTTATTTCATTCAGGAATGCATGATAAAACTTTTAGATTTTTGGGCTAAAAATATATTAAACTTTAATATTAAAAACAATTTTTTTTTAAACATTTATTTATTTATTTTTTTATTATTTTTGAAATAGCTATTTTGGCCTTTTTCAGTCTTTATATGTTTCAGTTATTTTTATAACAAGAATTTAATTACAACAAAAAAAAAATAACAATAATAACATAAAAATTATAACAATATATTAAATAGTTTTGTATTCAAAAATTAGCAACCATTTTTTTAAGCAGCACTAATAACAGTTTTTTACTCTGATTCGGAACTACTTTCATCTAAAGTGCCAGGTAAGCAATGTTCTGATAAAAGTTGTAAAATATCATTATCGACATCCTTCTTTTTTGAGTTGCCTTGTGGTTTGAGTTCCTTTGATATCAAAGGAACTGATGAATTGCTGTAATCTTTGTTCCGTGCTTCTAACGATTCTTCCGACCTTTTTCCTATTGGAAGTGGTGACACTTTATATCGGCTCCACGTATTAAGATTTTATGTATGGAACACGGCATATAAAACCAAGGATACTGTAAGATAAAATAAATAGCAGTGAGACTCTGATCACTCTTTTCAGCAAAATTAAATTCAACTATAGAAGAATGAGCTTCTACGATGCGCAAAACATTATGATCTACCATATGCTGTAAAGGCACTTGAGCCGAATAGTTCGAAAATTGGACTCCATTTGGGTAACATTTGTTTTTTTTTTTTTGCAATACGCAGTATCGTACGTTGGAACTATGTTGGCATTCCGACTTTTTGCACCAGCTCGCATCAACTTGTATGAGTGCTTGGTATAATTACCATCTAAAAATAATGCCAGAGCATCGTCTTGTGTATATGGAATCGGAAGGCTTGCATTTGATCCTAAACATTTCGATTTCCAGCTTTGTATAAACTGCAAGTTGTTGCTACTACGAGCTCACTGTGAGATGTTTCCTTAATAATTTGGGAAACTTTATTCAATTTGGTTTTTTGGAACATTCGTCGAACAACTTATCGGGTCTTCCACGATTAGTCAGTGAATTAACTAATAAAAGTTGTCCGTCTAACCACTCTTTGTTATTTTGTTCAAATTTGTGGCTGATTCTATGGTTGAATTTCCATTTCTCACCCAATTTTGCTACAAAATTTGTAATTTTTTTTTGGCTATTAAAAGGAATTGATTAGCATCATACATGTTGATATTAATCTTATTATTAAATATGTAACTTTCAACAGCTGAAAATTTTTAGTTGGCACGGGCTCTTGTCGCCATATTAAATAAAGTTCTCGTCTGAGCACCGACATTGTTCCTAAAAAATGCAATATTATGTAAAGTTGCAGGTGGTAGCAGATGATTTTGGACATTTTACAATCCGAAGACAACATAGTAATTAAAAAAAATATTCTACCGCGAATACCCACGAATATCAGAAGTTCCAGTCCACGAAAGTCATACATTGGCTTTTTTCAAGCAGTTAGTGGTATAGTCAAGTTTAACTACATTTTTTTTCTATAACACTGAAGCACAGGTCACAAAGCTAATACATACCTCTAACTATAAATAAAACCACTTTTCTTAGACTTAATTAAGATAAAGGCAACTTTAGAGCAAATTTGGCAATGCACAGAAAACACGTGGTAAAGCTTAGTAATGCACCGGCTGAAACACATGTTGTGTTTGACACTTTACAACTGTTCAACTAGAGTATGTCAATCAAAATAGAACCTATATATAAGTTCAGTGCGATATTAGCAATCGATAGAGACACAATTTTGAAGCAATTAAACACTTTGAAAATTGAATTAAATGGAGCTAGATCGACCATTTCGCCCACTGTGCCACGCCTCCTTCTGCCTGCTACATAGATTCGCAAAAACTTACTATACCCTTGTCCCTTTGGGTATAGGGTATAAATATTGACATCATTAACGAAATACAATTTTCCGATCGCAATAAAAATGGACCTCATCCATCGATATAACACGAAAGGGCCAAATATTAAATGTAGGATATATATACTATATATATATTATATATATAGTATATATATTATATATATATATATATATATATATATATATATATTATATATATACATATATAATACAGAATATCTCGTAAGACTCACTACACGAAAAAGCCAGCTGCAAACTCTTGTTATTATGTGTTTTAAATTAAATTTATTTCTTTTATATTGAGTATTTTTCTCTCTGCCATTCTGATATTCTCTCTGCCATTCTGATGCCATTCATTAAAATATTTTATACAGGGCAATCCGTTCATTTCATTTTATTACAATATGTAGTTCACACAATTCTTGCTTTGAACATTTTATGCGGGATTTAGTAGTTTGCTCTGTTGTTCTATTTAATTCGTGTCCGATTATAAGAGATACTTTAGCCAATAACGCGAAAATGTATTATCCGCGTCCGGATAAGAGAGGATCCACACAAGAGGGGTTATATTGTATCGAAAATCGGTAGAAAAACCTGGTTTTAGAAAAACTGACCGTTCAATACTGGTGTTCTGCCCAATGGGAGTGTCCGTTATGAGAGTTTTTACTGTACAACATGTGTATGTACATATAAATGAAAATTTCACAATTATATAAAATTTAAAACCAACATTAAAACAAAACAAAATAACAGATTTGTATCGGTTTTTAAAACGGATAATTAAAAAGTTTCGCTTCATTTTACAATCTAGGCAAATATTAGTTTCGCTCTTAGCAATATTTTAACTAATGTGTTTTTAGAACAGATATCAAGGCTACCAAATGACTGTCATTTGAAGCCAATTAAATACCAACAAAAACTGCAACTATCTCTATTCAATCAAGTTTTTGTCCACAGGGCACTTCCAGTACCTAATAGGAACAATATATTGTACAACGAATATGACAAATAACTCAAAATGAGCGATTAGAGGACCGAACACAAAAAGGAGAAATATGGGAGACAATTTAGACATTGGAAAGAACGCATTTTAAAGTCATTTAATGGATGTAGGACATGCAGACCACTAAATATACATACGTATGTATATACTACTACATACGTATATATAAAAATCGTTTAAAATAGCGTCCACCGGATAGAATGACGGACCAGCTGGGTAATTTAGTAAATGTTCATTAAATATTAACGATTAGCTGTCATTTTTTGTTGGTCAACTCTTTGGTTTACACCCTCGCACCCTTTGTGGCGTTTCATCAGAAACAACAAAATGTATGTCGCTCACACAAATACACTCACCACCATTCACACGCACAAACACATAAATGAAAAATAAAAAAAACCAATAAGGCATCAAAGTAACAATACGTTGGCTATGACTACAATTGTGCCATTAGGTCTGTCTGTCTGTTGGTCTGTCGGTCTGCCCGTCCGTTTGTTCATTTGTTTGTTTGAACGTCATTCGTTCGTTAGCAGACATTCTGATGTTGATGATGACTGAATACAGTGTTGTCTAACTGACGATGTCAAAAGCCACCACCACCGCCACCATCGACACCTTCTTGTGTCTCTAGCTCCGCTCCACCATTCAACATAGAAAGAACAAAGACTAACTGACACATACTCGTATAAAGTACAAGACTCTCTCTAATGTCCTAGGTGCACCACCCATACCATGTCAACGCAAGTGCGTTTGGTAATTACTTTCACTGAATACTACAATTTCCATAAAAAATTAGTTATTTCATATTTATTGCAAAGTGTGGCACTTTTCATATAGAGTTCTACAACTACTTATACTATGCACAGCTATAATGCATATGAAAATTGTGTTTATCCACCTGTATGCGCATCAGAACAACCAAACTGATAATCACAAATGAAAAGCAAAAGTTATGAATATAAGCACCTATGTGCCTACTTACACTCATACATCACTTTGAGCATGGTTGACACCGACGCTCCGAACGTTGTATCCCGATGCTAAGGAGTGACCATTGTTGTCGAATATTTCATTATGTTAATTCACTTTCACAGTTGAAAATAATGGATTCATAGAAAGTGGAATGTATATAGAATGCAGCCGCTGACAACGATCATTTCATTCCCATCCGATGTTTGCTAACAGAATTATCTTCCAAGAAAATCCTATTAGGATAATTGGATTTGAAGATTATCGCTGTATATCTCAATTCATAAAAAAGTTAAATAATCGAAATGAAAATACGCGTACTATATATTTAGCTTAGGTCCTTCCAAAAAATTGTTTTGGAACTTCGAATTTGAGAAAAAGACACGTATTCATTTAAGATTGCCAAGTTTTACGCTATACCAAATTAATTATTTAGAAAATATATAATTTGTAATGCTTTCAAGCATATAAAATAGGATGTATCGAATTGAAGCATTGCAATTTAATTGTAATGCTGAGGACTAAACTTACAAGTTTGTACATTTAAAATTTTGTTCGAATTGAAGAAATGCTAACTATTACCAAAACTTTTGGTATTTTATTATTTGGTATTAATTGTTGACAACTTTTTATCTGTTTAGTTCGTGGCTTACCTAATATTATGAAGTTTGTCGGTCTATGCTTTCGATATAAACGCTCATGTAGTTATTTGCACGTTACCAAAACACAAAATCGAGATTTTATAATTTTTGTAAGTCTGTTTGTTTAAAGAGAGTAATTTATTATTTTTCAAAATATTTGAAATTTTGCTAAAATTATGTAATTTCTTACCATAAATTTGACGCAGAAGAATATTTGTTACATATATAATGGGCATCGGGAGATATGAGATCCATTGGAAAAGTGGGTAGTGTCACGCCCTTGCCTAAGCATCCTTATATGGACCATAGATTTGTAAGGGGGCACGACTTATGTGAGCTATTTAAACAAGATTGACATAAGATACACTAAACTTGGCGTAGCTTAATTAACAATAAAAACAGATTCTTCCAAACACTCTAAAAAAAATGTAGCTTAAGAGGGAATACGAGAGCCTAAATATCCAAACTTAAAACCGATATATTTTATCACGTCGTTCAAACATTGGGTCGGTAGGACGGACAAGTTTATATAGACTTTACTTTTGATGCTGATTAAGAATATACACGTATATAATTACATACATTTGCACAATCGTAATGCAACCCTCTTTACGCATTGGGTACAGGCTGTTTGTCGCAGATATATGAGATTTGGTACATACCCTTACGTAAAGAACAACGTGAGAAATGAGATCCTTTAGAAAAATTAGTCGTCGCATATAAGAGAAACAATTTAAAACGGTGTAGGTGCACATGCAGGGTACGCTAGGTATTGACTCACTGTGTGTTCGTCTATTTGTGGGAGCGTGCGCACAACAACGTGCAGGATAGTCTGATATAACTCTGATCTATGAAAAAAAAAATTTAAAAACCCAATATGTATATTCATTAAATATATAGATGGTAAAAACGAAAAAAATCGTTAACTTCGCTGGAATTGAAGCTTTAACACCATTTACACGATGTTTCAAGTTGTTTACTTAGCAGATTTAACGAAAGAGGCAAAAATGGCTTGGTGGTTTGTATGTGGGCTACCCCAAAAACAGGGGAATATTACTTATTGTGAAGCGTCCGTCCATAAGGAGCCACCATGTCAATTTTTGAGTTGATATTGATCGTAAAAAAAGTTTTTTACACAAATAGTCAAAAGTGGGCGGATGGTTTGTACGAGGTTTAATTGGATTCACCTTTTGTACATATGTATGGGACCAATTTAAATACAATTTTTAATAAAACAATAATACTTGATTTAATTCAAACTTGTTCGATACAACAAAATAAGTACAAAGGATTTTTGTATGGGAGCTATACAATTTATACAATATGTGATATTATTAAGTGGATTCATCTTTTTCTATGTAGTTGATCAATTTACAAAAAAAAAAAAAATGTATTATAACAATAACACTAGTTTACAAATTTTGATTTTTTTTATATACCCCTCTATTTAAGGGTCATTTCCGAAGTAATTTGCTGCGTAGAATCAGAAATATTTGAGGTTATGTACCCGAAAATTAACTTTTTTCCTACTTTTGAGGTTATGTACAGGGTGCAAACATTTTTTGAGGTCTGTCCATCCCAATACATCATTTAGTACCACACTTACCCTTTATTTTAAAAGTTCAAGAGTTCAAAATAATTTTTTTCGCAAAGTTATGACTATTCAAAATTACGAAATAATTATTGTCTCAAAGGCTTAATGCAAATACTAATGACGTCGAACTTCGAATAGCCATAACTTTGCAAAAAAAAAAAAATAGTATGTAATCACTTGTACTCTTAAAATAAAGGCTAAGAGTGGTACTAAATTATGTATTTGGAGAGACAGACTAAAAAAATTGTTTGCACCCTGTACATAACCTCAAAGGAAAAAAACGCCGTTTTTCGGGTACATAACCTCAAATATCTCAAAATCATGACGTGATGGGCCAATTCTGACCACGGATTCGGATTCTACGCAGCAAATTACTTCTGAAATGATCCTTTGCTTTCCAATAACTAAACCATGTTGACCTGTGTAATAATTGCTTTAATTCAAACATGTTCGATACATGTTTGAAACAAAATGAATACTTTTTGTATATTAGCTATACCTTTTTGGATAAATCGAGGTCATTTTTGAACAATAGTTCTTTTTGGTTTTAAAAAGTCTCCGTACCAACTTTCAACACAATATTTCATAGATTGTGGGAGTTGGGCGGGCAGTAATGCACAAATAGGCAGGCAGACAGACGGACATGGCTATATCGACTAGTCTTGTCATGCTGACCAAGAATATATATACTTTATGTGGTTCCGATGCTTCCTTGAAGGTGTTTCAAACATTGCGACTAAATTGTAATACTATTCACACTCTGTGTGAAGACTATATAAATGTATGTATGATTCGGTTCGGTAATATCTTCAAACCATTCGGTTTAATTGGCTAATTAAGCTAATTTTATTATATTTATACTGTTCATACATTGTGTGAATAGTATATCCATAGATTTATCCATTAGAAGGTATAACTACCATACAAAAACACATTGTATTTGTTTTGTTGATACCAACATGCATGAATTAAAGCAATTATGTATTTTTTAAATAATAATAGTTTTCAAATTGATCAACGACATACATAATGTGAGTTCAATTAATAATAGTTGATATTGTATAAATTATACGCTTATGCCACTAAACATTTGAGGACTCGAAAGCTCAACTGTCAAGCATAATATTGCAGACGACCTGGGTTCAAAATTGCTTCCAATTTCAATTTAATTCTTTCCACTCATTTTGCAACATAATTATCCACAACCCTCCATCCCATCCACAAGCGCCAAAAAAGGTAAAATTTATAACTTATACATACCTATAAGCATATATTTTATTAGAATAAACTGAACTAAAACACCAAAGTTTCCGAGCAAAAAGGGGCAAGTGTGAAGAGTATTAAAGCTTCGGTTCCACCGAAGTAAACATTATTTCTTGTTTTTATTTAAATTCCTTTTTTTTGTACTTTTCATACAGTGTATGCAAGGAATTATCTGAAAATATTGGTTTAAAGGTTGGTATGGAGACTTTTTAGTCAGAAGCAACGTACTAGTGAAAATGGTCGTGATGTGGCCTCTAGACGGTATAGATACCATATTATTGTATTGAAACTGTTAAAATTAAGCAATTATTTTTATACCCTACCCTGGAGGGCCAAGGGTAGCTTGTGCAAATGTATGTAACAAACAGAAGGAGGCGTTTTGTCTCGTTTTTTTATATTTTTATTTTCTGCTATGTACAGGAGTCAAATAAAGTACCCAAATATTGCTAAGAAACGTCTTCATATCAATTGTTTCGATCGTTACCTCCAGTTTAACCTGTTTCGATCTGATTTTATCGTATTTCAGCTGTCATCAGAGCACAAATATTTTCGATCGTATTGAGATACATATGTCGTGTTCAAAAGTCAATTTAAAGAAATAACGCTTGAATTTTGCAATATTTCGCCATTAAACTCAAAAATGGAGCGAAGTTTTAAGGGTTCATTGTGTAACTGACAGAGGATTTTCCATGACAAGGTATGGATTTATTGTGAAAAATTTAACTTCACTCCTTATTTCTTACAGATTCAAAACATAAAAATTTACTTCGTTCTGTATTTAGAAATGCATCACCAGACCATAATATAGGGTGAATGCTTAGGTTACGAAGTAACAAAAATCTCTGCATAGCGTCAAAATAATATACAATATAGTTGCTTTTCTGCAGGGTTCCTTCCAAATGTGGCGATATCTTTCATCTGCTAGACAACTGTTCGGCTCGATATAACTACTTGATATGGTTTTGCATTTGTGATCTAACGTCAAATATCTTTTTTCAAACGAATTTGAAGGTTTATTCTTAATATAAACCACTGTTCACTTTGATTAATGTACTTTTTATGCACGATCCATCTTTTTTTCGAATTGGCCAGTTTATAAACCTATATATTTCTCTCAGTAATTTTTAAACTACATATATGAGAGACTATTTCTGAAACGCCTAAAAAGCATAATTTACGATAACAATCTCATACCAAAAATTAATTTTGAATTAAGCTTTTAACTTTGGACCAACTGGTCCGAATTGCAGTTACAATTAAAAAGACTTTCGATGTGTCGCAAGCGATCATTAGTAAACCTAATACGCTCCTACCAAAACATATTTATCTAATACAGTCTTGTTAAGGGCAGATGTATGTAGATGTTCCCCAGTATACTTAAAGTTTAAACTTACAATAACATTTTATTAAATTACGATAGCAAGTTATTTGTAATATGAGATTATTTAAACTAGAGGAATGTAGCACTTCAACTTCTTCATGAATTTTTAAAACACACACACACACACACACAGGTGCAGATACATAAGCGCACATTCAGCATCTAAGGTTGGCACCCAAACCGTGTTCATATACATTTGTATATATACCTACATATATACAATAAATGAAATAAACAAATCAAATTCACGTCAACAAGTCATTCACAAGTTAGCTCAACCGCTTGTCACTGCAATTAATGTATCTTCGGTTCGGGGTTAAGAGGCACGATGGGCAGACCGGTTGAACGGGAGCTACAATTTTGGCGCGAAAATGTAAAATGATAGTTCGTGGCTACTGACAACCGACGGATGAAGCGAAACGAGTTCATTCCACTGAGCTAAAACTATCTAACGGTGGCATGAGTAAATATTTACTCAATGCATTTTCGCGCAACTGTAGCAAAAGTTTTCAAAGTTTGAATTTGAAACGCTAACATATGTTGACGTCTAACGGCGAGAAAACTCACATTAAGTATCTAGTTCTTCATAAAGATGAATAAAGCACATTCTTACATATAAAGAGAGCAAAAATTGCATCAAAATAATATACAATATGGTGTCACTTTTTTATTTTGATCTGGTTTTAGTTTTTATTTCGACGACAACGCCGTACAAGTTTGTCACAGTTCACGACTCAACCGCGAAGAAAAACCACAAAATCCAATAAGAAAGTATTTTAATTGGAAATTTTACGCCAGCTTTTGTTTTTCATTTTTAATGTTCGTACCGCTTCTTGTTGTTCCGTTTCCAACTCACAATTTAAGCTTTAGTTTTGTAATTTATTTTTTTATTTTTATTTATTTTCTCATAAATTTTCCAAATAAGCGCAGTGTTAAGCGAACGCCTTAAAATTGTTGTTGACGAGGACGCGAAGCTTGCAGGTACTACTATGAAGAGGACGTGAAAAACTTTTTAGTGTGGCGCTACGAACGCATTGCTTCTTTCTCTCTATTTCTCTACATGTATGTGTGTGTGTGTGTGTGTGTGTGTATGAGAGTCCTGTTGTAGCAAATAGGGTGAAATAAAAAAGAACAAGTGTATAAAAATTTCAACAATGTGAAAATGAACATAGCGCACAGTACACATGTATCTAAGAGAATTTGTATTTGTGAGTGCGGTGTACATGTGCGGTGTCCATGTGTTAGTGTTGTTTTGCTTGAGAAAACAAGTGGTTGCCGTGGAGAGCACATGGCGCAGTCAGTGGCGGATTAGTTAGCCAACCTTTCAATGTTTATTTGAGGAAAACTGTGAATTTTTGGCTGCATTTAAACTACATCTACTTTTTCAATAATTTTTGTGTTATTCTTCTAGCTGGCTTCCATAACGTTGTATGCGCCTACTTCCACAAATTGACGGACAAAGGGTGCTGCTATGCCCCATTTGTTTTTCTCTTATGTATATTGGGGCAGGGTAACGTCCATGTTTGTAGTGGTCATATATTGCCCTACGTATGTATGTCATATATCTCATTCATCTGTCTCAAATAGTTATTGAGATATGATCAATTTGGGTTTTCTTTTATAAAGGAGGTGTGGCACGGCCCTATTTTTCACTGGATTTTGTTTCCCCTGGTGGCCTTTTCATACATACCAAATCTCATCCATCTGCTTCAAGTAGTTACTGAGATATGACTAATTCGCGTTTCCTTCTATATGGTTCGGTGTGGCAACGCCATCTATCGGGTGCTAATATAACTTAAACATTCACGGATTCTTAAAGTACATACATACATATGGTATAAATATGAGCTTAATTGCTTCAGTGGTTCGTTAGTTATGTTTGTATTTATATATAAACAACAGCGCTATCTACCATGACCAACTGTAGCTAACAACCATCCAGGTGACCCCATAAATAAAAAAAAAACACACAAAAAAAATTTCATCAAAATCGATCAAGCCGTTTAGGAGGAGATGAATTACAAACACACGCACACCGGAATTTTATGTATAATCAATTAAATTATATATATATATATATATATGTATGTGTATACCCTGCAGAAGTTTGAAAAAAAAACTAAAATCACGGAAAAGACTTTCTAGGTGCCACACTGTTTCAAATTATATTAAAATTTTACAACTCACAACCCTTTTACCGCAGTGTTAATAAAAACACAAACAGTTTAAATATTTTTTAAAATATTTGTTGCAATTTTATTGTATGCCTTGACTTATCTTCAAAATTGTTTTGTCATTGTTGCTTAGCTTTCTTTGCAATATACGAGGGTAACTATTTATATTGTGAGACTAATAGAAAAAAAAAACAGTAATTTGACATTGAAAATAGATTTATTGTTTTCAAAATTATACACCTTTATGATCGATACATTTTTGCATGCCTTCGAACCATTTGTCAAAGCATTTTTTGCACTTTACTTGAGACACCTGTAAAGCGTGGCTTATGGACGCTTCAATGCCTATTTCTGACGACGGAAATCTTTGACCACGCAGTTTGTCTTTGCTGTGCGGCATCAAGAAGGAAGGTATTGGGTACCAAATCAGAACTGTACGGCGGATGACCCAATAATTCGATGTTTTAAGAGCTCAAAAAGTCACATGTTTGACCCGATGTGTGAGAGCTCGCATTGTAGTGGTGGATAATCAATCGTTTCATCTCTTAAAAATTTCTGCCAAACAAATGAAGGTGTACCATTCATAATTAACCGTTCTATGTTGCTCGAATGGCATTGTTGTCACATTACCCGTTTTTGCGAAAAAAAAAAACAATTTTTTCGAAGTGCTGCGAGCGCAAATAACTTTTGTTGGTTTTTTTTTTTTGGTCGCCTGTTGTTTAGTTTCAGGCTTATATGCATAGACCCATGATTCGTAACATGTCAAAATCTTATATACATTTTTTGAAGCACCGACTTTGTATTTCTTGAGGATTTATTTGAAGCAATGGATACGAGCATCTTTTAAGCTTTTGTCAAATAATGTGAGATCTCACGAGAACAAATCCAATGATCATGTCATATTTTATGTATACTAGTGGAACTTACATTTAAGGTTCCCTCGTTCTCATAGTATGTTACACAACGATTTTGCATTGTTGGTTTTGCACAACATTAATGTTTACTGGCATAATAACTGATTTTGGACGACCATCACGAAATTTGTTATTGAGCGAAGGACGTCCACAGTGGTGAAGAATGGAGAAAAGGGAAAGTAAGTATATCGATTCACTTTTGTCTTGTTAATCCTCACCGAAAATCGTAATAAATTTTTCACGAGCTAACTCTATTCTTTTTCTGTTGAGACACAACTTTTTAATCGGTGTAAAGAACACAAATCGAGCTTAAATGACAAAACGTTCTGAATAAAGTTATGGTAAAAAATATTAAACTTTGACACCTTATAACATTTAGGGTGCCAAGCCTCACTGTATAAATAGTGACCCTCAAAAACCATAAACAGTGACAATAAACAAATTTTAATGACTTAGTCATTCATAAAAGTTAATACACTGCGTATGGTCAAGGTGAATCTAAATGTCCAAGTTTGAAGTTTCTAGCTTTTATAGTTCCTGAGATCTCTTGTCTCATACATACGGACGGATGTATGAGACAACTTTTTAGTACACACATTCAACGTTTTAAAAGTGGTGATTTTGACACTGAATATAAGGAATGTTCAGGCCAGCTGAAATAGTTTCGAGATGAACAATTTGAGCCAGTACTCGATTAAGATCCATGCCAAACATAAGAAGAACTTGCAAATTCATTGGAAATTGATTGAAAAACCGTTGTCAAGAATTTGGAAGCATTGAAAATGATCATAAAGAAGGAAATGCGGTACAGTACGAATTGAAGTCGAGAGATGTTGGTAGACGATTTTAAGCCCGTAAACAAATTGAAGTGTGACTGGCGATTAAAAGTGGATATATTACGAACAGCAAGCTCAAAAAGTCATATATTAAGCCCGGTCAAAATCAACGGCCGAGCCGAATATTCATGGCTCGAAGCTCACTAACCAAGCTGCTCTAACCATGAGCTGCTCTAGCCAAACGAAACAATCGCAAGAGCTCGCTATCGACCACAACGATTTTGTTTGAGTGATTTTCTTGGACGACCATTTGATTACCATTTGTTCCGATTTATGACTCCGGGTCTGTCTGAGCAGCGGTTTACTTCATATGAAGATACTATAAATTGGTTTTATTCTAAAGAGGAGTCGTTCTTCTGACGCGGAATACGTATGCAGCTAGAAAGTGGCTAGCAACGGATAATTATTGAGTATTAAATTTATTACTATTATTTCACAATAAAGTCGAAGGTTTTGAAAACTGCGAGAACTAATACAAATTTTTGCAATTGTTATTTTCTCGGAAACAAAAAACAAGAAAAAACGTTCACTAATGCTAATACCATTCACATGAAGTTTCAAGATGTGAATTTAGGTAATTATTTGTAAAATTGAACAACCTAAACGCCCCAAAGTGGGCGTGACACGCCCCTCGATAATTGTGCAAAGTGTACGTCCATATGAAGCCACTACTTCAAATGTCAAGTTGACTGCAATGATAAAGTTTTTCATGAAAAATCCCAAAACTGTGTGGTGGGTTTGCATGGCGTTACCCCTAAAATGGAGAAATCACATCTATGTATTTCTGTATATGTGAGGCGTTCGTCATATATTAAATTTACGAGACGATTTGAAATTTCATGTAAATGGTATCAGAGCTTCAGTTCCACGGCAGTTAGCGTTTCCATACAAAAAATGGGTCGGGAAGTTTCTATGGATGCTACTAAAAGTGGAAGTGACACGCCTCTTGATTTTGTACGTGAAGCATCCTTCCATAAGAAACTGTCATGTAAAATTGCAGATATTGACTGCAATAAAAATGTTTTTCATACAAAAAGGCGAAAGTGATCATGTGGTTTGTATGTGGGGCTACCTCAATCAATCACCCCAAGAAGCCCTTAATAAGAAGGCGCCATGTAAATTTTTAAGATATATATGAAAGCAATAAAAAATACATAAAAAAAATCGAAAGTGGAAGGCGGGTGGTTCGTATGGGAGCTACCCTAAGAAGTGGGCGTGTCATGTCAATTTTAATATTTTCCGACTTATAACCGGATATCTTAAAAATTGGTGCTCAAAAAATGTGCAACAACATCTACACAGACCAAGTATATATATAGTTTATGGGGTCTTCAATGTCTCCTTTAATGCGTTACAATCTTTCAGACAAACTGATAATACAAAGTATGTCAAAAGAAAGTTCACATTTGATTTGTTGATTGAGTGAGCATAACTATTCCGAGGGCGCGCGGGGGGTATGTCAATCGGTAGCCTAGCTTTTGGGAATTTAGTCTCTATGGAGCTTTTCTCGGGCGTTGTGCGTACGTGAGTTTTACAAAAACGGTAATTCAGCGACTGTAGCGCGTAGAAAATTCTGCAATATTCGACATGTTCTTCATTTAAATGATGCGCCAAGACCTCGACTCATTGGAAAATGGGTCGAGAAGTTTGAAGAGACCGGTTCAATGCTG
The DNA here is from genome assembly GCA_035044765.1 of Leucophenga montana. Lineage (NCBI taxonomy): Eukaryota > Metazoa > Arthropoda > Insecta > Diptera > Drosophilidae > Leucophenga > Leucophenga montana. The sequence continues at coordinate 667,497 of JAWNNQ010000643.1, forward strand.
GAAAAATCAAAATCCGGGCGTCCAAAGTCTTCGAGAACGTTCGAAAACCTAAACAGGGTTACTCAGTCTGTTCGTGACAACCCGGACCTTTCGATTCGGAAGCGTGCTTTTGCTTTTAACTTTACTGGTTATAACCAAAGAACATGGCTCCAGCAGGACGGAGCAACTTCACACACGTCCAACAGGTCTCTACCACGAGTTCATTAAATTTTTCCTGGCAAATTGATCTCCAGGAGAGGTGACATAAAATGGCCTACACGAAGTCCCGATTTAACCCCTATGGACTTTTTCCTGTGGGGTTATGTCAAATTTAAAGTTTACGGCAACAAACCGACAATTAAAAGGAAATATCCGTCACGAAGTGGCAGCCTGTGAACGCAACGGTTTACATTTGGACAATATAATTTTTAAGAAATAAATTCCCAAAGTGTGTATTTTAATATGTAATAAAAATTTTTTTCAATAAACTACGTATTTTTTATCGATTTTTTAAATGTGAACTTTCTTTTGAGACACCCTGTACCATTTCACACTTTGTGTGAATGGTATAAAAACAAAAAAGTAAAGATGAAATGTTAAAACAAAAACCCCGTCTGTCGGGGAATGCACCGACTTGATTGCGGAAGTGACATAGGATCCCATTTTATATAAAAAAAAACATAACCCATTTTAGAGTACTCCGCTAAAAGTCATAAAAACAACTCTTTTTTTTTTTTTAGTAAGGAAGGAAGAATTTTGACAGAACTTTTCTCTCACATAGACTTGCAGACGAACAGACGGACTTGGCTACATCGACTGATCTCGTAGTGCTCATCACGAATACATATACTTTAAAGGGGTCTACGATTCTCTTTCGCTATGTTACATGTTAAACATATAAAATAAGAAAATAGCCGTCTGCTCGGCGTGGCACCTACAGAATAATTTTTTTTTTTGTATTTTAAACATAAAAACAAAAAAAAACAAAATTTTTTATTAAAAAAAAGGTTTGTAATTTTTATTAGCGACCTATAATGCATATATGGGAAATATTTTTTTCAATGCGAAAGGAGGAATAATGGTTAACTTTTTTGTTTATACATAATGATCGGCTTCCGAAACACGCAATCATTAGCAATGCGTGGCCAACCCGACTGATGATGTGTTAAAAAAGTTGTTCATTATACCTTTTTTCGCACTGAGGAAATATATATGTAAAAAATATTTACCAACGTAAAATGACTTGAACTTGAGTCAGATAAAAATTCCTATTATTCATTATAGGTCGCTAATAAGAATTAATATTTTTTTTAATTAAATAAAAAAAAAACAATAAAAAATATATAACAAAAGTTCTAAAACAAAATAAAATGCAAAAAAAATCAAATAAAAAGATAAAGTAAACGCCTAGGAAATCGTGAATTTGAAGGATATATGTATATCCCTAAATTTAAATACGCGTGATTAGCGCGCGGACGGACCGCAAGAATCTAAAAAACATAAAGAACATTGAGATGCTGAAAGTATTCAGTGCTTAACGTATTTGAATTTTATTATTATTTGAGTAACACAAATGTGCTATTTTTAAGTATTTCCATACCCGCAATACGCTACTGATAACAAAAAGTGCTCGCTGGGGCGCGTGTTATGTGTTTGTATTTTAAGAAAAAATTATATACATACATACATGCATATGTAAGTACATACATGCATACAAGAACAACAAGTACCAAAACAAATGAGAAAATAAAAAGGAAAAGAAAATGACAGTTACGGAATTTCCGCTGTATCCTTCGTTTCTTGGTCTTTCGCGTCCAATTTTTGACTCGTTTCAGCGAAAATGTGGGCGTTTGGAGGCAAACATGAAGTACTCGAATGTATATGTTAGCACGCACACACACACATACAAACAAATGATGCATAAGTCAAGTTTGACTGACCGACTGACAGAAGGACAGTATGACATAAAGAGCGTTTAGTTTTAAATTTAGCTAGAAGCATCAGACAAGCGCGAAAATTTATAGATATGTACGTATGTACTATATACATATATGTATATACTTATGTGTGTATATATGTACATATAGAGTTAGTACATTTTTTTTGTAAATTTAGCGCAAAGCCAACAAACTATCTACAAATAAAGCGGAGCGTAGACAGCAATAGTGAACAAAAAAAAAAACAAAAACACAAACAGAAGAGAAGAGAAGAGAAGAGAAAATAAGAAAGAAATTGCTGAAAAATGACAAAACGCATATGTGTATATATGTACATACATATATACACTTATAGGTAAAATAGAAATAGAAGAAGCAAATTAAATAAATAAATAAATAAACAACAACAGCAACGATGGTAGAGTCGATGGAAAAAAATAGTAGCTTGCGGCACAGAAAAAGAAAACAAGTCTAATAAATGATAATAAAAAAGCAGCGATTACGATGGCAACGCTGAATAGCGGCTTCGACTTTGTAATCGTGCAAATGTATCTGTATGCAAATGTATCTACACATGAACATATGTAAATGCGATCGCCAATGTCTCCTCACATTTGCGTGTGTGTGTGCGTGTGTATTTCTGGTTGTAAGTCGCGCGCGCCAAAGGTGAAAGAAGAAGCAATTCAAATGCAAAACAATTTCAAACTCAAATAAATACAACAACAAAAACAATACTGACAACGACAATGACGCGACAAAAACGACAACATAGGTGAAAAAATTATACAAAATATGTGCATAGATACAAGTTTTGTGTTTTAAACGTATCTTCGTTAAAGACAAACTTTCGATACCCTTCACGTGACAGTAATTCAATACGACTGGAAAGGAACTTCGAGTGAAACTGAATATGAATTCAATTAATGTTAAAGCGAATACGATACACGCATAGGTACATAATAATCAGCTACAAATGTATGTACATATCACTTTACGTACACAGAAGTAGAAGGGAACTAGCTGTTCCTAAAAAAGTGTTCACATTGAAGTCGCAGGCAAGTAGCAGCGAGCATATCAGAACTACTGAGCAGCTGATTTTGTTTAAATGTATCCCCAGTCGACACAGAGATGAACGTTCGCGAAAGCAACAACATTTCGAATAATAGTCGAATCAATATAATTCGCAGAGTTCTTAAATTGTTTGCTATTAGTGAAATTGAAATTACAGCGACTGGCAAAATTCCGGAACTATATTTGAGCTTGTATGCTAGTCAATGTTATTTATTATATGAGAAGGTTATTGAGGTAAATAATTTATTAGTTGATTAAATTCCCTAAACTTTGTAAACTAAATCGATTTGATCAGTTTACCGATAAAATTTTCGTACAAAATGAAAATCAAATGAATCAACTATTTCACAGAATCTTTTAATTTTTAATTTTGAATATAAAGAACTTTCAGATAAAAATTTACCTGCATATACTTTGCTCAATACAATTGCAGATGGTGAGATAAAAACTCTTTTATTAATTTTTAAATAGTTAAATCTTGTTATTCAAATGAAAATACTTTTTGCACCAATTAAGTTAGCCGGATAGTAAGTAAAATCGCTCAAATTCTACATTTAAATAGTCGGATGAAACAAGATTAGAGCTCTTCGATTTTACTGTTGCCTTACTCGACTTTACTGTTTACTGTTTCCTGTTTCCGTGGCACTAACAAATTTGCTGAAACTCTATGTGCGTATGAAAAAGGGAGAATCTAAATAGCCAAGTTAAGTGTCTCTATTTTAGGATCTCTTGTTTCATACTACCAGACTATATCGAATCAGCTTCCGATGCTGATCAAACTTTTTTCATTTATTTGTTCATATCTCCATTATCATTTTTCCAACTGTAAGCTGTATACGCATACCGTTATATATAAAGATAAGATTTCTGCATTTTTTAACAGACTCCAAATTGTATTCACTCCTTCGTCTATAAGCCTTCATAAAACTTTTCAATTGTTGCGATGTTCCGGTGGAGCCGCTCACCGCCCAGGAACTTATATGCTCGAGTGAGAATAAACAGATAAGCACTTTAGACAATTCTGCACAATTCATTACAAAGTTTAAATAACAACCAAATTGAACCTAGCAGACTTACCTATTCGCTTGCAGTAGATTATACGAAAAGTTGAAAGGTAAAACTTAATATTTATGTCTGACAAGGCTCTCTTTGATTTTATCTACAATGTAAACAACAACATTGTCGAATATGAAGTCACTCTAATCCGGAAATATACCATGAGACGAATCTCGATGAATCCAGCTCGAGACACAGTGTGATGTGCAGTTTCAACAAGCAGTATTTCGGCCATACTTTTTTGAAGAACACTATCGTACTGTAACGATCAATGAATACCGGTTTTAAAGATGAAACAATCCATTCAAACAATAATTGAAACAGTTACCTTTGCAGCCCTACAGGCAGTAATGAACACCTTTTTAATAAGATGTCTAAAATGCGTCACCAAGCGCATACGAGTAGACTATTTGAAATGAGTAATTATTAAAAACCATTAAAAATATAATAAAAACGAATTATCTTAAAAATTACCCAATAGAATTGAAAAAAGGTATTTCAGTTTCTTAACGAACAATATTCATCATCCACCTTGTATATAGCCTATTATATATAATTACAAAAATATGTTCTAGCAACTTTAAAACTTTTCTCTTGCTTAAAATTTGGTTATATAATCGCATATACGACACATATGTACTCGTATGCACACATATACATTTATATAATTTCTTCGGCCCCATATTTGTAAGTCCAATAAATTAAGAAGCAAAAAGTATATGCAATATCATATCAATGCACGAGAATGGAAAATAATGAAAGAAATGAATCAGTGTACGAAATGCAATGAATACGACTGCGTTGCAATTTGTTCAATTGAGATGGAATGACTGTTTGAAAACTCAGTGAAAAGATGTGATCACCTGTCACAAAAATTGTGAAACACTCTTTAATTGATCAATTTATTTGAGACCCTAAGGTAATATTTGTTGAATGGATCTGTTTGCAAATATAAATGTATTGAAAAAATTAAAACAGAAGTAACAGTTTTGCATGTTGCCAGTTGGTTGCCAGTTACTATTCTTAATGCAAATTGAAATGCTTAGTTCCTCAAAATAAGATAGTTTTTCAGCATAATAAATAAAATAGAACTTGTGGAATACAGTATTTGCTGGCGGCACCTATATGTGACTTAGTAAGTTAGTAAGGCAGATGCTTACAAATAATATTTAATGACATTTGGTATACTGGAAGCAGAAAATCCACGTGTGCTCACAGTTTGTTGTATACTATGATACGGCGAAATACATTTATGTACATCGCGATCGTTATCGCGTTATAATTTCTTTGGCGAATTCGACAAAATCGTGACAATGGATTTGTTGCACTAAAAGTTTCCAAAAGTGGCCGTCACAATTGGCCACCAAGATCGTGAGATTTGAGAACAAAAGGGTTTCGTTAAACGGCCCCAGAACTTTGGATGAACGAAGGCAACATCCAAAAGTGTTACAGGATCGTTGAAAATTAGAGTAATTGAGTTAGCTAGTACAAGAAGAGCTGCGATGGCTATTTGAATGATATCTTGTTTATAAATATTACATGGCATAAAATTAATAAGGCTTTCCGATTGAATTTTGAGTCAAAAGTTGTGTTTTATTCCATTTTATAGTTCGGACGTTCTTAATTGTAGACCCAAGGGTTTTCCATTAAACGTGTATGAACTTTAAGATTGAAGAAAAAAAGTTGTGTGTGAGATATTTAAAGACTCGATCTGAGAACTCCAATTTTGTATGACTGTGTTGCATAAATCGGGCTGGATCTCAACAATGATTTGAATGATGTTGTTCTCCAGATGGTCAATTGTTAGTTTATTGCCATAAACCCGCGACTTACATAGAATCATTAAAGCATTAAAAACCACTCCAATGTAACGCCCGATGTGTGACAAGTTGTGACAAGTTGTGCCATCTTGTTGGAACCACATGTCGTCCAGGTCCATGTCATCCAATGGAGACCAAAAACAAGTCAGTAATGACACGGTACTGTCCACCATGGCCAGTCACCGTGTAGCCATTCTTGTTTCGGAAGATGAGGCTCCCACTGACGCCACTCAACAAAAATCCACACCAAACAGTAAGTTTTTCCGAATGCAATGGACATTGTTAATACTGTTGTGGATTAATCTCTCCCAAAATGCGTCAATATTTTCACGAAACCATTCAACCAAAAAGGTTCTTTTTCACTAAAGATGATTTTTTCGCTTGGATCCGTTTCCAACTGTTCCAGAGCCCAATCAGCTTTGCCACATGAAACCACACAGCAATAAGCTATTTAAATTCGGACATTCGTATTGAACACGAAATTCAATCGCACGAAACGTGTAAATATAGCTTCAAAAGAATTACCTCCAAAACAATAAGTCATCAATGAAAACAGTTAATAAGACATATTTTTTTTCGATATTGTTCCCGTGTCGTCGCATCGTCGTCTGTCTGTGCTGGTTTCCACACTGTGATAACAATGATAAAACACCTTAAATGCGGCTGCTACATTCTTTTCTTCTCGGCAAAAAAGCCACCCGCTCCATCCAATAATATCGACACATTGTACATACATACATATACATATGTATGCATATATGTAATTGAGTGAAGGGTACAATACAAATGAAGATGGCAAAGTAATGAATAAAAAAATATAGCAAACACATACAGCAAAAAGAAAAAACAAAAACAAAAGTGTCAACAGATATCGTTTTTGTTGTTGCTGGTGTTGTTACCGTCGATATTGTTGTTGTAGTGGGTAGAAAAAACAAAATCAGAGAAGAAGAAGAAAACGCCATGTACAAAAATACAAAAGTGGAGCACCCCATGGCAGCAAAACGTCGACGTAAACAGCGACGCTCACGTCAATGGCGACTGCAATAGCGACGACGCTGACAAGACAACAACAATTACAATTGCAACAAAATGACAGCAGAGGCAAAAACGGCGGAGCAACAACAAAAATTCACTGAACCAGCAAATAAACCACGTACACAACCAATACAAGTGCCTAACTTACCGCTATCGCAAACGCACACGTTTACCTACATACACACACACACATACTATATATGTACATATTTCATATGCATATGTATGTACAAGAGTGACACCTTCACGAAAGCGAGGGAAGAAGAATGATTGCGCTTCTACTTATGTATGCGAGAGAGTGATTTACTTATTGTACCCTGCATACATACATGTCTATATATTGTATATTATTCTTCACAAAAGTTATCGCCTTATAGCACCCATTATTATATTAAAAAATATTTATTTTTGTACATTTGTACATATTAAATAATTCAGATCGCTTCTACCAACAATATATGTAAATAATAGTAAATTCATTTTAAACACTTTTAAAAAGGCTCACAAGTATTTTTTAGATCATTTGCCCAAAAGTTTGGCTTTGTTGATCGAGAAAACAGCAAAAAAGTTAAATACAAGCTGTACCAGGGCAACGATCCAAAGCACAAATCGCTGCCGTGCCCGATCTGGTTGCTCTACAATTGCAGCAAAGTCATAGACACGCCTGCCTAGAGTCGGATCTTAACCCTATTGAAAATTTGTGGGCCGTAATGAGAAATAAAGTGGAAAAACAGAGCCCAAAAAACTATATAAGGGCAATCAACGAGAAGTGGGGAAAAATACCCTTATATTACGACATGAATGGACTTCTAAATTCAATGACACGGCGTCTCCATTCTGTAATGGAAGCAGATGGGAAGCCCACCAAATATTAGTCAATAAAGTTCAGCAGATTATAGTTTACGTCCTTTTTGCCATTTGTATATGCATTTTTCCAAAGAATTACTTGACTGCAGCATATTTGCCACTTTTTTAGTTTTCCTTGTTTTTCTTGAGTTTTTGTTTCGATATTTGCCATTTTTTTTTTTATTTAATAAGTAATACATATCTTCAAATAGATGCAATTTTTTTTTAAATAGTGCCTTTGTTAATAAAACATCATGTTAAAGTTGAATTTGTGTGACTATTTTCATTTTGCAAAGAATTATTTGGCAAACTGTACATGTCTATATATTGTATATTTTTTCTTCACAACTGTTATAGCCTTATAGCACCCATAATTATATTAAAATATATTTATTTTTGTACATTTGTACCTATTAAATAATTCAGATCGCTTCTACAAACAATATATGTAGATAGTTTTTTTTATTGATTAAAATTAATTATAATACATTTTGTTAAAGAAATAATAACAAATGTATTTTAAAGAATTTTAAAAAGGACAGAAAATTAATTCTTTTGGACTCCTATCACACGTAATTCCATCAAATATATATACAATTTATGCAAATCGGATATAAAATTATGGTAAACAAACAACTGAAAAAAGTACCAAAAAATATATTTTTTTGTAGATATTTCGAAAACGGTACTTAAGAAAAAAAAAGTACATTTGTATTTTTCGCATCTTCGCCTCAAACTACATAGAAGAATTCGAGCAAAAATGAAACAACTGTTCAGCGAGTCATATATTATTTGGAACCCCCATATAAAAAAGAAACCAAGTTCATCATAGGTATATCAACAACAATATGATGCATCGAAAGAACGACTGAAAAAATGGGCGTTACTATACTCCTATAGTATATTCAATGTATTTCTGAAAATATTTATGGTAAAGCATAAGAACTGGTAAATAAATATACCAGTATATAAGGGTATGCTAGTATTATATTACAAATATATGTATGCTTAGTATTTTCGAGTGTGTAAACAGATTATTTTGTCTCTCTCTTGTGGATGGTCTAAGTTAAAATTGTACGATATAAATGTTGATTTAAGAGCTGTTATTTTAAAATTTGTGCCACTTTTTTCTGTAAGTGATAGTGTTCATTCTTATACTTTCCATAAAGTTTATGAAAATGGATTGTATATGTATAGGTTTGAATTCTTAAAAATAAAATAAGAAAAATTTAAAAAAAAAAACAATATAAAATAATCGGCGGTGATATAGAAATTGCTTCGCCTCAAAATCTTCAAATTTAATTCATATAAATAAATTTTATGAATGGAATTCAAAGATTTTGAGGCGAAAGAGATTTCTGTGTCACTGATAATTATAACAATTTCAGTCTAAATTTTTAATGAAAAACTCTTTGCAAAACAACCTTTTTATCAATTACTTTGTGCAGGGTAGCCTATAGTCGGACAACTCGACTCTCTTAATTATTTATTTTTTGTTTTATTTTTTTTTTTTGTTTTTTGTGGAAATTGCCGTTTATACGAACCTCATCAACAGTTTCGCGACATTATTTTATGTTTGTCGTTGTTTTTGTTGCACTTTTAAACTTTAAATGAGTTACTTTATGATTTTGATTAATTAATCTATTATACTGTATGTTGTACATATGTATATATGTATGTATTTTTGTAGTGCTCTAATCAAACGTCGATTAGCTTTGCATTTTATTTTCGTTTTGCTTTATTTTTTTGCAAATGCAATTTTGTATTTAGCTTTGATTTCGTTTTGTTATTGTTGTTTGCATTTGCTTCTCGTCACGTCAATGGTTAGTGTTCTTGTTACTGTTATTCTTATTCACTATAAAGCACAATTACAAATAAAACGTAAAACACTTGTTGTTGCCGCAGATGTTGTGTTTGTATTTGTATTTTATCACCTTTTTTTATTATTATTTTTTTTGTTGTTGTTATTTTTGCACGCACGCTTTTTTTTTTGCTTTTTGTACTATCTTGTTTACCTATCTCTTTCTTGTATTATCTGTCTCCCTTCTGACTTTCTTCGCCCTTCCAAGGTAATACACGTCGTATGCGTGTTATAATAATAACAACGATATTTGTGTTGAATTTCATAAATTTTTCTTTTTTTTTTCTTAATTTGCTTTTGATTCTTACAGAACGTCAGCAAAAAACGAATATACACATACACAAAAACAGTTGTAGAAAGAGGTATAGTAAAATTATAGCGAAATCATAGTTAAAAACACAACACAAAATATAACGTAAAGAAATCGAAATAAGCGCGTGCCGACTTGTATCAAGCAACGACGACTGAAAAATGAGAAAGAACGCAAAAAAAACGCAAATTTCAACAACTCTACTCTTATTCACTCTGTTTTTTTCATTATCAATATAGAGAGATAGCAACACGAAACGGTTAGCATGTTTGTTTCATTTAACTATCAATCATATTCCATCACGTTCGATGTTGTATATAAAAACACCGAACACATTGCGTGTTTGATACTTTTTGTTGTTGTGTCGTTTTCCACCAACCAGGGATGTCAACATCGTATCGATATATCGATAACGATATTTTGATGGCATTTACCTCAATATCGGTTAATTTTTTTTTTTGGGAAAACAGCTATACATAAGATTCCAAGTTTTTAAGCTTTTATTTAACTTACTATGTGTGTGTGTGTGTGTTATGTTCAAATCTAAGAATTGTTTTTCAAAAAGTTTAGTTTTTAGTAACAATGTTTTCTTACTTCTCATAGGGCACTTCTGGTTCCGCCACCTATATGTACCTGAGTGTGTTGGAAAGGTAGTTTCAATCAAATACTTCATGACATTTGGCCCACTGGAAACGGAGTTATTGCCGTCGGCTGGTTATTTTGGAACGCATTTTGGAACGCATTCGACATATCGTTTTCCTTTCTTCTGCAAGTGCCTTATTACGAAAAGACTAAAGGGGTGTATTTAATGGTTAAATTGTAATTTTAATCAAAAATCATTGTTCTGCTTGTTTTGGGACACATTGGAACAAACCGTGCGGACACCTTTGACTGGTAGTCGGGGAAGCGTGCACCTTTCCAACGAACTAAGTCACATATAGGTGGCGAAATCAGAAAAAGTTCTTCATGACAAATCCTAAAAGAGTGTGGAGGGTTTGTATGGGGCTAGCCTAAAAAGGGAAAATCACATATTTTTCTATATGTGATGCGTTTGTTCAGACAAGCCATTATACTAAAATTTAAGGTGATACTGACTGTGATAATAAACTTTTTCACACAAAATCCCAACAGTGGCCGGTAAGTTGGTTTGGGGTCTACCCCTAAAAGGGGAACGCACCTTGACGTTTATGTGAAGAGACCGTCCATAAGAAGCCGTTATGTTAAATTTCAAGTCTATACAGACTGCAACAAAAACGTTTTCCATACATAAAATCAAAAATGGAATTTGTATGGGGGCTATCCTAAAAAGTAGAGGGTTCACACCCGTTGATATATATGAAAAGTCCTTTCAAAAGAATCCAGAAGCACATACAGACAGACAGCAGATAGACGGACATAGCTATATCGACTCTTCTCGTCGAGGTGATCAAGAATATATATATACTTTATGGAGTCTAAGATGCTTCCCTTGATGCGTTACAAACTTTCAGACAAACTGCTAATACCATTTCACTCTATGTGTGAATGGTATATAAATTAATATAAAATAAATGAAATATTCGTTTTATATATTTATGTTTGGTGTCCATTTGCAGACGGTCTTGGTCTGAAGTATCGAAGTACTAATACATTATGATTTGTCAAATCGGATAAAAAATGGTGATATATGAGCAAATAACTGAAATAAGTGCCAACAAGTGTTTCTAAGAATATCTCGAAATCGGTTCTTTAGAAAAATAGTTAGTATATTTGGAATCTCTGCTCCAAATACATAGAAAACGAGCTCTAGAGATAAGGTCAAAATTTTAAACTAGTGTTATTTATTGACAAGTTGCTGAAAATAATTTTTGTTTCGATGTGATCTTGAGAAATTACATAATGTGGATTCCAAATCCAAATTTGCAAATTCTAAGGTCGGACGGACAAATGCAGTATACAGAAATTTGATATCATAAGAGTCATTAAATTCTTTGGTCGAACGCTTTATTTATTTTTTTTTTATTGTATTGGACCAAAAATGACAATCATTTTTATAACAATACTGATCGCTTTCAGTGATTTTACAACCTGCGTCGCGGGTGTAATCCAAGAAAGATTGAAAGATTCAGTTTTAAGCCTGCCAAGAGCCACCTTGAGCTCCTTCTCCGCTTTCAGCCAATACGATGTCTGAAATCTGCGTCTACTCTGCCTCTTAAACCTGAAAAGATTGACTATATCCGCTGGAAGACAGTTGCACGCACCGTCCTGTCGCCTGTTGACAGGTGGAGGGGTGGCTTCTTTGCGTTGAGAAGGTCAATGGTGTTAAGATGGATAGTCTCATCCATTCGTCTCTGAAAAACAGCGATGTCGGTGCGCGCGTTGATTAGCCTTGGGATACCGCAAACTACTCTAGCCCTACTCTCCAGGGTGACTATCAAGGCCAGATGGTCACTCGGGTGGTCCCAATCATCAGTGATTGAGAGAAGGTGGTCAGGGATGCCTAGGTAGATGCCAGTGTCAATGCAGAAAGAGGTGCCCCTGCTTCCGTATGGATATCTCGTGGGAGAACCTGTAGCCAGAACCTTCGATCGTCGATGCGCCAGGATGTTAGCTAGCTGAAGGCCACTCGCGTTGCTGCTTCGCACGCCCCACAGCGAGTGGTGCGCATTCCAATTTTTGTACTAGAGCCTCCAGCTCTAGTACTTTACCTGAAATGCCATTGGCATTCCAGATTGGCACCCTCAGTGGAGAGATCATTTATGCTTTATAAATGGAGCTGCTAGTCCTCTTCTAGCTGCAGCAGCATAGAACTGTCCCTCTATTCGTCCACTGAGCACTGTATCAGGAAAGTCAACCGGTGTGGGTACATACGCTTTGTTGGTGCGGTTCTGAATTGCATGCTTTGCTGTGGGATTGGTTTGTTTGATAGCCTTTGGAGCACTAGCTCGTTTTGTGTACTCAGTGAACCACTCGAATCCCTTACAGTTAGCTGGACACACACACACTGTACTGATAAAGCGCCAGCAGCGCCCTTGCAGACAATAATAATTTTTACCGCTAATGGGCTTGTTTATTTATTTTGTTTTTAATAATTTTCCAATAATAATCGCCAGAGAAAACGCATCCGCACTCGAAGAAGGTTCAATGCTTTGTACCAACGCTTTATAAAACCAAGAACAGATTAGGTTTATTTACCATAGAATCATTATGTTAGTCATAGCTCAATTTAGGGTCCATAGGTGAAAGAGAATACAGATCGCAAGCGCGTGCTAGAGAGTCTAGCACCGAAAGGTCTCAGCGAATGGATAACCATATACAGAATATGTTAGCAATACGTGATAGGGAGTCCAGCAACGAACATTCGCAGCGGCTTGCCAGCCGAAGAGAAATTACCTCAGCAAGACGTGCTAGGAAGACTAGCACCGAAAGGACTCAGCGACTTGCTAACCATAGGCAGAATATGTCAGAAATACGTGATATGGAGTCTAGCACCGAACTTTTGCAGAGGCTCACAGCTGCGGCAGAGAGACAACGAACATCTAGAATACGCAATCGAAGTGCACCTCACAGTAATAGACCAGCTTTCAATTATGATCCCAACATCGATTATTCTAAGCAGCGCGCAGTAACAATTGGAGCAATGATTAAAACCTGCCCTAAGTGTTTCTCAGTGATTCTCCCTGATATTGAAGAGCCACCACAACCGTATTCTACGCATTTTAAATAATAGAGATTATCATTGGCTTTGTTCTAGGGCAATAGTGTCACCCAGAAACGATACAGTGAATGAGATAAATAAACTGAATAGAGAAAATTCCCGGTCAAGTGAAACACTATAAGTTCATTGATACGGTATGTAACATATATATATACAGTGCACTATCCTCAAGAATTTTTAAATTCTTTGAGCCCTTCTGGCTTACCTCCTCACGAACTTATATTAAAAGTTGGCATTCCTATCATTCTATTAAGAAACTTGAGCCCCCCCAACATGTGGAATGGTACAAGGCTGCTTAAAAAAGAGTTGCGAGAGAATATAATCGTGGCGACTATTCTCACAGGGCCAGCAGTGGGACAACTGGCCTATGTTCCGCGCATACCTCCAAGTAAAAGTAGACGGTGGAATTCCTATTGTTTTGAATATGAATAAAAGGTGCTTGTGACGCACACTATTAAAGCTTTACTGAAGTCATATAAATGACATCAGTTTGGCAACCCAGTTACAATCGGACTGTGAAAGTGCAAAGACGTATTCATTGCGATCAAACGACACATTAATATTATTAATTAATTAATTAATTAATATTAAAAAAAAACAACAACATAAACAAAAACAAAGTTCCGCCTGCGTCTGCTGCATCTGTGCTAAAAATAGCATCTTGAGTAGCGGCGGCGGTATTGAAGCAGCTATGGATTGGCAAAGAATTGAGACAACAAAAACAAAATCAAACAAACGGTCAAACTGCAGCTCGCCAAAGTTCTATAGCGAATACTGTTTTTATATCAGCTGAGCTTAGGAACCTTATAAATAATAAGCGAAAGCTTCGGAAAAATTTACAAACCAGTAGATGTCCAGCAGATAAAACTAGGTACAATACAGCATCATTCCAACTTAAAAAACGCTTGCACGAAGTAAGAAATGAAGCAACTGCAGAGTTTTTCAAAAGTCTGGATCCTAACACGAAAGACTATGAATACAGCCTTTGGAGAGCTACCAAATATTTAAAACGACCTGCAAAACGAAATGTTGCTATACGTAATCATAATGGAGAATGGTGTAAAACCGCCAAAGCTAAGGTTGAGCCATTTGCACAACATTTACACTCAACATTTCAACCAAATTCAAATCTTGCACCTGAAAATACTGAAATAATAGAGTTTCTGGATGTTGTCAAATGTGACGGAAGAGTTACGAAAATGCTCTCTCAAAAGTGTATTCAATTTTTAGCACTAATTTACAATGCGATCACAATCACTTTCCTACACAATGGAAATGTGCGGAGGTGATAATGATTCCAAAACCAAACAAGCCTGAAAATATTCCCTCGTCCTACCGTCCTATTAGCTTGCTGGTGACATTCTCCAAAGTATTTGAAAGAATACTTATGAGTAGATTGTTACCAATTTTGGATGAATACAATATAATACCGGAACATCAGTTTGGGTTTAGGATAGGTCATTGGACTCCAGAGCAATGTCATCGTATAGTGGATATAATTACAAGTGGATTCGAGAAGAAACTGTATTCTGCGGCAGTATTTCTTGATATACAACAAGCATTTGACCGAGTCTGGCATCCAGGCATGTTATATAAAATGAAAAAACTGCTTCCTGCTCCATTTTTCCTCTTATTGAAATCGTATCTAAGCAATCGATACTTTTATGTTCAAATGGAAGGAAAAACATCGAAACTATATAGTATCCGTGCTGGTGTTCCACAGGGCAGTGTTCTGGGACCTGTCCTTTACACAATATTCACTGCCGATCTTCCTGTTGTCAGTGATGTTCAAGTAGCCACTAATGCTGATGATACAGCTATAATTGCATCTAAAGACACTGCGGCAGATGTATCTCAAGATATTCAAAATGAAATAGTTGAAATAGAGCGATGGCTTAAGAAATGGAAAATAAATGTTAATACTGAGAAGTCGAAACATGTCACATTTGCTCTGAGAAGAGGATATTGTCCGTCAGTATTTTTAAATAATTCACAAATTCCTCATAGTGACTCCGCAAATTTTCTCGATATTCGGAGAGTAACTTGGAAAAGTCATATTAAAGGCAAGACAAAGAAACTCAACATAAAAACAAAAAAAATGTATTGGCTGCTTGGGAGAAAATCGCAGCTTAGTTTGGAGAACAAAGTTCGGCTTTACAAGGCTATTTTAAAGCCTGTGTGGACATATGCTATCCAATTATGGGGAACTGCAAGCCAATCAAATATTGAAATTCTTCAACGATATCAGTCCAAAACGCTTAGACTTATTGTTGACGCCCCCTGGTTTGTGGCTAATGTCCAAATTCGCAAAGATTTAAATATTCCATACATTAAAGATGAAATACGTAGAATAAGCACAAGGTATGTTGAGAGACTACATGATCATTTAAATTTTTTGGCAATAGGCCTACTAGATAATAGTGATACAACTCGAAGACTTAAAAGAAATCATGTGTTAGATTTACCTTTTAGAGATTAAATTATGTATATATTGTAAATAAACTCTTAATTATAGAATTTTGAATATAATAACTGTTCTCACTGGAGTACAGATATTTCTGTTATATTATGAACTTTCAACTAACTTACTTATTGTCTTATTGATAGATTGTAAATTAATAATAATAAAAAAAAAGGTTGGCAACCCGACTCAAAACCATAATTTAGTTTTAATAGTTTTTCCTCTAACGAAACCATGTTGGAAAGGACTGACAACAGACTTGAACGAGTATTGCAATTGTTCACTATAATTTCAGACTTGCTGCCCTTTTTATGTAACGGTACAATAAAATACTCTTTCAAAAGAGATGAAAATCTACATAGCTTTGTGAATAGATTGATAAGAATTGATAAGGGAGGAGAAATGTAGTATGCAACTGGGAATATTACACTGCCCTGCAAATTCCAATTTGTTGGATGCGGATAAGATGGGAACTAGTGTTTCCGAATTTTTGGTGCTGAACACGAATTTGGGTTCAAAAACTTTCCATCACGTCGTATTTTCGAGAAAATGGGGGTTGAAACCCCTAAAACAGCGTTTTTGGCAGTTTTTGAATAATCGTGGGGCAAAATCCTGACGTGATATAAACTTCGCTATTATCAGAAATTAAAGATTGAAACAATCCCTTTCAAATAAGCCCTATGCCAATTTAATCGCATGCGCTCTTTCGTCCCCTTAGATAGGGTGGACGAAAAAATTAAAAAAGAAAGGTATATACTGATAATTATCAGGGCCATGTAGGAAAGACAATTTAATGGATAAAAGGCATGTTAACTTATTTTGCATGGAGATAGCAGGAGAAAATATAAAGTTATATGATGTGATGCTGTAAGGATATGAGAAACTAGGATTAACAGAGCTACTAGAATACGTACTTTGGAAAAAGTCGGGAAACAAATCTGATATGGGCGAATCAGAGGATGCAACCGTGCCATCAAGAAATAATTTCAAAGGATACGCTGGAGTACTACGTTTCGTATTAACGAAATTTAAAGAAGTTTTTGGATTGCGACGTATATTTCGTTTAACTTTTATAAAATAGTCAGCATAACACCTTTTATTTAATGAGTTAAAGTCAGAACGCGCGACACAATATTTACTAAAGTCAGTGTTTGAGCCACTACGTTTATATTTTTTAAATAAACGCGACTTAATATTTTTTAATTGGTAAAGGCTACGTGAAAAGGAACGCTGTCTTTTTCGTAAGATAGGAAGACTAGTGTATGGAATGCATTTATCAAAAAAACTGAGAATTGTGGAGTAAAAAATATTCGTTGCCAATTCAGTATCTGTACATCGCTCGAGAGCAGACCAATCAGTATTGAAAAGTAAGTCATTTAACTTGACATTGTCAGTTTTACTAAAACATCTGACACGTCGAAGAGATTTATTTTTGTCTGTGAACGAAAAATACAGTCAAGCTCAAAAGAGACTTCCAAAGTTGGATGGTGATTATCTTCAGGCATTGTAATAGGAGGAATCCTATAAATAAGTACATCAAAACCAACACACACAAAAACAAGATCAAGAAGTTTTCCAGAGCTGTTGCGAACATTGTTTCATTGTTGCATGGACACTTCAAAAAGATTATCAAGAAAGTCAATAAAAACGAAATGGCAAAAGTGGTGGTGAATTGTATGGATGCTACCCCAAAAAGTGGTGGGATACATACCCATCCTACTAATATTATAAACGCGAAAGTTTGTATGGATGTGTGAATATTTGTTACTCCACCACGCAAAAACTACTGAATGGATTTAAATGAAACTTTTCAATAATATAGTTCATATAGCCTATAACACATAGGCTATAATTTATGATTAAATTATGATTAAATTATGATTAAATTAACGCATTTATTTAATTAATTTAAAACAAAAACAGCGCAAACATTTTAACTACAAAATCGTCTAGCGATCACGTGTTTGCTGAATGAAAGAAAACCGTTGGCTTTTTGAAAGTTTAAATTTTAATAAATCAAATTTTTTGTCAATAGAATTTAGGTTTTAATGTAATTCAAAAATAAGGATTTGTTTAAAAAAGTATGCATGTATATGCCGCTTATCTGAATAAGTTCCAAAAATTGTTCTATAATTTTTTTATATAAAATGAAAATTTATATATATGTATATCCTAGGTTGAGGGGCACCTATTTTTTAATCTCGATTTTAGTATTTTTGTATGAACAATTTTATTACCCGGGGGGTCATGAAGAAGGACGAAGTGGAGAAGTGGGGCAGGGAGAAGGGCAGCAACGCGCCAGGTACTAACTAGTCGATATGTATGTGAAGAGTCCCTTCATAAGCAGTCATATGTCAATTTTTAAAATGATTTTGACTGCAATAAAATAATGTTCATACAAAAAGTAAAAAGTGGGATTGAATTTTGTATGCGGGCTACCCTAAAAAGTGGAATAGCATTTCAATTTTGATACTCTTTTAAAATGCAATGAAAATAAGTCTATGTACCGACTTACAATCGGATACCTTAAAAATTGGTGACCAAAAAGTGCGCAACAACATCCATACGGACATGGCTAAATCGACTCGTCTCGTCGAGCTGATCAAGAATATATATACTTTATGGGGTCTTCGAAGCCTATTTTAATGCCTTACAAACTTTCAGACATACAGATAATACTATTCAAACTCTGTGTGAATAGTATAAAAAATACTGGATCTCCATATAAGGAAAGGCGCGAACCTAACCATGGAACCCAACCAACACGTCTATACGAAACGGAAATCGATGATAACTGCGTTACAATCCCTGAAAAGTTGCCATTGAGAAAGCACTGTACCACACTGGAAGCATTCCTAGACATCTCATGCACATTTAGTAATGTGTTAACGGAAACAATAATGCAAAGCCTAAGAGGAACTGGACCTCACACGGCATTATGCTTATTAAAGGATTTATACCTGCGAAACTTAAATTTTAGTTTTATTTCAAAAATTCCCATAAGTAAAGTAGAACGATGTATCCTAGTTCTTCATTGATATCTTTAAATTATGCAATGATTTTACCCTTAATATTTCACAATATAATTTTCAACAGTCAAATACGGAAATTATAAAATAATTATAATTAATACATTAATTATTATAGTAGTCAAACACAACGCTTTACCTACAATGCAAAGCTAAAGGGTCGCAAGCCGTACACAGTAATCCCGCCGTGTGCTTTTTCAAACGATGTATCAAAACAAAAATTTTCAATATACAAAAACGTGCGGGACGAATTTCATACTCGTTAATACTTGGATGGGCCACAGAAGCCGGACTCAGTATCAATGGGGATAAGACGGAACTTATTCTCTTTACTAAGAGATACATGGTGCCGCAATGGATCCCACTCAAAATAAGTGGAACACTGATATACCTAAAAACCGCATAAAATACCTCGGAATAGTATTGGATAGCAAGCTGACCTGGTGACTCAATGTGGAAGAAACTGTGAAAAAAGCAAACAACTATGCATCACAAAAGATGCTGTGCTGCACATGGGGCCTTTCACCAAGACTGAAGCACTTGATCTTCACTTCCAAAAGTCTCAGAATGTACAATAAGTCCTTTTCGACTTGAAGTAAGTAGATATTTCTTAAATCAATCTTTGAGAGGGAAAAAAACCTGATAGGATAATATAATTTACTCTCTCAATTATTCCAATTTCTTCACACTGACAGAAAATGCGAAAAGCAATGGGTTGTGATTCAGCAACTCCAAAAGAAACAACTAAAAAAAAAAATTTTTTAAATCTGTTGTACTCAAATCAATCCAATTTTTTCTAATATCAAGTTCAGGTGATGGCTAAATTTAAGAATTTTAGGTTTAAAAAAAGTTCTTGGACCAAGAACTTTGTACTCCGTTTGCTGCAGCTCCAGAGGAGAGCCTGTAGATTGTTGGCAGGCATTCTGTCAGGGCATTGCCTAGCAGCCGTTCATGTTTTTTTTTTACCACTGCAGAAAAACGAGCTATGAATTTTCAAGTTACCGTGAATTTGGTCTAAGTCTTCTTTAGAGAGAGAGAACTTTTCTCTCAGCCAGACATGGCTAGATCGACTCGTATGTGCTTACATTTTTGACAGTTCAACAAACCCAATATACCCTGTTACAACTATATTTCTTACAGTTTATTATAAACAAATATCCAACAGTAATAATTATTAACTGGATTTGTAAAACTTGTGGCCTGTATCGGGTATCATACATATAAATCAATGGAAATAATGTTTGTGAAATGCATAAAAGTTAGAGAGGAAAAGCTAAAATTAACAGGAACAAAATACGTCATACAAATTTTGCAAATTACAAAAATGGCAAAAAATGTAGTTACGTAATTCTTGAACGGCCATTAATTCGTGATATACTGATATACTGCATATCTTGTATAATGGAATAATAAATGATTATTTCCAAAGAGCCGTCAATTTGCTTTGTTTTGTAGAGAGTTTAACCTTGCCGTTAGGTTAGAAGAATCTTACGAATCTTTGGTTAAGGGTCCATTTGGTCCATACTGCAATTTCCATAAATTTACCAAAAAATGTTTCTTCTTTGTATCTATTGCAGTTAAATACTTCCTAAATATTATAAATGCGTTCTTTACTCAACACAGTTAATGTAAAATTTTTTTGGGGATTTCCCCCTTTTTTTTTTTTTGGTATTTTTGGTCACTCAACATAGCTAATGTCAAAAATAGATGTGCGATTCCCTTTTTTGGCTTTTTGTTTTGAAGGAGCGCACTGCTTCAATCATTTTGTGACGTTTTGGGTCGATCGGACGTGTGTTTTTTTACGAAATGGCGTACTTGAACGAAAATCAAATACGAGAAGTGCTTAATCAAGAAAGTGACTCAGATATTTCCGAATCGGATATTGATAATATTTCAAAAAAATAACGAAACAAGTTTTACGGATACACACATTGACCGCGAATCTGTTTTAGCAACTAGCTCTAATGATCCCATTTTTATTGCCAAAAACCAAATAGAATGGAGTGCCGTTCCCTTACCTCAGCCTATTCGAACTTCTACTGAGAATATTATTTCCACAAAAGCAGGACCAACTCGATTTTCAGTGTCTAGATGTAATGACATGTTATCAACTTTCTTGTTGTTTTTGTCACATCCAATAGATTCAATTATCATGAAAATACAAATAAGTACGGCAGGGTCAAGTTTGGCGACAAATGGAGCGATATAGATGAAGACGCTTTGCGCGCATATATTGCTGTACTCATTCTTGCAGGGGTATATCGGTGTGTACATTATTGTTTATTTTATTTCAGTGAAAGCACTATCAATGAAAATGTTATATTTCAATATAATATAACATTTTCATTGATAGTGCCAAAACTGAAGCCGTGAAGGCTTATTTGATGCAAATTTGGTCGCCCCATTTACCGATCAATAATGTCTGAAGAAACATTTCATATAATTTCCAGTGCACTCCGATTCGATGATGTTTCGAGTCGACGCAGAGTAGTGATAAAGTCGCTCCTATTCGTAAACTGTGGGACCATTGGCAAGAACTTCATCCAATGTTTTACAACTGTCATGAAAATGTCACCATTGATGAGCAGCTTGTTGCGTTCAGAGGACGCTGTTCTTTTCGACAGTTTATGCCATCAAAACCATCAAAATATGTTTTGAAATTTTGGCTGGCGGTGGACTCTAAGTCAGGTTACGTATGGAAAATACAACCATATCTTGGTAAACCTAGAAATGGAAAGCCTGAAAAGAACCAAGGAGAACGTGTTGTATTGGAGTTGACAGAAGGGCAAAATATTACGGGCGACAATTTTTTTTCAACGTTTGAGTTAGCGAAAAAACTTCATGAAAGAAAACTTACATATGTAGGAGCATATGTACGCAAAAACAAAACTTTCATTCTTCCGAAATTGCTGACTGGTAACAAACTGCCGTTGTACAAGTCCACATTTGCATTCAATGTCATTGCAACATTAGTACATTAGTACATTCATACATCAGTCACAAAAATAAAGCCACCAGAGTGGATCGAAGAAAAAGCCAGAGATTGTTTCTTATTATAATTCTACGAAAGATATGCTAGTTTTTTGTTCGCTTATATTTTTGTATGCATCAATCCTATTTCAGGTGGCGTAGCTAGTGCTGATCAAATGATTGGATCCTACACCACAAAACGTAAAACATCGATTTTCTGAAATCGATGCTCCTTGGACTCCAGCTGATCAGAGTCGCACGAGACCAGAGTTTTTGCGGCAACTAGCACTTTCATTGGCTGAGACGCATATGATGAAACGGACTACATTACCCCGACAAAACTTCTCAGCACAACTATTGACAGAAATACGAACACAATGCACAAATTCAGAGGCCTCCTCAAGTAATGCTACTTCTAATCTGGCGGCTCGAAAGCGTGGACTTTGCAGTTGGTGCAAGTCAAAATCTGATATAAAATGTGCCATTTGCAGCAAGTTTGTTTGCAAAAATAACAGAAAAACATTGTGCTCAACATGCAATGACAAATATTATCAAGCAAACTAATAAATACCTAATTTTTTTTTAAATCAAATGTAAAGAAAATCAAAGAAAATGCACTATGGACCAAATGGTCCCCTAACCTAAGATTCGTAATTTGTTATTTTTCTCAGCCACGCCTTAAGTCAGGAAGTTAAATTTTCGCTGATAGCATTGTTTTATAAAAAGACCACATTAGCTAAAAAATAAATTGTGTAGATATCACCGTTCAAAACTTATAAAGGAAACAAAACAAAAATTTGACCAAATGGGCTCAACCTAACGGCAGGGTTAAAAAGAAAATATAAAGCACAAATGGAGTTACACATTGTTTTTGTATACAACTAGGAATATTTTCACGACCGAGGAAAATATTTACTATAATCAAAGCTTGTATTACTTTGTTCATATAACGATTTAATATTTTTCAATAGACTGAGACTATAAGTAAACCAAGGCAACCTACAAATAAAATTAGATACAGTAGTGATAGAAATACAATTGGAAAAAACCTGAAAAAAATTGAATAGAAAATATTCGATGCCGTCTCAATATCTGCACAGACATCCAGAATTTACCAAACGGTAGAGAATAGTTATAGATTTAACTTTGCGGAGTCAGTTATTTAAGACATCTGACACGATGAAGAGATGTATCATATAGCTGATGTAAAACATAACTCCAAAGTAGGATAATTGTCTTAAGGCAGTGTTATCGGGGAAATCATGTTAACGGATAGGTTAAAACTATTGTATACAAACACAAGATCTAGAAGCCGACCAGAAATGTTACAAATGTTATTACACGGTTCAAAGGACAAATCAAGAAGACTATTTAGAAATCCTTTGACCAACTCATACTAGGTAAATTTAAATCAGATGCGCGAAGCAAGTAAATGCTTATTGAATGATATTTCTACACATATAAATTCAATAGCGTTGACGAATATACCAATTTATTCAGTCATCAGAGATGATTTGACTGATATCTTTAGTCCTCCACCAGAAAGATTAGAACAATCTTTTCTAAGTGTAACAATATTGTTACAGAATAAATCATAAATTAGGAGAAATTATTAAGGCAAAGATCTCTGGGATTAGTTTTTAGCCCTCACACATTTTGATAGTGAATAAGGAAAGAAAGAGCACTTAGTTTTTTTTTTAATGAAAAAAGGAGAAGTACCGGGTATTCGCCTAAAAAAAGAAACGTATCGATTGGTACAAAAAAAAAAAATGTTGAAGAAATACAGACAACAATGTACTGTATAGGTGTTCTAAAATGATCGAAGCCCATCAGAAGTTGGTCGCGGACAAAGCACTTCGATGCAAATGGTCGCCTTTTTTCGGAATAAACGGGAATATTGTACTTATTCATTAGGCAAAGTAGGTGGTCAAGAGAGTTTTTGAGCACTTAAAACATCGAATTGATAGGTCATACGCCTTACAGCCATGAGGAACGAGCCAATCCCCTGTCTGTGTGAATCAAAACTAGTCCCTCGGTTTTTAAGATATCGATCTGAAACAGGGTAGGTAAACTTCCTATGTTCTTAGGCTGAACATATGTCACAATTAGCATGGCACGCACACTAACACATCGCCCAGAATTCGAATTTTGATGAAATGTTTTTGCGTCCAGTTCATTCCTAAGTGGATTCATAAAAAATGTTACACCTGAAAACAAACCCTCTAAGCTTATTTGCGTAGTTGCTCTTCAAATACTTTCATGTTCAGAAGTCAGCTTTACATTATATCGGGTGTCTAAACATTTAGACTCACGTTTATCTACTTCAGAGACTAAAAGTTTAGCTAAAGCAGTAGCTTCTTTTATCATTTTGTATTTTACAATGAAGCCATATAGCGTAAAAGTGGCCCAAAACTAGCTCTTCACTTTGAAGTTAAGTTGTTGTAATTTTAGCTAGTTCGAGAACGCTAAGAATTTCATGAATAGTATCCCAGACTTTTCTTTCGCAGAAGTCATACACGTTCTTCTCATGCAGATACTTCAGCATCATATAGGTTGAGCTCCAACGAGTAGGACATTGAATTGGCGACTTTTTTACTTCCTATATAGCTTTATTTTTTTGTTGTTTTTTTTTTTTGGTTTTCTCTTGAACAAGGTAAGTTGAACAAGGTTAGAAATTCACTTACTTACTAATTAATTATAACTTTTTGCCTAATACCTTTAAGCATACAATACATAGAAGTTTCAAATCGCGATAAAAGTGGTAAACAAATTTGATGAGGTTGACATAGTCCAGCGCGTTAAATTCCAGCGGTTGCAATGGGCTGGTCGCCGGATGAACCCCGAAGCTCCAGCACTAAAGGTTTACTATGGAATCCTGAACTTGATTGGTGGACGTCGTCAGAGAGGACGTCCGAGCTTAAGATGGCAAGATCAGGTCTATGATGACCTTGAAGAAGCTCCGGATTGCCAGCGTCTGGCAATACACCGAATGGTGCGCTTTCCTACGTGCGGCCTTGACCGGTATATGGTTGTAGAGCCCCCTAAATAGGTAAGTTAAACAGCAATAATATAAAAGACAAAAAACTGCTAAAATCGGCTTTTCAAAATAAAAGTGAAATTGAAAAATATATAATAGAAATGAAAAACTACTTTAAGAAATGCAGTTATCACAACAAAGTGTATTGTATTTATGGGTTAATTCTTTCTATAAGGTCAAAATTTTAATGATTTCGCAAAATGTTTGGAGTGATAAATCAAATGTGACTTTTCTGGTTTCGTCGCGGCTGAATCAATATGGAATGAAAAACCTGTTTTACCTAATAAGAAGTAGAGGTATTACCAACAATAACCCAATGTTTTTTGAATTCAACGCAATTATTTCGAAGATGTTGTCAATCAAAGTTATATCTACAAAAACTACAACTGAACATTGTGAACCAGATGAAGAGTACCCCTAAATTTGATTGATGCCATGAAACTATAACTGGCAAATAACGCTGTTAATATCTAAGAATAATTGCCTTATTAACATACAGGTAACTGAACTATCTAGTTATAAAATAAAACAAGCATGGTATTATGTTTCAAAGCTAATATTTATTGAAAATACGATCCATTTAACTCAATGGAATGCTCAACCAATACATCAATAGACTTTTTAAACTCGCTTTTTGGGATGTTCTTTAGCACCTGGGTCACGGCTGCTTATATGGCTGAAATGTCATCGTAAAAAGCTCCTTTCATTGCAGTTTTATTTTTGGGAAGAGAAAATAATCGCAAGGTTAATATTTTGTAGATTGTACAGTAAGATGCATTTAATTCTTAAGCCAGCATTTTCACAGTGAAATTTGCATGGATAACGAACGATTAGATGCTTCGGGTCGTTCAGGTCTTGGATCGTCATTTAAATCATCACGACCATTTTGAAATCGTGTAAACTGGAGTACGACTCATATTATCATCATAAACTTTTTTTAACAATTCGTAAATTTTTTATCGAGTTTAAAACAAAATTTAATATTTGCTCTTTTGTTTTTACGACATAACTACAAAAACTGCTGTTATTAAAACGTGTGTCATTTTGTATCCTGTCAAACGATTAGCATGAACTTAACTGCTTTCGAAAGAAGACAAATGTACCTTTCAAACACTGCCAACATTTAATAGATGGCGCTACGTATTCTAAGATTTAAATTAAAAGTTCGGTTATTTTAAGATAACACTTTTTATTACAACAAACATTGGAACTTTCAATAAAGATATAGACATATCCGAGGTTAACTATGTCGCTCCGTCTACCATTAATTCAACCCTCGAAAATGGTTTGCGTTATTTTACAGGATTTGTGTAAAAGCCTTCGGAAAGATGAAATTGTAAATTGTGAACAATCCGATTTTTTTTTTGTTTAACAAAAATTTTAATAATGTAAATAATAATCTGAAATTTTAATAATGTAAATAATAATCTGAAATTTAAAGCCCCCGACGACGACTTTTTTACTCTTATGCAACCCACATACTAGAAAAGTAAAATATGTAATTTACAATGAGTGTATTTCACGAACTGTAGCCTACGGAAAGTATTACAATACGTTTTCTGAATCTCACGGCTGCAGTGAAATAGTATTTGGATCACAGAAAAATTATATGGTGCATCAGAAAAGCAAAGTAGTATGCAGAAAATACAAATTTTAAAATTTTGAATGTCATCAAGATCAAATTAATAAATGAGTATGATCAATAAACATCCTTCTTCTTAAATTGTTTAGTTTTAATCTATTTTTTAAGACTCAATAAAAATTATTTTCTTAAATGTATTTAATGTGTTTAAGCACATATGCATTTATGCACATATGTACATACCCATATGCTCGGGGTTCTACCACGTACTGCAATAAAAGCCAGCATATAATAGTGATAGCGAAACAAACTGCACTGACCTGACCTGACCATCTGTATTGAAATACAGAATCAGTTACCCTCTTCTATCAGGTATGTAGATGCTTTGTTCTTTTGTGAAGAAAGAAAAAAGAACGAGTAATTAACGCGAGAGTATTTTTTCGGCCATCGTAAAACTGCCATCGTAAAACTTTGGAACAAATTTGAAAGCAGGTATGTATAAAATGACGCCACATTATAATTTTTTCTGTAAAAACTCCTACATAATTTATAAATTAAATTTCGCAGATTCTAATTCCATTCGTTTTTCTTTGTTGTTGATGTGCTGAGAATTCTATATGTCTATTACTTTATTTTATGAAATTTATTAATTACGGATTATACAGATATCTATTATAGATATTATAGATATTATAGAAATTATAGATATATGTTAAACTTATATTCTGCAAAATATTTCGGGAAAATTATGTTTATTTCGTCAAACATTTTGCCCTTCATTTTATGAAACAGAATCAAGTGCGTTATTATTGCTATCAGAGTGCCATATGGTCCCGAAAAAGTAATGTGAATTTATTAATAAATGAATATACTCTTTATTATTTCTCTCAAAGTAATGCTCCTTCAATTAACTGCACTTATGCCAAGACCACCGAAATTTCAATTAATGGTTTTCATTTACCAAACTGAAAAGTAATTTCGGTAGATATTAAGTACTAATCCGTGGCAAAATTTACAACAAAAAAAAAACCTATAACGTCAATTTTCTGAGATAATGGAATATTTGAGTTGTTCAAATTATGATTTTACTTAAACCAGCACCCAGCTTAATCGAAATGAAAGAAAGTTGGTTAAATTACCCATCTAACGGTACACAAATCGTTTCGATCGATATGGCTGAGTTACAGCAGGCGAAAGTTTTTATGCAATTTTTAATGAATTTCATTAATTTTTCCAAAAAACAAATAAATCCAATAACGAACGTTTCACATTTTTGAATGTTATCGATTTCTGACGATTAATCCTTCATTTCGCTTGGACATGCCGTTCATATTTGGCTCTTTGATTAATCCTTCATCTCGATTTGACCTACCGTTCACTCTGGGGCTCCTTGATTTAAGTAATATTATAATATTATCTCAGAAAATTAACGTAATAGAACTTTTTGGTAATATATTTTCATGGATTAGTAGTTAATATCTATCGAAAAATTCATTATTATTTAAAAGGGAAATTAAGAGTTATATATCGCAAAATGTAATAATCAGCGCTTTTTGAACATAGATTATCATCGATAAATCGATAGTTTTAAACAATTTATTGAAAACTATCGAGTGTTGCCACTATCGATAATTGTGCATCTCTAGTTTAGCTAATCGATTTGTCATATGTTCCTGAAAAAACGCGCATATAAAACACACGTACGATTGAATCGACATTCATACATCCTTGTGTAGTCGAACGAATCTGTGAGGGGTGCAAGGAGAAAAAAATTAACTAGCAACGCTACGAACTGCAACGACATAGCAGCTATATTTTCGTAGACTTCCTTATTTAAACAAAGTAAAGTTTTTTAAACAATCGTACTAAATACTGTTAAAATGGCGGACGACTGGCAGAGTCAAAAGTTTCGGCAAAATGTTATTGCAAAAATGTAAGTGGCTCTGTTCATAGAAAACCACAACGTTTGTCCAGCACTTACAAATTCTTCTCTTTCAGTAACGAAATGATACCGGCAAATGTCCAGGATCCTACAAAGAATGCGAGCGTCATGGAGAGTCACATCTTCCGCAAGAGCCGCAACAAGGATGAATATCTCGGCCTGGTTGCGAAGCTCTTCATGCACTACAAAGATCTGTCACAACGTAAGCTAGATTTTTATTTGATTCGTGAAAATATATTAACTTTAAGTTCTTTAGGCAAACCGCAACAACAGCAGCAGCAGCCGCCGCCAAACGCCGATATGGGCCAACAGAACATGATGCAGGATCCGCTCAACGCATTGCAGAATCTTGCAAGTCAGGGCAATCGTAATCCACAAATGATGCCGATTTCAGGCGGGCCTAATCCGAATCAAATGCCCGGACCGGGTGGAGCTGTACCAGCTTCTAACCTTTTGCAGACACTGAATCAACAACGTCCAGGTCAACAGCAAATGCAACAGATGCCTGGTATACGTGGACCTATGCCGCCAATGAGTGCTGCTGGTGGATCTGGCGCACAGCAGATGGTGCAGCAAATGGGAGGCAATCCTGGTGGCGGACCTGGAAGCGGTCAAGTTTCGGGTATACAAATGATGAGCAACGCAGGACCGGGTACTGGCGGCGCCGGCGGACCACAACCACAAATGGTTACGAATGCGCAGCAAATGGCAGGCATGCCTAATCAAATGAATACGAGTGGTCCGAATGGAGGACCAACTGGCGCTGGTGTTAATGCAAGTGGCTCTGGTGGTCCGAATCAGATGCAACTAAATGCGAATCAAATGCAAGGTGGTCCGATGAATGTAAACGCTATGAACGTTCAACAGATGCAACAACAAATGCAACAGAATCAATTACCGGTATGTAGTGTTGTTATTTTTGTAATGTAATGTTATTTATATTATAATACAAACATAAATTTCGCAGATGGGAATGAATCATTCGCAAATGAATCAGATGATGAACGCACGTTTGAATCAGGCAAATGCAATGAACGTTGGGCAACCAAATGCATCCTCACAAGGCATGCAGGGTTTAACACCCAACATGCAACAACAACAACAGCCGGGTGGTCCAATGCAGCAGCACAATGTAGTTGGAGGTGGGCCGCCTCAAGGTCAACAGCAAGTGGGTAATGCGGGCCTGCCACCAAATGCAGTACAGCAAGGTAATTCATTGCATTTAATTTGAAAAAAAAACAGTTTAATCGTACCATGTATTTCTTCATGAATAAAGGAAACATTAATCCAATGCTAAATATGCCGCCCAACATGCAACAGAAATCTAATATGGCTATGGGTCAAGGCGGTCAACTGTTTCCTGTGAATCGCGCTGGTGTTGGCGTAGGACAACAGCAGCAACAGCCCTTTATGCGATCCAGTCCATCGCCGGCAGATGCACAATTGCAGCAGCAGCAACAACAACAACAGTTGCAGCAACAAATGGCGCAACAAGCACAGCAACAGCAGCAGCAGCAACAACAGCAACAACAACAACAACAAATGGTCGGCAATCAACCTCAACCTCCGCAGCAACAACCACAACCGCCGCAACTACCAACGCCGCAAATGATTCCAAGCCCAGCGCTGGTGCCAACATCCAGTCCGCAAATGACCAATCTTATGCAGCAAAACAATCAGCGCAATATTCGCCAGCAATCACCGAGTGCTTCACTAAATACGCCTGGTCAGGTAACTGGCAATAGTCCTTTCAATCCTCAGGAGGAGCAGCTTTACCGCGAAAAGTATAAACAATTGACCAAATATATTGAGCCGCTGAAGCGCATGGTCACAAAAATCAGCAATGATGGTCCAAGTGAGTATCTTTTATTTTACATACTAACACATGTATATGTTTTCAACAACAAAACAAACTCTTACATTTTTAGATAATGATAAAATTACAAAAATGAGCAAACTGCTGGAGATACTCAGCACACCGACACAACGCGTACCGCTAGAAACATTGCTAAAGTGCGAGAAAGCCTTGGAGAAGCTAGATCTGGCTTCTTATTCGGGTCAACCATTTGGGGTATGTATGTATCTAGTACGCGTTTTTATGTGTTTATGTAAAATAATTTTTCGTTTAGAAATCAACAAATCCATTACTGGATGTCATCAATACAACGCTGCAAAGCCCATTGGCCAATCATACGCTACACCGTACTTTTCGACCCAGTCTGGAGCAGGTCTTTGGTACTGACATATGGTAATTGTGCACTTCAGATCATAATACTTAAACACTTCATTAACCTTGCATTTTGTTCCGAACAGCGCTCCAATATCCGCAAAGAGACCACGTATTGAAGAGAACTACATCCCCTATGAACCAGATATTCCGCATGTGCTTCAAGGCGAAATTGCACGTTTGGATCAAAAGTTCAAAGTTAAATTTGACATTACATCGCAGGTCAACAATAAGTCGATTAAATTGATTTGCGCTTTAGATGATAAACGTCTGCCCAGCGTGCCACCAGTGAGTGTCAATATACCAGGTAAGCAGTGCATATTATTTTTTCATAATAATTCTGCTATATTCCATATTGTTTTCTTCCATTGCAGTGGAGTATCCTCAGATTTCACCTGATTGCACGCTCACCGAGCAAGAGTACGCTTCAACACCGTTTTTACAATCCGTACAGAATGCTTTGATTGCGCGCATCGCTAAACTACCGAAAATCTATTCATTGTCTCACCTGCTAGACACTTGGGAGATGTCGGTTCGTCAAGCGTGCTCACCGAAAGCCAAACCCGTGTGCGAGTTTACCGCGCTCTTCGGTTTGTAAGTCTAAGGACGACACATTTGGACGAAATATAGATTTAAGATTTCTCACATCCAGCCAGTCTTTGATCACTGTCGAAAGCCAGATCATGTTTGGCATCGGCCAGCTCGTGTGCAACAAGGTGGTATCTATTCTTTAATACTTTTCACTTGTAGCGATACTGGTTTAAATGAAACCATTATTATATATAAATAATTTTTTTTTTGGTAAATATACTTTTAATATTCGAAAATATTTCGAAATGCATAAACTAAAATTTTGTATAAATGTGTAAGATTATTTGTGGGAGCCATAGCTTCTAGTGGGCTTGGCACGGTTATTTAAAAATTTGTAACGTAATTTTTAAAGGATAAATCCAATCCTTATCACGAAATTAGGTGCACAAAACTTTGTAATTGATTTTGTTTGTGGAACTTATTTACTGCAGCATACATATATTAGAGGCGGATCCATAACGCATCCTGTAAGTATAATGGTTATATTTGACCTGAGATAAAAAATCTATAGTTCCTCAACTTAATTGTACTCTACGCAGCGATGAGGAGTAGTTATATAAATCTTTATTCAAATAAATACTTACAAAGTTTTAGGATAATCTTGTATTTCCTATCCTAGAAAGTATCCCAAGTATCTTTGTTAAACGGAGTTACGGACGGAGAATGCTAGATTGCATTTTAAAATTTGCTTGTATTGATCACGTAGATTTCTTCCATTAGTTTACATATAACAAAACTTTTTGTTCTATGTATAAAAACCCCGATCCTATTACCGTCAGACTTGTAAAGCTATTTCGAGGACGCAGAATTCAATGGCGTTCATAATTTTTTAAGTTAAGTCAATTTTTAAGATTGAAAATTTTATGGCGGAATTGTGCCTTCGAAATATCGTCTTAAAATTTATTCCGTTAGTAAGATTTTAGATTTATATTTGAAATTAATTGTTGTATGATGATGCCATAGCACCAAGATACGAATATAACTAATCGGCCGAGTTCGAAAAATATTGGCACTCAAGTTCGAAAAACCCTGTAGCTTTGCTTAAGTATACTAATAAGACTTTGCTTGTTGTCCGCAATGTGTAATACAGTTTTTTTTCCTTCTCAAAAGTCCAATATACAAGGGTATAACAATTTGTCCGAATGTATATAACAGGCAGAAGGAGGTGTGCCAGATCCCATAAAGTATATATATTCTTGACCGTTCAGGTGTATGAAAAAACAGATCTCAGAGTCAATAAGAGCTAGAGACATAAAACTTGTATATTTAGATTCTTCTTATACAATATAAATGACTGAATAAATAGCTGGGGGTAAACAAGGCGATTGCTGCTACTATAAGGATTGTTGGTATCTGTAGACTTGGAGATAGTTGTCGCCTCGAAAATTAACTATTTGTGCTGATAGTTGATATCTGCATACATTAAGGGTGATCAGACGTCCCTGCATGCGGGGACATGTTCTGTTTTTTGCATGCCTGACCCTGTTTTTATGATAAAATATATAAAATATCCACTTTTTTGAACAAACTACAGTTTTATAGAAACTAAGAAAACGCAACACAGTGCAACCATTAAAAAAAGCTGTTAACAGATACGATTACATCATGGTGGCTATAAGGTATATACATTTGTCGTATGCCAATGCCGCCTATAGCGAAATATGTTTTATTAGAACTACTATTTTTTATATTTATATCCTAATTAATAAAGGCTTGTGTTCTTTGTCGAACTACCGTGGAAAAAGCCTCCTTTCAATTGAATATACAATTCTACCCAGTGTACTGTGTAAATGACTGGGTCTATACACGGATGCAGAAGACCCGTGAGTACAACAAAGACGCACACCATCTATTTTTCGATTATAAGGCCGCTTTTGACACGCCGATAAAAATTAGGTTTTTCAACGCCTTATCTGAAATTGGTATACCAACAAATAACGTTCGTCTCTGCATGATGACGCTATCACACGCACAAAGCGTCGTCAGAGTAGGAAAGAACATCTCCGAGGTTCCAACATACCAACAAAGACTAGCATATATATGCACCACAGGAGCAATGCGTACATGCCCAATCATAGCGTTGAAAACAAATCTAGATTTAACACAAATGCATCCAGAAATTAAGTTCAAAATTAAGGAAACACTTCTGAGGCTGCTAGTCGGCGAAAACAAATCTACGTCAAGGATAATCATTAGTACCCATGCTAAGGGACGAAATGACAATGAGTAACAAGTAGACATGGAGTAAACATCATATTCCATCAAGGGGTATTTAGATGGATTTTTGACTTCAGATGGAACTGGTGTCCTTGGGCATATACACCAGTATACTTCAAGCAGAATTGTTCACTACAATTGGACGTGCAAATTTAATATAGATATATCGCAATATGGGGAAACAGAAACAACGCCAGTGTCATTGGGAGATACACTACAGCAGTAATAATCCGCAACGAAACAAATAGAACAAAGAAACAGCATTACTAGGGGGCTACGACCAGAGTAGTAAAAAACAACTAGGTAGAAACCTGTTAAAACCTACTAACGGGACATTGTTGACTGAGGAAACATATAATTGCCCTGAATTCCAGATACTGCGATTATGGGGAAAAAGAATGAGAAGCAGTAGCCATAAATAGGTTTTGGGTATTAGGCAGCCACTTTGTCATCGAAGAACAACTGAAAAAGTTAGATCCTACGAAAATACTAAGATTTATTCAGCAGATTGGACTGGAGCAGGACGTCTAAGAAAGAAGGATAAAACAATAGATGTTTTCAGTCGCAGGTTTACAATGTCCTAAATACAATAGTAATGAAATATTAATTTCCTAAAATCATATGACCAGGTCTTCTGAAAGTTTATATATATAATTTTTTGAATTAGCGACTTATACAGATGGAATGATGTACGATGTAAATTGTAATACAAGAATATTTATAATTTATGGCGGCTACCACGTCATTTCGTTTTCGTTATACATTTCCAAAAATATATTTATAGATCCTATAGGTACGGGGTACAAAATGTAAAAGAAGTTACATACAACATAATACGATAAATGTTAACAAAATAAGGTTTGCAATAATAAATTCTGAAGAAAATTCATAATCAAATCTGAGGCATAGCAATAGACGATAGCTGTGCCATTGTTTAAATCTGTTTAGATCCCGACT
Source organism: Leucophenga montana (assembly GCA_035044765.1). Classification (NCBI taxonomy): domain Eukaryota; kingdom Metazoa; phylum Arthropoda; class Insecta; order Diptera; family Drosophilidae; genus Leucophenga; species Leucophenga montana. The sequence goes on from JAWNNQ010000643.1 coordinate 702,122, forward strand.
CCTATGTCTTCAGTGTTCAATGACAATATTTAGATATTGCAGCTTGGTTTCGTTACAGATGCAAAACGATATATATATATATATATATATATATATATATATATATATATATATATATATATATATATATATATATATATATATATATATATATATCTCTCTCTCTCTCTCTCTCTCTCTCTCTCTCTTCTCTCTCTCTCTCTCTCTCTCTCTCTCTCTCTCTCTCTCTCTCTCTCTCTCTCTCTCTCTCTCTCTCTCTCTCTCTCTCTCTCTCTCTCTCTCTCTCTCTCTCTCTCTCTCTCTCTCTCTCTCTTATATATATATATATATATATATATATATATATATATATATATATATATATATATATATATATATATATATATATATATATATATATATATATATATATATATATATATATATATCCTAGCTCTTAGTTAAATTGAGTTTACCATTATTTATGTTCATCTTTTTAAAAAATAAATAACTCTTTTAATTAAATTTGTAATAAGTTTCTTTTATTTAGACAGTAATTGCATTGAGATTTGATTGCATTTTTATTGTTTTTCTTCATAAATTATGGCGTAGTACGCAAAGTACGAAATAGTTAAAAGTGTTTAATATAGTAGATTTACAAAAACTGTTAAGAAAACTTATATATCACAGATTTTTCTATAAAATATTTACAATAGATCTAACATTTGTTGTAATTACTAGAGTGAGGCTTAAAAAGGCGGAAAGTGTTACGAAGAAAAAGGATAGTTAAAGTGAGGGAGTCACTACAATAAAATATTGAAAATGATATTGATATATGCCAGAGAACTAAAATACAACTAGAAGAGTGATCATAATGATCTAATAATGATATTTACAATTAGTTAATAGCATAAATAATTAATTAAATATTTGAATTTGCTAATTACAAGTATATAAAAAAGATATTTTCAATTGGTAGCAAGTTTTTTTGTGTGAATATATCTGGAATGTGGTGCATCTACAACTATTAGATATATAATCTATTACAAACATTTAACGCTCTTTGTTGATTTACTATATTTTTGCTACCGCAACTACTTTCTTTTTCCCTCTCCGAAATTATGCTTAAAATCATACTGAGATTTATCTTGTGGGCGGTCGGTTAAGTGGCTCAGCGCTGGTGCTGTTGGAGCACAAGCGGCGACGTAGCACCATTTGTTGCTGCAACGAAGCTACTGAAGGTCGTCGCGTGTTGAAGGCGGAGCAGATCTTGGGCGCTGAATATGGCTGTCGTCGATGGCTGCTTAATTGCCGCTACTATGCCATTGGATGCAGAAATTGAAGGTACTGTTGCTGCTGCTGATGTTCCCGAATTGGCAGGTGCAATGGGACGCAAATGTAACGTGGCAAGTCCAGTTGTCGACGCTGAAGCTGCGGGATCGCACAACGTGGCCACATTACGATTGACGCCGTTTGCCTTGTCTTTGTTATGGCGCTTAACGTGCTTAGATAGATGGTCGCTGCGCATGAATTTTTTTTGGCACACACAGCACTCGAATTTCTTCTCGCCGGTATGAGTGCGTTTGTGGCGTGAAAGCTCATCGGAACGTGAAAAACTTTTGCCGCAGTTTTCCCATTTACACGTAAACGGACGCTCGCCCGTGTGAACGCGTTCGTGTGCCTTCAGATGACTGGACTTGAAATAGTTCTTGTTGCAGTTTGGATGTGTGCATTCGTAGATGCGGCTGCGCTTAGCGGCGACTTGAGTGGCGGATAGTTTCTGTGAAATAGCTATTGCGGTTGAGCCGGATGCATGCGTGCTATTGAGTGTCGTTGTCGTCGTCGTTAATGGCTGTAGCAAACTAACACCAGCTGCAGCATTGAGCAACAATAATTGTGTGGCGGGAGCTTTGGACACAGGCGTGCTGTTATTGGCGGGTGTTGCAGCAACGTAAATATTCTTAGGTGCTATTACTTGGAATTGAGTTTGGTTGACTGCAACGCTGTTGGCATTAACAATTTTTGACGTCACTTCATTTGTGGCAGGCAGATTGAAACGGAAATGTTGCTCCTGCTGTGGCGCTTGCATTACCGCCGTAGCTGATTCTGATAATTTGTTATCACTTAGCTGAAACTCCGAGACGACTACTGCGGGCGCCTCTGTTGGTTGGATGACATCCGCTGCACGCTTGCGATTGATTTTAAATTTGAGTGAGCGCCATACATTCGCCTCCGGATAGTCATCGCTGACAAAACAGCTGCTTGTATTAGTTGTATTAGTCGACGAAGTGCTTGAGACAATTGACGAACAAGAGCTGTCATCCAACGCTGAACAGACGCCTGAACTGTTGACATGCATGATGACACTAACGCGTTGCGCTGGCGCTGTAGCAATCTGTTGCAGCTCCACCAAATCATTCGCTAGACTTTTTTTCTTTTGCTCCTGCTGTTCGATATCCAAACGCTGCTTCTTGCAAGGTACTGCTGCATCCGTATCATCTTCAGTATCTGAGTTCTGTGGTGTTATAATTCCGTTGCTGCCGTCATGTGTTGCCTCCAGTTTAAGTTTGGCCTTGAGCAGATTTGCATTTATTTGTTGCTCATCTTTTGTGGCCTGTAACGAAAATAAAAAAATAAAATTCATTTAATATATGTAATTGTAAAGCATGTTTTCATTTTTTATTATCTATAGATATTACGATAATATAAATCGGATGCTAAATATAGCTGCAGCAAGAACAAAATCGTCATTGCAAGGTCGTTCACTTTTAACCTTAGCGAAAGTTATAAAAAAAAATTACAAGCAAATAGCAGCTAACCCCTCACACCACACCCCCACATTCCCGGGGCAACAAAACCAGACGTTGGGTTATTGCACGCATTGCATTCTGATTTTTTTATTATTATTATTATGTGACAAGTCTTTTGAACTTGAAAATTTTTTAGCATTTCAGAATGGAATTAAAAAAATTAACAAAATAAAACCATTTCGCATTTTCGAGGAAAGCACTTTTTTAAAATCAATCCAGATTGAGTTTATTGCTTTTATGCATTTGTAATACAAAAGTTGAAGAAACTCTCTCATATTTTGTGTATGATAATTTATACAATAAATGCAAAAATATTTTTACACAATAAATTTATACATTTCTGCGATGTTTCGACAGAAACGTGGAGACGGTATAATTTAATAACTCAACAAAAAATAGATTAAACCTATCTTCGGAATATTAAGATTCAAATTGTGTTCAATTCAAAACGCGTTTACGTTAAATCTCGTTTTAACTATTTGTATGAAAATTTAGTTCGAAGTAATTTCTCATTTACAGATCTTCCAAACACAGAAAAGATACAAATTTACCTTTGCTGCATTTCTTTTTCGAGATTTGTCGAAATGATAAATTAATTAAGTCATCTATTTTCTCTATTTGTATGCTATTTAAATAAATGTGGTATTCTATTTTATTTATTTTAAATAAAATAAATTCGCGTTTTTAATTAATAGAAAATGCAGTGCAAAACATGTTGTGCAGAGAGCGAACGAAAATGCGACTTCGAACATGTTGCAACGAATGCTGCACAAGAGAGAGAGAGAGCAATACAAAGATTTTTCTGTGCATACCATTCCAAAATGTACATGTGTGTGCGTGTGTGTTTGAGCATGTCTGACGTAGAATAGCTGCTACATACATATTTACTGTTAAAAACGCCTTACTCTTTATTTATTTGTTGACTTTTTGATACATACGAACATACATATGTATGTAAAAATAAAGAAAAAAAAATTAAATGTGTTTATGGGCTTGGCACATTGTCGCATTTTATTTTATTATTTGTATGATAATAAATGTATCTGTTAAATTAATGTTTTTATGGAATTTGGGGCTTGGCTAATACAAAATATGTATGTCTCATCTCTTTCATACTTTGTGTCTGTTGTGTTGTTATCAAATCACTCTCTCTCTCTCTCTCTCTCTCTCTCTCAACACTGGCCGCAATTCTTCTTCTTTCCCAGCTAGCTATACACACACACAGATAGAGCGCACATCTATGCGAGTCCAATGTACAAGTACACTTTTTTTTTTGCGGTGACTTCTGCTTGTTGTTGTTGTTGTATCACTCACTCTGTCCATGCACTGTTCACGTGAACGCGTGAACACTGCGTGATCGTTATACTTCACTTAAGTGCGAGTAGGATGCATAACATTTGTTTTTAGAAATTTCACAAGTAAGAGCGCAATAGCGCTAGGCCAAACGTTTTCTTTATCGTTTTACTATTTGACGTGTGTATTATATGCTTTGTTTTTGCTTTTTGTGTTTAATTTTTTGTTGTTGTATTTTTGGCATGCTTTTTTTTATTGCTTTGCGTGATTTGTTGAAAGTGTTTAAAGCGCTGGGGGAGTACCTTTTTTTTCGTTTTCTTTTTAATTTTCAGCTATTGCAATGCATTATTTTTAATGAACTATAAAAGGGGGCGTGTTAATTTAATGCAGTATCAATTGGTTTCCTTTTTATACTATTTTTTTATTTATTTTTATCCCCATTTAAATTGCATTTTATATTTCTGAGATATATGTATGTACGAGTATGTTGTATCGCGATTTATCCTGCTTAATTTCTAATGAAACTTACGTTTTCGGCACGTAGCGGTGGCGTTGCAGGCGGTGAAGGTAACAAGGTTAAATCCATTTTGTTTTAATGCTTATTTTCTTTTGTTTTCTTTAAGGAATTGTTAGTTTGCACTTTTTCTGCACTTTTAATCAGTTGAGCTTTTTTTGTTATTGTTAATTTAACATAAATTTTTTGTATGCTTTTAATTGTCTATGCTGTATTTGGTTTAACACCAAAATAAATCTATTATTTATTTATTATTTTCCCTTGAGGGCGCGAAACCGCTCGAATTAGCAAGAGAGAAGCGAACCGTCCAGTTCAGAATTCGAGAAACGAATGAAATTTTAAAATACAATTCAACATGAACGAGCTGAGCAGAGCTACCTTACGTATGCGCAATTAAACACACCCAGTTGACAAAAAAAGCAGCGAACGAAAGCGCAGGCGAACATTTTCCGAATCTTTGGCGAACAAAACTATTGGAATCGAAAACGATTCGAAAAAACACAAAACACTTTGTCGCTCAGCGTATTTTAAACACGAAAGAGACTTTACGAAAGGGATAGCTATATACATACAGCAACATATTTCACATCGACTCGTATAGGCCACACTTGACTTTTGTTTATGTTTTATTAAAATATAGAGAATCAACAGATAAAAGCATTTTAAAAATGCATGCATTGAATGTAATCAACATTTGCACATGATATGCCAAAGCAATTGTCTTTGCATTATTCATTGTTGCTCGTTTTTCTAGTTTTATTGTGCACTAATTTACTTTTTGTGTAAAGAGTGACTGAATGAAGAAATATACCAAAACACCAAAAAAATATAGATAAAACACTATTTCTGCCGAACTTTTGGTACTTTGTCATTTTTGATTACAGCGTTGCATAGATTTTTATTTTAATATGGTACTTTTGCTGTTTATTTTCCTGCTTAATTTTCGTTTCACTTTTTAATGAAACTATATTTCAACCTCTCGCACCTGTAGAATTTTTGCTTTGTCTATGTTCTGATCTGCTCTAACAGCAATGAAGAGGAAAACAATTTGCTCTTATTATACTCGTAAAACTGAAACCTTAAAAAAATTGCGTTTTCGCATTGTTTGCCTATATCGGATGTTTGAATTTTTTCCGACTCTTGTTCAACTGGGTATAAACATTTATATGCATGCAATAAAATAAGCAACGAAAGATAGAGAGAATGAGTGATAGAGAAGCAAATGGTACTAAAGTGAACACAAAAATCGTCATCAGTAAAATAAAACAAGGCGTGTGAACGGTGTACAAATGAGGAAATGACTACGACTACTTGCTGTGCTTTTGCCGCCTTTTTCTAGTTGGGAAAGGAAAGTAGTCGAACGTTATAAAATTGCAATGTCGCTGCAAGTTTTTAGCACATCTCCGGGTTTTAAGGGCTATAATTCGCTGTTGGAAGAAGGTCATCCAATGTTTTTACTTGATTTGAAAATAATTTTAATTGCTAGTTAATTATTGTGATACTGCTGACATTCTACGGCATTTAGGTTCTATTATATGAACCAAATTCAAATGCTCAAAATGTTTTAATCGTCACAAAAATTAAATATAAAAACGATAATATTTACCAATTGAGAGCAAACCAAAATCAATTTGGGTTATTTGTTCCCTAAATGTTTGGCCAACTGGATGACATTGTCGTGACAGAAGTTGTGGGATCTGGTACGGTGTCAACTCGTAACAAATGAAAGGAGTTTATTTTGTAATACACATTTTTATTATAAAACATTTATTTTTCTAAATAAAATTTGAAGATTTTGTAGCGCAACGAATTTCTGTGTTCCCACCGCATATGTAACTCTGTACTTTATTTTAAAGATCAGGAGCATATGATTGATGTTTCGACGTATGTATGTATATATTTAAAAATCATCTGAATACAAGAAATGCATAACAATTAGGCGAAAAATCCAATAGAATATAATGATAATAATCATTTTGTTTTTTGTTTTTATCTTGTTGATTTTTAGTGGACTATGTCTGGTCCAGAATAAAATTTCAGATATAAACATTTGTTTGCAATTCAGTTCCAATTGCAAATTTAGTCACTGCTGACTAAAGCGCCAAGCGATTGGGGCGTGTTTAGTATAGCTGCTGTTGCTTTGTGTTTAAATATTACGTTTTTCGTTGTTAAATGCGTTGTTTTAAAGTACATACACACACATACATGCATATATTTATAAAGATATTCATATGTACATAGATACATATGAGTATGTATGTACTTTTGTATAATAATAACACGTTTCCAGGCCGTTCAACAAGGTCGCCTTTAAGCATTAAAAATATTAAGTGGGAAAACGGGCACCTCGCAGCTTCATAATTCTGTCAACTGTAAAGCGTTGCAAATATCTGTCAAGGTTTTAATTTTTTTATCTGTTTGGAACTACGTACTCGTATGTATATAGGTACATATATATATACATATGTATATTTTGTTGTATTTTCTAATTTCTGCAATTGAAAAGGTCTTTTCACCGTGTTTCGCTAATTTCTATAAGAATCGTGGTAAATTAAAACAAATTACAAAAGCAACGAAAATATCTACAACGTAATGTAATAAAATAAACGTCATCAAATCCAACAGACGAACCGGACGGACAATATTGGGTGAGAGGCACAGACAGCAGAGCAGAGCAGAGCAGCAGGTTAAGCATAAAATTCCATAGCGCGCTATTCATAGAAATCACGCACCGAAAGCGTGCTCGACTCTACCTCTGAAACAACAACAGCAACAAATAAATTCAATATCACATTTGAATTTCAACAGTCAACAACAACACAGTCACACATAGCATAAAGTGAATAAGTAGATTGGTTAGTGGTAAGAGAGAGAAAGAGAGGGACTGGCCTGGCGTGGCGGAAGAGTTCCGATGAATAGACAGTCATATCATATACTATACTCGTAGATACATACACTAAATGAAGCCAAACCTATGAATTGAATGACGGACGGAGATTGACTTTGAAGAATTTGTTGTTGTAGTTGTTATTCATGTTGTTGCTACGTCAAGCCATGATGAAACGATATTTATAGGACCAATTTAACAAACACAACGAAAACCAGATTTTTTACCATTCTAGACAGAAAAATATCGAGCCAATTGCCCGAATAGCCTTTTATCTGTTTCTAGCACGATCGGTTCAAAAGTGATCTTTGTCCGGGCCAGACTTTCCGTAATTATTGGAACATATAATAGCAATCCAATCAATTTAACTTGACGATTTCGTTGGATAACAATATTATAATTTTTGAATCCCTTTAAATCCTATTAAATATACGAAAAATGTTGAAAAGTTTGTGGTTTTTATCAATGGGGAAACTGGGTTGTTCGCAGTGTGTGTGTGTGTGTTTGTGTTTTAATTTTGCTTGTGTTGGTGTGCATGCGCTCAACTGTTGATGTGCGGCATTGATTCTCTGAGTGTTGCCAGACTGTTTAAAAATTCACAATTTTTGAGGTACATCAAACAGTAGAAAAGCACGCATAATAATTTTGTATCTAATATATGTAGCCATTTCAGTTCTACAACACAGCTGTTATCACATAGTGTGAATATGAGAAAACTATTTCATCTCCTGCGGCGTGCACCCCGAACAATATACAGGTCCATGCTACTTTTTGCATGAAATAACTCATATTATTTTAACTGATTTCGATGTAATGGAGAGCAGACTGAGTATAATTTGTATTCTAAGCATACGTAAAGTAATATATGTATGTACATAAGTGGATTCCTACTTAGTTCTTAAATTTTGATAGTTATTTTTGTAATTCATTAATTATTTCATAAATAAAAATACAACAAAATAAGTATGTAATGTGTCACTAAGTCCCACTTAACCATAAGTTAATAGTAAATTGTTTAAGGGCCGTTCTCATATCTTTATAGCTCATATTTTTCTCACGATATCCTAGTTTCCAATGTCACGAATGTTATTAACCCTATAACCGTATTTCCAAGTTCGGCGAGCCAATAAATTTATCAAAAATTTATTTCAACTCGATCGATCAAAAACCAAAGCAAAAGCAAAATGAAAACAAACAAAATTGGCTCGTTTTTTTCTCACTCTTTTTTATATATAGTTTTTATGCGTTTTTATTACATAAATGGATTTATTACAATTGTGAAGTCATGACATGCACTACTCAATATTATTCCGCCAATAGCATATCTTGCCAATCCATAATCTCTAATGTATTTCTAAGTCGTAAGAACAGCTCTAAATGTTGTAGTATTTAATACTTATGTTATCTACTTCTGACGTTATGGCAAAGTATACTTTTATAATATGAGAATTATGAAATTAAATTATTAAAATAAGAGAGTAAATTATTTTTTATTTATTTTATTTTTCATTTGTGAAAATGGCCGTGATACGACTACTAGAAGGTATATCTCCCATACACAAACATGTTTCAATCATATTGTTAACATATATATAATAGTTCCAAGATTTTTGTGTCAATCTGGTAACGCTTTCGTGCACTTTAAGCAAAGCAAAAAGGGGCTCGCTCATATCAGACGGAGCCAATTATCAAGCAAAACAAGTGCGCGTGGGAGCATACCGACGAGTACGAGAGAGCACCATTTGTTATTGCGCAAGAGGGAGAGAGAGCAATAAAACAGCTGAGTGCTATTTTCATACGCTTTTGTGACAACAACAACATCTACATGAAACTAGCACGCCATGCCATGCCATGTGAAAAAGAAACAACAAAATCCATGGGATACTGTCTCTGCATCTGTGTAGGTTTGTGTGTATGGCTGTGTGTTTTATGTATCACGAAGTGTTCACGCGTTGACCTCATGATATGCGGCATTTGTTCACGTGAACAGCAAACGATGAAGCAAAAAGCAAGGCGGCACAAATACATTGAGAAGGTTCGCCGACTGAGTGTGTTTTATGCTTGTGTGTGTGTGCATGTGTGTATATTTGAGTTGCTGTTGAGATACATACATTCATATGGCAATGCGTAAATTTTTGTTGCTTTGCTTCGCGTGGTTCGTTAGGTTTATTGGAATGTGTGCAAATGGGAATGTTTGCAGCGTCATTCTTAAAAATGTTACTTTTTTTGTTTCTTTTTGTGTGGGTAGTCCGTACTTTTTGAGTTCATATTAAAGCACGCTGCAGTTTACTGTTAAATGTATTGTATCTTAGCACTTATATGAAGAAGTGAAAGAGTTTTGACTGCGATGGGCGTGTGGGGTGGGTGGATGTCTTCATCGGATCGGTGTGGCATGCATACTTCTCTTCCTCTTTCTTTTCTTTCATCACAAGCATACACGCCCACATTGTAGTGCAGTCGTAGTATCGCACACTGGTCTGCAGATGAAAGAAATTTTATTTGTATGTATTTAATGAAATTATTTATTTATATACGTATGTATATGTATGTACATATTTATCGATTATATCGAGCTAAACCTACCAAAACACAGTATATACATTTTATAGGAGAAGTTTTTTTTTTATTATCTCTTCATTTATATGTCAGAAATGATACTACATTATTAAAATAAAATTATTAAAATATTGAAACGCAGTTGGAAGAGCGTTTGCAACGATATATTACAAAATATGAAGCAAATGGCCTAGGAACTAATATAATTTTACGGTTTTTGGCTTTCATTTCAAATCGGACCGCATCAACTCAAAGAATATTTCGGCAGGTTTACCTTGAAAATCGTCCACAATTTTTATACCTTGTATCCATAGCTTTTACCCTATGTGTATATGGTATATGGGTATATTGAGTTTGTGAAAATGTATGTTACGTTCAGAAGGTGTCGTACTAAAAAGTATACATATTCTTGATCATCAACGGAAAGCTGAGTCGATATAAACATGTCCGTCCGACCGTGTGTTTAAACGAACAGAGCTCGGATACTATAAGAGATAGAGACTTCAAGTTGGAATATTTAAACTTGCCCTCTTCAGATAACTAGAATTAAGTGAACATGTCAACTCCACTTTGAGGAGTAGCTCAATACAAACCTGCCTCCATTTAAAATTTTTTGTATGATGTTTTTTTGGTTTTCTTGTTATTAATTACTTTAGAAACGCCGAATTTGATGTATCTTATGACAACATAAGAAATACGGACGTAAAGACAGTAGGAGATAGTTATATGGAGTCCACTTTTAAAGCTAATCAATAATATATATGTATACTTTATGGGGTCTGCCACGCCCTCCTTCTGCCTGTTACATTCTTTTGCACAAACTTAGTATACCCTTGGCCCTCTAGGACAGGGCAGAAAAACATTGGTAGGTCGGGTTAAGTAGGCCCACTCTACATATACTTGTATTAACGCGTTGGTTCCACCCAATGGAAGCGTTTCTGTTCCTGGCATATACATACAATTAAAGTTTAATTATATTATAGTAAATGCTTTATTTGCATATTCGAGTTTTTGTATTTCCTTTTTCAATCATTCACTTTCTTTTCCAGCATTTTTCGTTATTTGCGCATTTGCACCTGACCTGGATCGCCTTGACACCTATTCTCACTATTAATGAATCGAATCAGTGGGCGCTCGGGTCTGTTCAAGGAGGAGATGAGTTTTACGCTCCCAATGCTGCCTCGGTGTCATTGAAAAAAGGATTTTGCTGCCAAGTTCGTTGCCAACATCCATGCAAATACACATACATACATATGTGTTGACCTTTTATTGCACGTTTAGTACTCTCTTTGTACATATGTATGTGTATGTATATATGTATGTATTTCTCTGTCTCTCTAATTCTACCGCCTGGTCTGTATTGACGTAATCTTGCCTTGACGAAGTTGACAGCACTGACGTCACTATTACTTCTCCTGTTGCTCGTGGGTTTGTTGTATTCTACCGACATTAGACAGAGTCAAAGGCGGCACCTACGGTTTACTCAGTTATTGTTGTTGCTTTTGGAATTAAATTATTTAAAGGTCAACTGACGGCATCGGTCGCCGTCTCACTCTGCGTCGCTGTCTAATATGTAGTATATTTACTGTTGTTGTTGTTGTTGCTGCTGACGCTGCTATAGTTCAAGACCTTTTCAGTTTGGAGCAAGTGTAAATACATACAATATTTTATTAATGAGCTACGCATTTACTAAGTTCAAAGTGCGCTCAAAAGTAAAAAAACCGACAGAAAAAATAACAAAAACAATAAAGATGTTTTTCAAACAAAAACACAATAAGGGGGTTTGTATGGGGTCTATCCTAAAAAGTGGGCGTGGCATATCAATATGGATATTCTATAAACTTGGGACCAAAAAAACTATAAATACTGGCTTTGAGTCAGATATCTAAATAATTGATACCAAAAAATACCAACAATCAGAAGGACAGACGGACATGGCTAGGTCGACTCCTGTCGATTTGCTGATCTCACCATTAGTTAATGCCACTGTACGGGTTGGTGCGCATTTTTATCCCCTGTACTTATACCCTGTACCTAACAGGACAGCGGTATAATAAGTTTGTGCAAATATATATATAGAAAATTATGTATGTATATGTTTGTATGTATTGGTTGCGTACTCGTACATACTTGTGTGTGCAGGGTCAACATATTTTTTAGGTAAATAGGGGTCTTCCAAAAAAACAATTATTTAAATTTTTTAATTGTACAAGTAAATTTAATCTAGATCAAAACCTTCCCAATCGAATGGTTTATATAGAGTGTTTTATTTCTCTCACTTATATTTTAAAACATGTGTTATTTTCTGTTCAATTCTTAACTTTTTTTTAGAAAAAGCCAAGAAAAGGCTTTAGCAGCCTCATACAAATTATTGAGCTTAATACAATATGTATCGTAATTTATATTATTGTATTTTCCCTTAAAACACCAAATATGGATCCTATATTGGAAGCGACCAAAGTCTCTGAAATCAGACAAGATCCAAATTTTTTTTAAAACTATAATTCTTTAAGAATTTGTCCATCGAATGTGTATTAAAATATCGTATTAGTTGGATGGTGCAGTGTATTAAGATGCTGCACTTATGTGCGTTCATAATCACAAAGTCAGTTAAGATTTTATTTGTAAAAGTGTTTTGTGAAAAGACGGATAGTAAAATAGCCAGTCATGAGTGTTAAATGTTTGTATCAATCTTTTTATTTATAACATATGCAACATTTATTACACATCCTGACCCCATTTTGCTGCTTCCTTTAAAGTTATACAGGGTATGTTACAGTCGGATACAACGACTGTAGTAATTTAATTTGTTTTTTTGTTATTAGAGCAGCATTAAAGAAATTGAATTTTGTTGAAGGTGTGAATGACGTCAATATCGAAAATGTTCTATTTATTCTTACGCATACGAGTATATCATTTTAGAAACCTTTCAAAAAGTGATCGACAAATCGCAGATACAAACAAATTTATACAAGACAGCAAATTTATACAAGACAGCAAATAACTCAAAAATAAATTTGTTTGCTTAGTAACAAGCAAGTATTGTATTGTCTCCCAAGCCCAAAAAATATTTCCCTTCAAGTTGTTCGCCGTCTTTTTCTATTTTTTGTGCCATTTTGTTTTTCTCGCAATTGCGAAATTCAGTCAATATTTGAAAAAGCCCATTTTTCCATTGTCTACTGCAACACATTCTTATGTAGATATGTATGTAGTATGTATGTGCCATTTCTTACCGTTCGGTACTTACCCACAATCAGCTGGGCACATAATGACGTCATGCATACAGTTAAGCTGCCTCGTGACTGTCGATCAGTTGAGTTATTTTGCTTTGTATACAAAGAAAAAATAATTTGTTTGCCATGTTAGATTTTTATACTCTTCACAGGTAAAGAAAATAGTTTTATTTTGTAATGAATTGAATGAAGCATTGTCGTCCCAATAAATTACATATATATATTCTTGACCAACTCGACGAGACGAATCGGTTTAGACATGCCTGTCTCTCCGCCGTTTATCTGTGTTCATGCAAACTAGTCCCTCATTTTTTGAGATATAGATATGAAGATGGGTATGGAGACTTCTAGTGATTCTAGGCTGATCATATATAAATATTACTGCACACACTTACCGGAAAATATAGCCCCCATATAAACGAACCGACCACTTTTTCAGTTATTTTTTTTTTTTTAGTCAACATCAGCTTGAAACTTTATATGGTGGCTACTTCCGGATGGAAGCTTCATATATGTATTACTGGGCGTGTCCTGCATACTTTTAAGGATATTTACTATACTGACACAACCCTCACTTTGTGGTTTCTTAACAATTTAAAATAGAGAATGAAGACTTTAAATAATTATTATCTATATAGGCAAGTGCAAATAATTCACACTCTTTTTAACCCTCTTAAAAACAACAAATTCACTTAATTTTTTTTTTGTTGAGAAGAATGTGAAGAGGAGCACGGATCATAAAGACTCTCTTTCTCTCTCTCTCACAAAACTCTCTCTTTGTCTCTCTCAGCTCTGTCCTCTGACGTGTTGACATTGCAGCACGATGTTAAGCTCGAAACTTTTGTGGGCGCACTAGCAAACTTGTTGCCGAGCACTGTGTTTTTGATAGTGTTTTTGTTGGCAAATTTTAAAATAAGATGAATCAAATAAATATTTAAAAATAAAAGAGTGAGAATTGATACACAAAGAAAAATTTATTTATAACTGTGAAATAATTAATTGCATAACTGCGCCTTAATAATTGCAAATAAATTGCTCACTTATTACCGCTCGCTTTCTGGGTGGCCCTTAGTGCAGTTCTGTCCAAAAGGAGAGCCAAAGTGTGAATCCCAAAGTGTGAATCCTTGAGGCATAATTTATACAGTGTTCCAAAATGCAACACCAATGCAACGTAACTAGTTCAATTTTTCGATTCTTTATAGCATCAAGCAGCCGACTTCGGTATGCGTTTTTACATACTATGGCTGGACAGCGTTGATTTAGACGCGAAAGCATTTTCCGTGACAATCATGTAATGTGGATATTTTTATTATTGGAAATTCGACCATTGGGAGAACTCTCGAAGTATTAGAAGACTTAACAATAATTTCTTAGACTATTGTAAAAAGTAAAAAAGCTTCGGTTTTGCCAAAGTTAACTTTATCTCTTGTTCTCATTTATCTTCATTTAATTTTATAACGCATTTCTGCAATGGATTTTAACCACGATCAGTTAATAGCTTCTTATGCCTTCTTGTATACGAATGCTTCAATACGATTGGTATCTATAAAAGATATGTAGACTGGAATGATAGTAAAATATGTACATCTGTACTCGTACATAATCGTATTTTCTATGCAGTTTTAATAAAAAGTTTTATGAAATTATTCATTTTGAATTTTTATTATTAGTGATGTAAAATATAATGAAGCAGTGAAGTAATTTATTATGAAAAATTGTCAAGTCACTATTAGAGAAGCTGCTGAGGATGTCGGTATATCGGTTGACTCTTGTCATGTAAGTTTTTCAGATGTTTTGGTGAAGAAACGTGTGGCAGCGGAGTTTGTTCCGAAATTGATAAATTTTAATCTTTCTTGTTCGTGATTTTTTGTCAAAAAACAACACCGTAATAATGCCTCAGCCACCGTATTCACCGGACTAGGCCTCCTGCGATTTTTTCCTGTTTCGAAAACTGAAAATAATAACTGTTTTGACTCTAGTGAGGAGATAAAGATCGCATCGCTGGAAGAGCTCAAGGCCATACCAAAAAGCGCATATAAGATGTGCTTCGAAGATTGAAAAAGCGCTGGCACAAGTGAATTATATCTGAGGTGGTTTATTTTGAAGGGGCAAAATAGATATTGACGTATAAATAACTTACGAGAAAAATAAAAATTCTTCTTTCTTTTAACATACACCGTATGTACAATAAAAACTTAAAATATTTCTTGCATTCTACTACAATTTCAACAAAAATCGAGAACACCGAAATATATTGAAAAATCTTGATTTTTCGACAAACAATGACCTTCGTGTTGACTTGTACAGTGTAATTATATCCCATTGCTATATTATCAATAAGCAGACGCAAAATCGGCGTACATACTTAAGTGTGTGTATGTGTGTATAACAAACCTAAATATGTTTAATATACTCGTAGTATAAATATATCATTGTGGACGGGGGTCCACGCAAGTAACGAAAGTTGTCATTCATAATCGAGATATATTAAGTAACATTAAAAAGATTTTGAAACGTACACTCAGGAAATAAAACAAGAAAAAAAAAACGGTAACTTCGGTTGTACCGAAGCTCTAATACTATTTACAATACATAACAATAATACAAAATATTTGCGGTGTCGGCTTTTTATTTAATATGAAAGTTGTCATACAAAATTTCAAAATTGTACATTTCTAAGGGAGCTACCCCACAAAGTGGGCGTGACACGCTCCTTTATATTTATGTTAATCACCCGTCCATAAGAAGCCGTTATTTTAAATTTCACGTAGATATTGACTGAAATAAAATCGTTTACCGTACAAAAATTCAAAAGTGGGGGTGGTCTGTATGGATGTGATTTGTATGTTGTGGTGGGATCACTCCCATGTATAAACAAACTTAAGAAACCACCATGTCAATTTTTGAAATGATATTGAAAGCGATCAAAAAAATTTTCGTACAAAAAGTCTAACGTGGGATTGTATGCTGACTACCCTAAAAAGTAGGAGTATCATGTCAATTTTGATACACGAATGTACCGACTTACAAGTGGATATCTTAACAATTGGAGCCCAAAATGTGTGTAAGAACATCCAGACGCACAGAGTGACAGACGGACGAGCTCTACGATGCCTACTTTAATGCGCACATTTTCAGACAAACTGATAATACATTTCAAACTCTGTGCGAATAGTATAAATTCGAGGTTGTCCACGATCATCTCTCAATTTACTGCCATTGCCTCAGTGTCATCCTGACAAACTCCTACGGCACCATGGATCATGAGGAGGCAAGACGGGTTTCTTCTGCTAAACGAAGCAATACATTATTGACCTACGTACATAATAACCATTCGATTTTTGTATGGGCCGTTTACAAAATTAATCGCTTAATATAAACTTATTGTTTAATTATTATTGAAACATTTGATAAGTTCATGAAAAAGTTTCTGTTTTTGTTTGTGTGTTTGAATTCTCTGGAAAATCAATTTTTTTTTTCATGCAGTATTATAGTACTCCAAATACTACGAAATTTTTATTCTGCAGTTTTTTTTTAAAGCACAGAATTTAATTAGCTACTACGGTCAAACGCTTTAATATTTTTAAACATGTAATATGCCGTTGGAAAGGTTTTTCAAATACCTTCCAAATATTTCTTTTATTCTACTTAATTGAAAGCATCTTCAGATAAGTCCAATACATATTACAATCAATCACAACAATAGAAATGTAAAATATAATTCTTTCCTCACAATATAGATATCAAAAGTTTTATGAGTTACATGCAGGTTTACATCTCTTGGTTTGTAACTTGTGAAGAAGTTTTTGTATTTGATATAAATGTACAATGAAAAAATTCCGCACGCGTTCGACTTAATTATATGAGTGAATACATACAAGTACATACATAGTGTTATACACCTTATACACAGGCTGTTCATCGTATTTTATTAATACAATATCTTATGTATGCCTGACTATACATACAAATTGTATATTATGCTAGTGGCATACATAAATTTAATCAAAATAAAGTAAAAAATGCTACAAAATTTAAATCAGAACGTCTATAAAGAAGCATAAAATTCGAGGCCGACTGGCTTCCTTTCTTTGTCGCCGTTCCGCTGGGTGTCATGTACGACCTTGGCCCAATTCATGTTCTTGGGATACTTACTACATACTGCATAAATGAACTTGAAATAATGAGTAAAAAAAGAGTTGAAAGCGGAGTTCGATTTGCTCATTTAACCTAAAGAATTTGAGTAAATGAATTCGCTCTACTCCAACAAACAAAAAAGAAAATCGATGCAATAATTATGTATCTATCTATAAATACATAACAAAATTGTTTACTCACAATTAAACACGGATCTAATACGTGTAAACAAAACAAAACAGGGTGTCTTCAAACAAGTTTACTTAAACAAATAGCTACACTATATATCTAATCTATCTACATATACGAGTATATATATGCAGGGCCGTATATTCAAATTTAAACTCGGGAGAAATATACATGCCTCTATCAATCAAGTTTTTAAATTTACTTCTTAAATGGATAATCATTTTATGTGTTAAGTAAATTAAGAAATTCTCTCGAGGAGTACTATGTTCTTCTACCTCGATTTAATATATAAACTGCCACAAAAATAAATGTAACTCTTTTGCTTTCGATAAGAAAGCCATAAAAACGCATTAAATTCTCAGCTTTCTTTAAATTCACTGAAGTTCTGGGCAATAAAGTTTTACAGTACACAAGAGGGATTCATTTGCAAATGTGCACAATCAATATTTCATCGAAATTGATTGATTGTTTTAGGCGTAAAAGGCTTAAACAATCGCCACTTATACGTTGATAAGACTCCCAAACGCGAAAGAAATAGTATATTACGTATTATACTTTTATTTATGAGCTTCGCTATTATATTTTGGTGACTGTGTCTCACTGTGTAGTTGTTGTGATTGGCACATGGTGAAATATCAATATCATCAAACGCATAAACGCATTAATTATTTTGGCAAACAAAGTTTTCGTTATTGGAGGAGTTTAACCTTTCATAAAACTACATTATATTTCAGTTACGAAATTTAGTATGACTGGTTAATAAATTGCATAAGTCACCCTGTATACAATATCTGGCGCTCTGTGATGAGGTTCTTTATTGGTTGATGAGCACGTGAAAACATCGTGAACAGACAATCAGACAGTGAATTTATTTATGTACTACATATAGTACATAAATATTTAATTTATTTTTGTACGAGGTCTTAGGCCCGACCGATCAACCGAACAACCGGCCGAACGCCCGAACATCGTTCCGAGTACATTTCGAGTACAGTAATCTAAGCAAAGTATTGTGAAAAAGAGAAGGTTTTATAAAATTTTAGCGGGTGTTCAGTTCGTACGGCACATGAGCAAAACATGAACGATGGGCGTGCCTCAGATGGGAGGGCGCGAACTCTATTGAATATTGCGTTGCAGGCGGATTGATTATACGGTTGTCGATTTTGTTTCTCATCGTAAACGTTATCGATAGGTCACTCCGCTACGATCTGGACCGAACCGGTGAAACATGTCGATTACGATGTGCACCATTTGTGTTTGCTCAGTTCGATTATTGACTTTGTTGACATTTTTTGTTGTTGTTATTGGTTGGGGTGACGTGACTTGGGTTATATATTAATAGCAACAATCATTGACAAAATTATTGTTTATTTATTATTAATTATTTACTTTTTACGTTTTTACTTTAGCAGGCATTGAATTGATGATACTTCTGTTGCAAATAACTTCGGCAAAGAGTTTCACTTATTGAAGGTAAATATAAAATGTAAATGATGTTTTTTCGTTGTAAGTATTTTTAAGTTAAAAACACTTTAATACTATTTTCGATTGGATCTGAATATATTGCACAGCATATTGTCACGTTTAGGTTATGGACATAAATTAGATATAGACAGATAAAGTTTGCTATCAACCGGAACCGAAAATTCCCTTTTATCTATCCAAAAATGTTTATGAAACTCTTTTTTATTTTCTATCGTTGATGCAATAGTTTTTCTTCATATTTTCACCATTTGCACTAACTTGTCTATCATCGTTTTCCTGACCTTTTTGCCTATGCGACACGACACCTAGGCTTGTTGAAAACTGAGATTGAAGCTTGTAGCTCAAGCTCTGCGAATAAATTTTCATTTAAGTTTTCGCAGCTCTTATTATTTTTAATCTTTTTGATATAGCAGCGCTTGTATGTGAACTTATTTCAAGGCCTTCAATTGAAGAAACAAAAAAAGTTAACTTCGGTGGTACCGAAGTTTTAATACCATTCAAACGAAGTTTCAAGCTGTGAACTTAGCAGCTAAAAAGAGAAACACTATTTATAAAATCTAACAAATTAAACCTGGGTGATAAGTTTGTTGCGGCCTATTTCTAAAAGTGGACGTAATATGCCCCTTGTTAATTATGTGAAGCGTCCATTCATAAGATGCCACCATGTTAAGTAACCTTCATGTTAAGTTTAAGTGGACGAGAGATTCGTATGGGCTACCCTAACAATGGATAATGGATACTCTGTTTAACACCAATGAAAATAAGTTTATGTACCGGGTTTCAGCCAGTTATCGTAAATATTGATACAAAACATAATGCACAAAACATCTAGACAGACAGGCAATCGGACAGACAGGCGGACAACATTCTCAAAATTCACCTAGAACTTCGAAGAATGTTGGCCGGTGGAAAGGATCTATATGAGATTAGTCGCATTACAAAACAGATTCTCCAGTTTGGTATATTCACGCAACTGATTTATTTTGTAAGGAATCTGTCCGAAAATCATTTACACGAGTACACCTAATGAATTAGTAATGTCAACAAGTTTTCCATTCCGTTTCGAATTTTGTCTGATGCGTAGTGGAAACTAACCGCGTATAAGATTGCTATTTATTATTATTATTATTATTAGTTGAGCACGTTTTTCATGCATGTTTAAATGAATCAATAGATATAAAGGCAGGTGGTCCACGGGAAGCGTCTTATACTTCTGTATAGACAAACATTAGTGATAAAGATAAAAGCTCTTCGATAAGAACACGACGCCAGCACGCACGGATTGAGTGCGAAGGTTGGGCATGTATTCGATTTGTTATTGGAAATTTTTTGCCAGTCTGTGATATCTTTAAGAATGTGGGGGCTGCTGACGCACTTGAGAAACCTTGTCGTCATCGTCATCGTCGACGTTGTTGTTGTTGTTGTTGTACTCAGTACGCTATCAAATAGTGCCAACCGACACAATTTCAATATGTTGGGAATTTATTTTGTTTTATTATTATTCTAAGTATGTATTTATTTTCAAGCATTTGGACAATGAACGATCCGATCGTCTCGTTATTGAGACGGTCGGTCGGTCGGTCATAGGTAGTATTATAATAGCTGAGCACGCCAGCTGAGTGTGTTTCTCGCATTCGAATTTTATTTTCGGCATAGTCGACTATTTATTTTTAGCAAAGCGATAAATATAAAGTGAATTTCTGTTTGGTTGTCGATTTGGTTTTTCAGCGTTTTTACAGCAAATTAACATACATAAATTTGTAAAAAAAAACTATACTGTTTCCCCTCCTATTTTTGTTTTTTCTACAAGTAGTTTTAATTTTTAGGGTTTTTGTACGCGACAAGGACGCCATGGCTAGGCGGCAGTAAGGAAGCAGGCATAAATCAGAAGACGAGGCAGCAAAGGTCGCACGTTGAACTTTCAAGTGCGCTGCCTTGAATCGTACCGCATTCACAGTAAAATGAATTCGCATTCAATCGAATTGTTTTGTATACGAAGCAATTAAGTCAGCAGAACGTCGCTTGTAAACAAGCTAAATCGATACAATCCGCTCCGTCTGGCGAGTGAACTTTGGAATGATGTCACGACACAACAAACCAGATCGTACCAGGCCAGACCCATAAAGTTACAATAAATATTCGCACTTTTGTGCAGCTTACTGTAATGCCAGACGAGCCTAACCATTGATCATATACCGACCATGTGATTCAGGCAAAGGCATTGATAAGCGAATTGAAGTCGTATATACTTATACATATGTCTGTATATAATCTGTAATCAATAAAGCGCATTATGCAAAGCCAACTAGACGGATAGATAGTAGACTGACGACCGAAACGAGTAGCAGGAAGCAGAAGTATTTCGATCAATCGAGCGTTTAATTGTTATCACGCACTCAACATATGCCTCTCAGATGTACTTCGAACAATCCAAACATATATGTATGTATGTAGACGATCGACGAATTGAATGGCTCCGTTTCGATAACATTTTTCTGCGTAATCAAAATCCGCAACTTGATTGCGTTATTTCATCAGTCGCCAAACGATTCGATATGTAAAAGTATCTTAAAGTACGCTACAATAAAAACAAGTTCTACGTTCTACATCATCTACAAAAGGCACATACACATAACGTAAATCCACATATATATATATATATATATATATATATATATATATATATATATATATATATATATATATATATATATATATATATATATATATATATATACTTATATATAAATGGTTACTGTTTGTTGAAATATCAGAGTAAATATTTGTATCATTTGTTAGCTGAATATATTTTGGATGTTGTCCTCTTAGAAAACTACCAGAGTCGTCTGTCTGGTAGTTTTCTGTCTCATAATAAGTAGAAAATCGAAGCCACAATTAATGAGAAAGAACGCTGACACTGAGTATGCTTGACTTTGATATACCCTGTACTTAGTCTAACACATGAAAGAACGCCGCAGTCGAGTGTGCCCTACTTCTAGATACCCTGTATCTCTTTTAAGAACGTTTATTTGAAACACTATTTTGTATGTGTAATACATTATGTACTATATTATATAACCTACGGGGAAAGTAAGATACACAAAACTAGCTTCATTAACAATCAAAACAAAAAATGTACAAACAGAAACTAAAAAATGGGGTAGATTTGTATGTGGCTATCCCTTACATTGGTCTGATCTGTGGTTTTTACTTGTTATTTTTGCTTCAGAACGCATTCTTGCGGGATAAACTCCACTAATTGATATATTCGTACAAATAGTATGAATAGTAAAGCAAGAAAAAAACCATAACATCGGTGGAACCGACAACGCAGGTTTTTAACTTCAGTTTTAAAATTTTTAACTGGATGTTTAGATTTAAAAATTGTTATATACGAAATAGAAATTTGTACTACCTATATTCTTTATTGGTCTAATCTGGACATTTGAGGTATTTTTTATTAGAATTGAAGAAAGTTACACAAAATAATTGAAAATAGTACAAACAAAAAAATTCACTTAAATATGAAATTCACCCCTCATATGGAATATTTTGTAAGGATTGACGTAAGTTACACAAAAATTGGCATATCTAACTTAATTAACAATATAAAATATAAACTTTTCATACAAAAACTCTAAAATGGGGATCAAGGTTTTACGGACCTCTTATGGTGGTCCGATCTAGAATTGTGCGGCTATTTTATTAGAATTTACGTAAGTTATACCAAATTTTGCATTTCTAGCGTAATTAACCACAACAACAAAATTGTAGTACTTAAACTTAAAAATGGGGGGCCGATAGGGGCAAATCTTAGAGTGGGGTTGGCATGTTCATATAACAGACTCTATCTGCAGCAGAGTATAAATATCTAAATTTGAAGTCTCTATCTCCAATAGTGTCCAAGATCTCGTTGTTCAAACAGAAGGTCAGTCGGCCGGACGGACAGACGGATAGACGGACATGTATATATAGACTCGCCTTTTAATTCAGATGAAGAATATATATACTTTATGGCGTCTGCCAAAATTGCACAAACTTTATATGCCCTTTTACAGGGTAAAAACAAATTGACTCACATTACTTTTACCGTTTCCACCTAAGGGGTGATATTTTCTAAAACTGGCAACACACGATTTTAATTATTTTAACTTCGTTGTTTTTTACCCACTCAGAAATGGACTTTCCCAAAAGTTCGATGGACTTTGAACCCAATTTAGACACTACTCCAATTTTAAGGTTTGTATGGAAAAACCATATGTATGGGAGATTTATAAGAGTCTACTATGACGGCTACATAACTATTTAGTCCCATTCGAGTGACTTTGAATCTTGGTCTATATGGACATCAGAAGATAGACTGATGAACGTGGATCAACGTGTTTCGTTGAGCTGAATTAAGAATATGGAGTTAACGTTGACTTTTTAATGCGCTACAATATTTCATACAACCTGAATTCGTATTATATGTGGAGGGTATAACAATAAATAATATAAATCACTAAACTGTACACACCTTTTCGATAGCTTTTATCAGGCAGCGGCGAAGTATGTGATTACTAGAGGCGTTGCCGACCTTAAAAAAATAAAAATTAAAAAACGAACAACAGCATTGATGTATATAAATAAATATGGAGCTATCGCTGTTTTTGATTTTTGTACTTGTTTATATTGCTTGTAAGAAAGGTCAAATGATATTCAGCATTCAGTTATTCCGGTTTATTTATACCCTTCCGAATGAATCAAGAATCCGTCTCACAAATAAAACATTTTTTAGTTATATTGTCAGTTAGACTCGTAAATACGAGCAAAAGTCGAACAGTTTTTTCGGGTAAATTTAACAATAACAAAAGAAAGAACGCTGCAGTCGAGTATGCTCAGCTTTGAGACAACCTGTACCTTCTCGAATCATCTTTATTCGAACCATATATTTGTATGGGGGCTATATTATATAGTGATCCGATCTGAGGGATATTTTATTAGCTGCCCTTCCTCCAGCCCCCTTCCTCCCGCAGGAACGCTATGACAACATTTTCCGTTGTTACTAAACAAAAAGTATAGCTGTGTTCACTAGGGACTGACTATTGATCACTGATCATAGTCTATGCGGAGGAGCCATAACTATTTTTTTTTTGTAGCTCACGTGGGTACTACGAGTATATTAAAGACCGTTTCGTACTGGGCACTTTTAAAATGATTGTGCCAGATATGATGACTTTTTGAACTCAATTTTAACTTACTTCTATCGATCGGCTGAAGCCCGATGTGTACTGACTCGTGCACATCAAAAGAGAAATTTCTTGACAATTATTACTTTCTTCTAAATTTCGACCTGGGATCCCACTAGAGAAAATAGCAAAAAAAAAAAAAAATAAATAAAAAACACCATGATAGGTGTCAAATATGGTATAAATATCAAATATTACATTGATGAACAAACCATTTGTAAACAAAATGTACTTACAATGGATGCTGGATATGGAATAAGGTACTCTTGCTGATTACTTCAGTTGTTGCGCTGTAATATTAATGCAACGAGAAGTAAAGCAGCACAAAAAATAAAAAGAAATCTTGCAGGGAGAAGTTTCGTCAATGATGTATTGTACGAGTAACAAAGAGACAATTTGAATTATTAGGAATTTACCGCTGCGCATAAATTATAGTTCAAAAATATGGTAGAAGATCCAGAAGAATTCCTAGAAAAATTTCAAGTGAGCTGCACTAACTTCAACGGAGCGTTCCCAAGGACGACTGGGTTTACGCCCCGGGCCGATCTGCACAAGAAGATTTGTGCAGTCAAAGGTTGTCCAACTCAGCGGCTGTATTCAAGTGGCTGTATCAGCTCACAAGAAGAAGCTGCTACAACAACAACTTCAACGGAGTGTGGCAAAACGTGGCAAAAGGATACTAAACCGACATTTTTCATATCATTTTGATTGATGCACTCAACACAAAACACCTCAAATGTTCGAGAAATACATAATTCGAACAGATTATTTCTGCAGTGAATGTACAATCTTTTGAGTACCATCAATAGAAAAAATAGCAGAAAAATTCACTTTTGATGGTCAAATCTAAATGGCGGATGGCCAAAATGCTTCTTTTCCCATTTCTATCAATTTTCCTATTTTTATCAATTGTACAACACTTATTTAAAAAAAAGCATCGGTTGCAGCGTGAATATACCCATGTCCGTCTAGCCGTCTCTTTGAACATCGAGATATTGGATTTTATAAGAGATAGAGTTCATGTTTATAGATATATCGACTCTCCTCCTATTGCCTATTCAGTTAAAAAGTATTAAATGGACGTATTAATCCCACTACTAGGGGAAGCCCCCATACAAACCTGCCGCATCGGACTATTGAATAATATAGCCATAGGTATCTACAATTCACATATATCTAAAAAAAATTTTTTTTTGTTTAAATTTTAAAATATTTTTTTTTTTTGGTAATTTTCAAAATTTGTTCTCGTCTCTTTTTTGATTCTTTTGAGGGATATTTTACGCCGCTAAAATACGAAACTTAAATTGAATGAAAAGGGTTAACGCTGAAAATTTATTTTCATTGGGAGCCGCCCTTAACCTATTTTGACCAATCTATTTTGACCAATGTCAATATAAGACCTTAATTACAAATTTAATTATGAAATGATTTTGTTACAAAAGTTGGAACCCAAGTGAAGGTTTGTAAAGACGTCATTCCTTGTAGTAGGCATAGCAAAATTCTACTGTCATCTCATCTATAAATTTTAACATATTAATTTTATAGTTGATTTGAGGGCCTCCATGAAACCTTTGCTGATCGTATCTAAAAATAATGCTAGACGTATAATAGTAATATAAATGTACTATAAAAACAAATGTAGTACAAATAGTACATGAGAGTAAGCTTGTTTTACTCCGACTGTATATATATATATATATATATATATATATATATATATATATATATATATATATATATATATCACATATATCAAGGTTCGGTATCTGCGAATTGGAAACATATCTCACCTAGAACGAAAATGAAAGATATGTTTATATATATATGTATCTATCTATATTGCATTACATGTAATAGCCTTAAATAATAACAAAGAATTTGGCAGACGATATTTATTTTCTATTTAGAAAGCAATAAATTTAGAATTTATTAGCTTAAAACTTAGGGAGAGAGGGTAAAAGAACAAACATTTGAGCAACAGAGATAAATTGTATATAAGAAAACTAAAACACGGCGAGGGAAGAAGGAAAAACTAATGCGATCATTTGCCAATTGGACTTTGACTTCAGAAAATAGTGGGCGGCTGCGTTGACGTTGGAGACTGTACAAGGGCCAACGTGCTGATAAACAGATGTAAACACACAGTACTCAGAAAATAAAAACAATATCAACAATAAAAAACCGAACCTTCGATGGAACCGAAGCTTTGATAGCCTTCTCACAACAATTCATTCACTTGTAGTTAATATTAATATAATAAAAAGATGAAGAGGATCCAGGTACAATATGCATCCTCTGTGATCCTATAGGTCCTTGATTTATGTTTGGAATTTCACGGGGTTTTTATGGGGAATGTTCCCGTATCTCTTCTATTTTGACTTTATCTAGAAGAAAGCCTAATTCGCGCAATAGCTAAAATATAAATAAATAAATATAATGAATTTGTAAACGACCATAACAAATTTGTTCTTTATTTAGCTTAGATATTAAATATTTTTCATTCATTTTTAAATATTGACTACTGACCCCACTGACGTAAACGTTTTTATATAGATGTTCCAACCGAATTTAACATATGTGTATGTTCTATGGCGTGATTTTGAAGCGCATATAGATAGAACTTTGAATAGTAGTAGAATTGAATTGAAAATGTCCGGTGGAGCCTAACAGTATAGTAGACTTACCACGTCCATTTTGCTAAATGAAGGGTAAGTACATATCAGAGAACTGTAGCGGTACCTTTATTGCGACTTAGAGTATACTCACAGAAAATTCGTTGGGAGTAGTACCGAAACCGCATAGGTATGTATATAGTTTATGAGGTCTTAGATGCGTCCTTTACCATGTCAAAATTTACCATGAATATGTATGTAGCTTGTGGGGTCTCGAATGGCAAATTTAATATGTTACAAATTTTCTGACCAACTGATCATACGCTCTATATTTGTTTTCGTTTTTGTACTGGTTACACAAAGAGTGTTGGAGATGTTGGAAACTTCATAAAGTATATTCTTGATTAAATTGAACGGTAAACCCATACTCCTAATTTTAAGGATAGCTCTTATAGAAATTCCTTTTTAAGGCATTTATATAAAACAGTTTATTACAACAAATACCAATAATTATGGAGTATGGAAGCATGCTATGAACGATCGCTCCGCATTGGCCTCAATGAGCTTAGCACATTTTGTAGAGAAAACTTTTATATTGCAACTAATATAATTTTTTTAGTAAAGTATGAAGGTTTCGTATGAACGAATGTTTCATATTTTACTTAATAGGCGTGGCACGGCCACTGTACTGGGAATCACCAACACATCTTTAAAGATTTTCTATACATATCCTTTTTATTATTATTATTATTATTATTATTATTATGAGGCTTCATGCTTTACATTTGCTTAATTTTAGCTTAGATCGTGTATAGAGTATTAACGTTTCGGTTTCACCAAAGATAATCTTATGTTTTGCAATAAAATTTTTTTTTTTATTTAAATTGTCATTTCACATTGTAATTTGTATTATTGTTTTTGCTCTGTTTATCCTTGCAAGGCCTTGTTTATTTTTTGTTTAAAAAAACATTTTTTTTTTAGTATAGCTTATGGGGCGAAACTGCCGAATTTCATCAGCGCTTTTAATTTATGCAATTCTTCTCACTGAAAATAAAAAGAAGAGTTAATGAAAGTCTTATTTACATATGTATGTTCGTACGCATATTGAGCTAAGTAGATCGAGGGAGAGAGATTAAGTTAGAGGAGCAAGTGAAAGCTTATTCTGTGTATAAAATGTTGTAGCGATTTATTGGTTATCGTTTATAGCTAGTTCCCACATATTTTCAGTTTTATGGGTAGGTGGCTGCAATTGCGCATATTACATTACGAATTCAGATTCAAATATTGCGCAAACTAAACTTTTGGTTATGTTATATAGTTCAATAATCGGGCGGGATGTGCCACTTAATCTATGATGAACAAAATTAAGTGGTTATTCGAAAAATAAACTATGTGTTTCAATTAGTTATTGTTAGTGGTGCTAAAATTGATGTTGAATACATTTTTCATACCGAGTTTGAATAGTATTATCAGTTTGTCTGAAAGTTTTGGTAGCTTCTAGTGGACATACGCTTCACATACAAATTAGTGGATGTGGCCGCCCACTTTTTGGTGTAACCGCTATTAAAACCCACACGTTTATGTACGATTTAAAATTTCGTGTGAATAGTATTAGAGCTTCGGTTTAGCTATTCTTGTTTTACAAAGTTTTGAATTTTAATGAGCAGATCTGCAAACATTGTGCAATTGTTGCAGTCATTCATTAAACTCCAACCACACAGAAGAAGTAAAACTTTTCCTTAAATCTAATTACATTGATATCCTCTTGGTATCAGAAACTCATTTTACCAACAGGACACACTTTAAAATTCATGGATATGATCTAATAGTTGCAAATCATCCAGATAATAGAGCTCATGGCGGCTCTGCAATATTAATTAAAATAGGGCTTAAATATAATATCATGGAAATAGTTAAAGAAAATGCTACACAGGCTGCTTGCATTAATGTTGAATGCATGTCATTTGATATTACAGTTTGTGCAGTGTATTTTCCACCACGATTTTGTTTTAAAGAACAAGATTACTGTAACTTTTTCAAAAAACATGGTTGTAAATTTATTGTTGGTGGAGATTATAATGCCAAACACCCTTGGTGGGGATTAAGGTTAGCAAATCCCAAAGGAAAGGAGCTATATAAATGCATAAATACCAATAATTTTTCAACACTGTCTATGGGAAAACCAATGTATTGGCCATCATACCCCGCAAAATACCGGATCTTTTGGATTTTGCTGTTTATTTTGGAATACCACGGCATCATCTGGAAATTTCGGACAACTACGACCTAAGTTCAGACCATTCGCCAATTATAATTACATATGGCACTGCTCTTCCAGCACTATCAAATAAATATAAAATTGTCACATCTAGGACAGATATTTTAGCATTTCAAGATTGGATAGATGCGAAACTAAATACTAATATATCTCTCAAAACTGGTTTAGAAGTGGATACGGCTGTGGAATCATTTACAAGCATTATACATGAAGCAGGTCTGTTGTGTACTGCACCAGCCAAAAGTTCTATAGCGAATACTGTTTTTATATCAGCTGAGCTTAGGAACCTTATAAATAATAAGCGAAAGCTTCGGAAAAATTGGCAAACCAGTAGATGACCAGCAGATAAAACTAGGTACAATACAGCATCATTCCAACTTAAAAAACGCTTGCACGAAGTAAGAAATGAAGCAACTGCAGAGTTTTTCAAAAGTCTGGATCCTAACACGAAAGACTATGAATACAGCCTTTGGAGAGCTACCAAATATTTAAAACGACCTGCAAAACGAAATGTTGCTATACGTAATCATAATGGAGAATGGTGTAAAACCGCCAAAGCTAAGGTTGAGGCATTTGCACAACATTTACACTCAACATTTCAACCAAATTCAAATCTTGCGCCTGAAGATACTGAAATAATAGAGTTTCTGGATGTACCTTGTCAAATGTGCATGCCAATTCGTAGAATTACTGTGTCTGAAATCAAAGAAGAATTCGCAAAACTGAATCAAAAACGGTCACCAGGCTATGATAAAATAAACGGAAGAGTTACGAAAATGCTCTCTCAAAAGTGTATTAAATTTTTAGCACTAATTTACAATGCGATTTTGAGGCTGGATCACTTTCCTACACAATGGAAATGTGCGGAGGTGATAATGATTCCAAAACCAAACAAGCCTGAAAATATTCTCTCGTCCTACCGTCCTATTAGCTTGCTGGTGACATTCTCCAAAGTATTCGAAAGAATACTTATGAGTAGATTGTTACCAATTTTGGATGAATACAATATAATACCGGAACATCAGTTTGGGTTTAGGAGAGGTCATGGGACTCCAGAGCAATGTCATCGTATAGTGGATATAATTACAAGTGGATTCGAGAAGAAACTGTATTCTGCGGCAGTATTTCTTGATATACAACAAGCATTTGACCGAGTGTGGCATCCAGGCATGTTATATAAAATGAAAAAACTGCTTCCTGCTCCATTTTTCCTCTTATTGAAATCGTATCTAAGCAATCGACACTTTTATGTTCAAATGGAAGGAAAAACATCGAAACTATATAGTATCCATGCTGGTGTTCCACAGGGCAGTGTTCTGGGACCTGTCCTTTACACAATATTCACTGCCGATCTTCCTGTTGTCAGTGAAGTTCAAGTAGCCACTTATGCTGAAGATACAGCTATAATTGCATCTAAAGACACTGCGGCAGAAGTATCTCAAGATATTCAAAATGAAATAGTTGAAATAGAGCGATGGCTTAAGAAATGGAAAATAAAGGTTAATACTGAGAAGACGAAACATGTCACATTTGCTCTGAGAAGAGGAGATTGTCCGTCAGTATTTTTAAATAATTCACAAATTCCTCATAGTGACTCCGCAAATTATCTTGGACTCGATATAAATCGGAGAGTAACTTGGAAAAGTCATATTAAAGGCAAGACAAAGAAACTCAACATAAAAACAAACAAAAAAATGTATTGGCTGCTTAGGGAGCTTAGTTTGGAGAACAAAGTTCGGCTTTACAAGGCTACTTTAAAGCCTGTGTGGACATATGCTATCCAGTTATGGGGAACTGCAAGCCAATCAAATATTGAAATTCTTCAACGATATCAGTCCAAAACGCTTAGACTTATTGTTGACGCCCCCTGGTTTGTGGCTAATGACCAAATTCACAAAGATTTAAATATTCCATACATTAAAGATGAAATACGTAGAATAAGCACAAGGTACATGATCATTTAAATGTTTTGGCAATAGGCCTACTAGATAATAGCGATACAACTCGAAGAATTAAAAGAAATCATGTGTTAGATTTACCTTTTAGAGATTAAATGTTGTATATATTGTAAATAAACTCTTAATTATAGAATTTTGAATGTAATAGCTGTTCTCACTGGAGTACATTTCTGTTATATTATGAACTTTCAACTAACTTACTTATTGTCTTATTGTTAGATTGTAAATTAATAATAATAAAAAAAATAAAAAAAATTCATTAAACGTATTTAGTTAAGACGTATTCAGACTATGAGTGCCACTTTCAGTGGGAAAATGTTTGGTTTTGAAGTAAGATACGAAAGTAACATGATAAATTTGTGCAAGAAATTTTATAATCTTAAGAAAAACATTGCAAGACGCAGCTGATCCAACCAACAAACTCAAAATATGAATCAATTATGCAACTTTGGCTAAAAATTCCAAAATCGATCTAGCAATGTTCGTCCGTCTGTTTGTTGTAACAGCGCAAGCTAGTTCTTCAATTTTCGAAATATTATGTACATTTAGAAACTCTTTATAACCAGAATAAACATTCTAGAGAATACGACCGTGAGGTGGCTTCTAAATGGTATGACTCTCATTTAATAATATTTATTCATAATTTTCTTTTAAATAAGTTTTTTTTTCGAAGTCAGGAACTTTCGACGGAAAATAATTTTTTTCAGATTGATCACACAAAATTAGTCAAGTCTGATTTCATAAATGCAAAATATAATAGTGCTGGTTCGAAAGTGTGGGCTAGGACTGTCCCAAAGGTATCAGGAGAAAGGTGATGTGTGGCGTTTTATAGTCTGACAACAGACGGACATAACTATATCGACATGACTTTTGATGCTGATCAAGAATATATATACTCTATGTGACGCCTACTTCTACCTGTTACATACATTTGCACAAACTAAGTATGCCCTTGGCTCTCCAGGGTAGGTTATAATTAGTGTTTTTCTATTTCCGTTACGTTACGGAAAAATCGTTCAAGTTTTGAAGAAAAAAAAAACGAAAAACTGCATTTCCATATCCTTTTCCAGCAAATTAACCAATATTCCCAATGTATCACGAAAATCTTTCTGGATGTTGGATTTTAGCTTTGCTTTGTTTGTCATTGATACGGTTTTACCAAACTTTAACGTCCATTTTATAAGGAATATGCAATAGGACCTCGAACACAGCAAACCTGGAGTAAGAGCGAGAAACCAATATTCTCTTCTGGGGTCAAAATTCATGACAGGATGGATGAATACTTCAATAAAATAAAGGTTGACACCTAAAAGCAGCTGTGGATGTAGTGGGAACTTTTACTTACGTTTCTTTTAATTTTGTCATATTGAATTACTTCAAATAAAAGAAAAGTATCAGTCATATAATTTCATTTGTAGAAGTCCACATTAGTGGGAAATGTTATCGATTGTCATTCACTTGGGAATGACCAAAACGGCCCAAGCAGTTCACAAACGTCCTTTACGCCGAAAGAAAAACAGAGCAATAGAAACAACAGTATACATTGTTAAAATTGCGTAAACAATGCCAAATTATTCTTTTAACAAGGTTTGGATGTTATCTGCCTTTTCACTAATTACATTGTTGCCTAACAACACTTTTAAATATTCTTGACTGTAATAGAAATAAAAACAAAATTTCGTTTTCATTTTATTGGTGTTAATAAGAATTCTTAGTCTATTCAAAATTAAAAATACTTAAATTTAAAAAATTATAGTCCAGTTAGCAAGATAAAAATATATACCGGCGCTCCAACAAATCATTTTATGTCAAGTCAAGAAATTGTACTAAACCATTAGTTACAATTTGAGCAATTTGGTTGTCACTTGCCAATATTTGTTTTTTCACGAGCGCCACTTTCAAAGGATGACAAATAAGAGAGCACTCGCTCTCATAAATTGTTGTTGCTGTAGATCACTGGTTCCCAACCGGTGGTCCGCAGAAGCCAAAATATGGTCCGCGAATGATTTTAAATGTAGCTTTGAGTAACAATATTAGTCCTAGGATAACCGAACTCGTGAAGAAGATGCAAGCTCAGAAATCACATTAATACAAAATTACAGAAGTTTATCCTAAAAATATTATTATTTCTTTTTGTGTAAGTTCCTATTGAGTTTTTAATTAAAGTTTCAGTTCGATTATTACAGTTTATTTTTATTACACCTACATAGTGGTCCCTGCTAACAAGAATGATTTAAAAGTGGTCCCTGAGTAAGAAGAGTGGACGAAAAAAAAAAAAATATTAAACTGGCAATACAATTTCATTTCCACCGTTCCCGCTCACACCTCCTCTGCGCTATACAAGGTACATTGTTGGCCAACAACTCTTTAGTTGTTGTTCAATTTTTCACAATGGGATAGATCTCTCGTTTTCTGGGGTGCCCCCATACAAACCTCCACCACGTTTATGTTTCAGTATGTATAAATTTCGTGTGAATGGTATCACAAGAACGTATCTGCAAGAATGTGAAGAGGAGGGCTCCTCAAAACATAACTCAATCTTTAGTCTACAGTGGCATGTTAGCAGTCCTGTTAATAATCTTAGTTGGTTCCTACCTAACTGAAGCAAAGTTTTCGATCTATTCGGGTTGTAGCCCCCTAGAAGTAACTTTGCTTGTCTTAGTCCTTGGCTTGTAGCCCAGTGTTTTCCTTTTTCTATATCTTTCTCCTTGCGGATTACTTCCGATATAGTATGTCTCCCGATGCCACAATACGGCTCAGGTCCTATCAATAGGGTTGCCATTCCTTGTCTGGCATGCTTGTCTGCTTGCTTATTACCTGGAATATTGTTATGACCCGGCACCCACAGCAGAGAAACTCTGTTATGTTCGCCTAGTTTTTCCAATAGTTCATATGCTTCAAGCACTAGCTTCGTCCTAGCTAGCTTCACTATGAGTTAAGTGCCTTCAACGCAGCCTGGCTGTCTGATAGGATAGCAATATCACAGTTGTGATAGCTTCTATCTAGGTTAAATTGCGCACATCTGATTATCGCACAAATTTCTGCTTGGAAGATACTGGTGTGTTTTCCCATTGGCTCCCAATAGTGAGTCCTTGGGCCTACAACTCCTAGGCCAGTGTCTGTCAGGGATCCATAAGTATACCACTTGATGGTGTGTGGTTTAAGTACGTATGAACTCTCTGACGTCCACGATATTTTGTCGGACCATTTGATGATAAATCTCTTATCAAATATATACCTCTGTGTCATTTCGTCTCTAGGCATGGACATTTAGGATGCACCCTTAGTCCAGGTATGCAGACGTTTCTGACAGATTTACGAGGTAGCTTTTTCTCCATCGACTGATAGTCTTAAGAGCCTTTCTTTTATTCTATGTTTGATTTCCAGATGAAGTGGTGTCAAATCTAGGATAGCTTCCAATGCCACTGTTGGGCACGTGCGCATTGCCCCTGTGATGCAAACACCCGCTAGTCTTTGTAGGGATGTGAGCGATTTAGTGGCTGACACTTGGCTCGATCGCTCTCCCCACGCGACTATGCCATACAGTAGTTTTGGTTCTTCGGGTTACACCCCAAGATTTACCGGCCAGCTTCCTGCACACAAGTATTGCCTTTGTGCATTTTCTTATGGTTTCCTCAATGTGTGCTTTCCATAGGAGCTTACTGTCTAGTGCAGCGGTTCTCAAACTTTTTTTGGTGAGGGAACCCTTTTGGAAAGCGAAATACTTGACGGAATCCTACAATAAAACAAAAATGTCTTTATGCATTAATAAACATAATACGAGTATGTACAATGTAACATTTACTTATTAAATAAAATCTAATGGGTGGTATGAAACTGTTTTTTTTTTTCATTTCGCGGAGCCCTAGGGTTCCGCGGAGCACCACTTTGAATATAGCTGGTCTAGTGTTACCCCCTCATATTTGACCTTATTGCTAAGTTGTACTGTAACCCCTGAGAGCCTAATCTCTTTTAATCTAGGGAGCTTTTGCTTCCTAGTCAATGGCACAATGGCACCACACCGCACCAATCTTGTGTGATTTTGAGTCCTCTGTTGATTATGTTACAGAGTGTCTCTTCAAACTTTCCACTTGCTATTATAACGATGTCATCTGCGTATCCTTGGCATCGTATCCCATTCTCGGCTAGTCTATATAGTAGTCCATCTACGACTAGGCTCCACAGAAGATGAGAAAGTACACCCCCCTGTGGAGAAACCTTAACTGTTTGTACCCTAATGCTGGTACCATTCACTCTAGTCTCAGCTGTTCTTGTCCTCAATAATGAGTGTATCCAATTCACTATGATAGGGTCTACTCCCCTATCTACTAGTGCTTTACATATTGTCACGTGACTTGTATTGTCAAAAGCTCCCCCAATGTCTAGAAAGGCACATAAGGTGATCTCCTTCCTTTCAAGGGATGTCTTAATTGCTCCCGTCAGGTTAAGAAGTGCGGTGTCAGTCGACTTTCCCGCTCTGTATGCATGATGGTCTCGGTGTAACGGTCTCCGATGCAATATTGTTTCTCGAACGTGCTTGCCTATCACTTTTTCCATCGTTTTCAACAAAAATTATGTTAAGCTGATAGGTCTGAATGCTTTTGGTAGGGTTGCATCCTTTTTCCCCGCCTTAGGGATAAAGTCAACTCTGGCCCTTCTCCAAGGGGTTGGGATATGACCTAGTGCCAGGCTACTGATCATGATCTTCTTCAGTCTTGGGAGTATATCTGTTTCTCCTTTCTGCAGTAGAGCTGGAAATATTCCATCCACTCCCGGCGATTTGAAGGCTTTAAAAGTAGATATTGCCCACCTTATTTTTCCTTCACTAATCACAGACTTGGCGAATTCTATGTTCGCCTTATTTGTTCTTACATGTGGTTCCTCTGTTTGGAGTATTTCACATGTGCCTCCTGGGAAATGGGTACCCAGGAGTATCTGAATTTTCTCTTCCTTAAATTAGTTACCCGGTCTACGGAGTGAGATGTTCTCATAAGTCTGTGTCTTGGCCATTGCCTGAAATATTCGAGCTGCCGACGCAGTGCTTACAATCCCCTCGCAGAAAACTTTATAGTTCCTGCACTTGGCTTTCCTTACCTCTTTATTGTAACTAGTGAGCTCTGTGGTGTATATAAGTCTTTGTAGGCGATCACGCATATCTTTGATAACTCTCAAATGACTGAATAATTCCTACATTCAAGTCATTTACTACTTACTCTAGCTCCAGGGAGTGTCTAGGCACTCTACCGTTCTACTTTTCTCTGCCTACCCATTCAGTTTTCTTAGGGTTTCTTCTCAATTCTCGGGTCCCTTTGTCCCCTCGTATCTCGAATCTAATTATTCTATGGTCAGACATGGATGGTTCTTGTGATACATACCAGTTTCTTATGTCATTTTCCATGGACATGCTACAGAATGTTACATCTTAAACTACCTGCCTATTCTTGGTAACAAAGGTCGGTGAGCATCCCTTGTTAGTAAAGGTTAGCCGATTACTTATAAAGAATTCTAGAAGACACTTACCCCTATTGTTGGTGTCTGTGCTTCCCCAAGCCTCATTATGTGCGTTTGCATCGCAGCCTACCAGTATAGGTAGTCCACGTTTATTGCAGAACCTCCGGAGGTGATTCATGCTCTCCCGCACAGTATGCTCAAGCAATGACTATTCGCTTCCTTCTGCCCTTCTTTTCCACGCAGTCCCGAGTTAGAAATTCAGAAAGTATAGTGTAATTAATATCATTCCTGATTATTAATTATGCACTAGTGCCCCAGATTACCTTCGAGGTCCTGGTATACAGGCCTTTGATTCGGCCCTCATGACACCAGGGTTCCTGGATCAGCGCAAGCCCCAGTTGTTGGTTGGTGAATGTCGTAGCTATGATAGCCGACGCCGCCTTGGCGCGATGGACATTCACCTGGGCTCTTGCGCAGAGTCCTCTACTCCCAATAGCTCCTCTTCAGTGAGCGTCCTATCCTCACCTTCCAGGAGCTCTTCTGCCTCCCTGAATTCCTGGGAGGAAAGTAGGGGCTCGATTTGTAAGTCCGAGCCTTCAGACATAGGCGTCTCAGGCCTGTCTCTCAACGACAGTTGCCCGTGCTGCTCCCGCTGTTTCTGTCACAGGCTTCCGTTTTAGGTGGACGGGAATCAGTCCAAATCTAAAACGGATTCTGGTGCATCCGCTGATGATGGCGGTTCGACTCCTCGCCATTGCCCACTATCATCAGCTGTTTGCTACCCTCCTATCTCAGCGAGATCACTTTCCAAAGGTGCGTGTTTAATCCTTTGTTCTGCGCATCTACGAGGTCTAGAAGCCATTCCGTCGTTTCCCTCTTCATCTGGGGAGGAATAGGCTGGGGAGGAATAGGCTGTGGAGGAGAGCCGTCCCAGCCCCCCAATACAGGAGCATGCAGCCACTCCACGGTGGGCTCATCCGCACAATCCACCAAGAGCATCCCTGGCCGAAAATGTACGGCGTCAAATTTGATCTTGTGCGACCAGCCTTTTGTCACCTCGCATAAGATGGCGTCTTCCATATCCGTCAGCTCATCAGGTGTCAGCATTATCTGAGGATAGTCCTCAGCTAGTACTGCCACCTTCTCTGTTTTGACGACACTGGCGTAGCTTGCTGCCGGTTGGCTGCCCTCCACAGCGATCTGGCTCCTGCGGGTGCTTCCTCTTCTGGCTGCCAACGCTGCCGCCGCTGAGGTCGACGGTAAGTCGTCGCCCTCCGTTCTTACAGCATCAGTGCTGCTGCGTTTTTCCGCCGCGAGGTCGGGAGGGGTGAGCGTCCTATTCGCTGGCCGACTTTTGTGGCTGCACAACTGTCTTATGGCTCCGCGCTTTCTCACGAGTCCTGATCGGCGTGAAACCCTTGTCCAACCGCTGCTTTGTCGCGGTGGAGTCCCGCGGTAATTTGATCTTTTTGTTGGTTTGGTTCATATTTGGACCCACGAATTGCGGAGAAGAAATGTCCATCTGTGCAGAGATCCGCCATACACAGATAAGGTCACAGTTACTCTCCGAGGCGACCAGTTATCGGAGAAACACCGTTAGTAACTGATTTATTTTTTTTTTTTTTGACAGGGCCCTCAGCCAGACTAATCACTCAAATTAGCCGTATTATATGAATAAGTTGCCGGGGAACACCACGTGGCGGCCCACTCACCAGAGAAGGGGTACTGTCTTCATTTGGAGGCAACACCTATGAGTTGACTTGAGATGGTACTAATACAAAACAAATACCATCTCCCTTTGATCCATATAGGTACATATGTAACTGTAGTTTAGGAATAAACAAAATTCTGAACCAAATCTGTGAGCCTTATACGAAAATGTTCATTTGATACTTCGGTTGTTTATAGGTAGCATGGAAAATCTGTTGGTTAAAAATAAAATTAAGGTTAACGGAACTCGACACAACACAACACAACACAACACAACACAACACAAAAAAAGAAATCAGCTGAAATCTGTTCGGAAACGTGAAAAAAAAACATCGCACGGCCAGCGTGAACTGTGAAGTCGGCAGCGACGTCAACAGCAGTTACAGTGATCGTTGAATAATAAAACAATGTTTTTGCTTTTGTTGTTGTTGTTTGATTTGTTTGGTCGTTGCACTCGTTTCATTTGCCTTCAAAAACGTTTCTTGTTTTTGGGTTGGGGAGGGGAGGGGGGGGCAGTTGTTTGGGAGTTCACTCGTTTTGGGAAATCGATTCAACGTCGAAGGTAACTGCACCTTTGGGGTCGTTGTTTTGTTGCTGTCGCATTTCGATACAATTTTTGAACAGAGTCCGTTGCACTCATTTAGTGACCTTGCCGAGCGACGTGCCAGTCCAATCAATCATGGTGTGTGCGGAGCGGGGGACGGAAAGGATATTGCCACGTTTGTTGCCCTGGAAGTATGTAACGTGCCCGAGCGAGAGTGTACTGAACTGATTTTTTTTTCTTTTTGCAATGATTATATGTTATGTGAAATGGATAAAATACATATTTTCGTTTAAAATTTTAAGGTCACATTTAATTTTTTCATATTATTATTTGAATCTACTTGTTTAGTCTAAAATAAGAGAACAAAATTTTAATCTGTGCGCTCATACAGTGAAAAGAATTACCGAATCCGGGGAAAAATCTGGCTATCTGGGTATCTGGATATGAAAATTGAAAAGAAACACTAATTTTCGGTGGTCCGAAGCTTAAATGTAAATAACATTTACACGATTGTTTTCCAATAATAACTAGGGATTGAATTTATTCTTATTCATTCTTATTTGTCCTATTAAACATATGTACATAAATCTTTCCAGTTACTCTTCAATAATGAAGTGGTTGCCTATCATCTATGTAAAGAGTGGTGTTTTCTTCTCAATCTACATTCAGGGTAGTTTTTTTTTATGCACATAGCACACATTTGTTTTTGTTTAATCTACATTGACCTGTTTGCAATCCTGTCAGTAGTTTTAGTTGGTTCCCGCCTAGTTGCATCATGATTTTTTACTTGCTCTGATATACTGTGCCTCTCAATGCCACATAATGGCTCTGATTCTATCATTGGCGTTTACGCTTCTTTTTTGGAAAGCTTCTCCTCTTACTCATTTAACATAATATTATTGTGACCCGGTACTCACAGCAGAGAGACTCAGTTGCGTTTAGCTAGTTTTTTGACTTGACGGAGTTGGAGTTGAGTGCTTTCAACGCCGCCTGGCTGCCGTAGAGAATCGCAGTATCACAGTTGTGATAGCTTCTACCTTCATTGAATCTAATTATTGAATCTAATTATTGTAGACTAGAAAAGTAGACAAAATAATATTTAAAGGGCCATATTTTCAATTTCATTTTCACCGTTCCAGCTCACATTTCCTCTTCTAGACAATGCACATTGTTGGCCAACAACTCTTTAGTTGTTGTTTACTTTTTAACTATTTTCATTGTTGATTATCAAATTTAATTGTTATTAAGGTTAACGGAACTCGACACAACACAACACAACACAACACAACACAACACAAAAAAAGAAATCAGCTGAAATCTGTTCGGAAACGTGAAAAAAAAACATCGCACGGCCAGCGTGAACTGTGAAGTCGGCAGCGACGTCAACAGCAGTTACAGTGATCGTTGAATAATAAAACAATGTTTTTGCTTTTGTTGTTGTTGTTTGATTTGTTTGGTCGTTGCACTCGTTTCATTTGCCTTCAAAAACGTTTCTTGTTTTTGGGTTGGGGAGGGGAGGGGGGGGCAGTTGTTTGGGAGTTCACTCGTTTTGGGAAATCGATTCAACGTCGAAGGTAACTGCACCTTTGGGGTCGTTGTTTTGTTGCTGTCGCATTTCGATACAATTTTTGAACAGAGTCCGTTGCACTCATTTAGTGACCTTGCCGAGCGACGTGCCAGTCCAATCAATCATGGTGTGTGCGGAGCGGGGGA
This sequence comes from Leucophenga montana, assembly GCA_035044765.1. Lineage (NCBI taxonomy): Eukaryota > Metazoa > Arthropoda > Insecta > Diptera > Drosophilidae > Leucophenga > Leucophenga montana. The sequence continues at coordinate 742,699 of JAWNNQ010000643.1, forward strand.
CGGAAAGGATATTGCCACGTTTGTTGCCCTGGAAGTATGTAACGTGCCCGAGCGAGAGTGTACTGAACTGATTTTTTTTTCTTTTTGCAATGATTATATGTTATGTGAAATGGATAAAATACATATTTTCGTTTAAAATTTTAAGGTCACATTTAATTTTTTCATATTATTATTTGAATCTACTTGTTTAGTCTAAAATAAGAGAACAAAATTTTAATCTGTGCGCTCATACAGTGAAAAGAATTACCGAATCCGGGGAAAAATCTGGCTATCTGGGTATCTGGATATGAAAATTGAAAAGAAACACTAATTTTCGGTGGTCCGAAGCTTAAATGTAAATAACATTTACACGATTGTTTTCCAATAATAACTAGGGATTGAATTTATTCTTATTCATTCTTATTTGTCCTATTAAACATATGTACATAAATCTTTCCAGTTACTCTTCAATAATGAAGTGGTTGCCTATCATCTATGTAAAGAGTGGTGTTTTCTTCTCAATCTACATTCAGGGTAGTTTTTTTTTATGCACATAGCACACATTTGTTTTTGTTTAATCTACATTGACCTGTTTGCAATCCTGTCAGTAGTTTTAGTTGGTTCCCGCCTAGTTGCATCATGATTTTTTACTTGCTCTGATATACTGTGCCTCTCAATGCCACATAATGGCTCTGATTCTATCATTGGCGTTTACGCTTCTTTTTTGGAAAGCTTCTCCTCTTACTCATTTAACATAATATTATTGTGACCCGGTACTCACAGCAGAGAGACTCAGTTGCGTTTAGCTAGTTTTTTGACTTGACGGAGTTGGAGTTGAGTGCTTTCAACGCCGCCTGGCTGCCGTAGAGAATCGCAGTATCACAGTTGTGATAGCTTCTACCTTCATTGAATCTAATTATTGAATCTAATTATTGTAGACTAGAAAAGTAGACAAAATAATATTTAAAGGGCCATATTTTCAATTTCATTTTCACCGTTCCAGCTCACATTTCCTCTTCTAGACAATGCACATTGTTGGCCAACAACTCTTTAGTTGTTGTTTACTTTTTAACTATTTTCATTGTTGATTATCAAATTTAATTGTTATTTGTTTTTGCGTCTCTGTCGCCCATATTGAAATTGATAGGCGCATACAAATGGGCGTGTCTCGCCCACTTTTTGAGGTAGTCCCATATAAACTCACAGCTCACTTTGTATGAAAAACGTCAACATCTGCTTGAAATTCGATTTGGTGGCATCTTATAGATGCTCGCCTCATATACATCTACTAGTGGGCGTGCACCGCCCACAACCGAATTAACGTTTTTTTCTTGTTTGGCCGTATGGCCGTATGGCCGTATTATGGGCGCATCTAAAAAATGCATACAAGACATCTGCTTATGAAAAATCCAACAGTCAAAGTTTGAAGTCTCTTGCACTTATAGTTCCTGAGGACTGTTGTCTCATAAATCCAGACGGACGGAAATAGCTAAATTGAATCAGTTTCCAATGAAGAATATATGTATATATATTATAGGGGCTACCACGCCTCCTTCTACCTTTTACATACATTCGCATATGCTTATTATACGTTTGTCCCTTTGGGTAGAGGGTATAACAAGAAAAAACGTTAACTTCGGTGGAACCAATGCTTTAATACTCTCCACACTTGCCCTTTTTGCTTGGCAACGCTAGTGTTATTCTTCAGTTTTTAAATTTTTCAATGGACAAGGACAAGGTTCCTATTTCGGGATCTGGAAGTCGAGTTGCATTATGGCTTCATACAATAATTTTGTTTAAAGATGTTTACTCATTTGGTGATTTCTACAAGTTTAACTCTGATTTAACAGTCTCTAACTTGTTTTTTTTTTTTTTTTTGGTAAAGTTTATGTTTTGAGGGTCTTTTCGACAAAAATCGCTAATTCATCGAATTTTTTATTGAGTTTTTCACCCATATTTCGCCATAAGTCGACATATCATATGCGATGCTTTCACAAAAAGGTAGTTCGTGTTCAGCTTATTAGTTTTTGCCAACTCATCAATATGATAAAATGTACTGTAGGTACCAATAAACAAAAGTGCCGATGGTAAAAATTTATGTAGCCTATTGAAAATGTTGATTTTAACAAATACATAGATTTTATACAAACAATATGAATGAGAATATGCATTTCGGAAACCCAATGATTACGTTAGATCCGCAAGGCCACAGCATTGATAACTGCTATGCATATGCGAACAAATTAGCTAAATTGCGCAATAAGAACATAGTTTACAAAAGTGCTTACCTACCAGTGTACAACTCATACAATATTCCGGTTCCAAAATGTTTAAGTTCAACGGAGAATTATATCTCACCAACGGTTACCTCCATATCTGACTCATCAGTCGAAAATCTGGAAAACCGTGTGTAAAAAGTTTGAAAGCAGTATCACTGTATACAGATAACACCCAAGATCCTGTGTCGATTGCCATGAGCACCAACACAAAAGCAACACACGATTCCATGATATTGATTGGGTATAGTGTCAACTATACGCAGCTTCAATGGAAAATATGTTCGGACTTGAAGTGCAAACTAGTATGGAAAGCAAGATTGAGTGCATCGATATGAATTCAAGTTGAATCATGCAATTATTATTAACATTCCACTTGTAATACAAAGCATATTATTTTATTACCGTCTCTTTACATCAAATTAGGAGTAGTAAACTATTAAATCATTAAATCGAAAAGGCGAAGGTTTTGAATGCTTGAAAAACATATTTCCAATACTTAGTGAGGTGAAGGTAAAACAAGGTAAGTTATTAGGTAAATAATTTCACTGCATCAGTAAAATTAAGTAAATATAACTGATATCAGAAAATGGATGAAAAGCATTGCAAGAACAAACTGCTTAGAATTCTGGGAAAGGCAGTTACTAAGAATTTTTTAGTAGTTAATCGAATCGAAGATTGTCAAGTTTATGTTGGTGATATACTAACATTTTTTTGAAAACAAAGGTGCCCATATGTCTTTAAAAATAGATTTTTTACATTACCATTAGGACTTTTGTGGACGTCATGTTTACTGATTTATGTTGGAACTTGCAAGTTGAAAATGACGAAGAAAAACTAAAAAATCATGTTTGTATAAAATCATATGTGGTAAAATAATTTTCAATATAAACAAAAATGTTTTCAATTTTTACCATGCATGGCCATGGGAGCATTTTGTTATTTTGGTATATTTTGTGTTTGAAAAAACTAGTAAAGACTTCTGGCAAAATACGGCAAAAAAAAAAATAAACAAAAAACTCGAAAAAATTGCAAATTTTTCAAAATACTCTAAAAAACCTGAACTTTGGGGGGAAGTTGTAGGCAAAAGCCTGGGACATTTTCAACCAATTTGCCGAAGAAACTTTACAAAAAAAAAAAAATAACGAACCAGTTAGGGTTCACACATCTACAAGTTTTGGGCGATTTAAAATTTATTGAGAATGGTATTAGGGCTTCGGTTCAACCGAAGTTAATGTTTTTTCTTGTTTAATAGTTGGATTTTGAATTTACTTGCATATTAGTGAAATTTCCCCAAAGCACAAAAAGCACCAAAGTGGAAAATGGTTCAAATCCAAATCAAAAGCTAAATTTAGTTATGACGGAAACCAATAAAATTTAAAGACGCAAACCATTGAACAGCTAATTCTTTTGTTTGTGAAAGATTATTTTTAGTTTTATTTTTAAATTTAACTTTTCTATATTTATGAATTTTTTTCTTTTTATTTTAATATTAATTGCTTAATCATCACAAAGTATTAGGAAATTGTCAATAAAATGAAAACGATTTCATTATTATAATTGCTTTTATTATGGCAGCTGGTTTCCCAAATAAAATATTTGACATTTCAAATAAAATATATTATATCTAGACACGAAAGGTGTTTCATGTGAGAATTTATTCCAATCCTTGTGAAATGAAACTTTCTGCTTTGTATAAATGTCTGCAGTTCAGATGCCGATTCGTAAAGATAACTAAAACCATTACATATATTATAAAACTGGGATTCATACTGCGATGCTTAAAATTAGAATAAATTTAGTCCACAGATAATATAACCACCCATTGTAGAATGGTCCCAAATCAAAACAAGATGGACTTTTAAATATGCTGTACCGTATTGAACCATAGCTTTGTATGCACCGAATTTCGTAAAATGAATAGATAGAAACCTTCTTCAAGTTAATATAAAAGTAATTTAGCTTATTTGGACGCTTTTTCAATTGGTATTCAAGTGAAAGTTTGGCCAAACTAAATAACGAATCATCTAGTAGATTTCGTTTGTTGTATCTTTTCCTTCAATTATTCATCTGCTATTGCATGAATAGAATATGTGTATTAGATTAGAACGTATGTATTATTTGTTAAGACGATTTTAAAGTGCAAATGTATTGTAATGATAGGGAGACAATTTTTTTTTATCCTCATAAAGAATAAATGTAATGTATATTTCAAAGGATAATAATATAATGCTACTCTTTTCATAAAAAAAAAAAAATTATCTCAAATGAAATACTTTTTAAATACTTCTAACGATCAAACATGTTTGAATTGAATTGAAATTGAACATGAAAATTTCACGAAAAAATACGAGAAAGCAACGAAGCAAATATCCAAAGCTCCGAAGAAATATTTAAGAGAATTATTCCGAAATTATATCGATTATTTTTTGACACTTTCATATATTTTGCTATCGACTTTTAACCCAAATAGCGCGCCATCTATCTGCGAGTATTGATATTCCGTAGCACCATCTAGTAGTCGCATCGTAAAATACAAGACTAATCGATTATTTTTGGCAGTTTCGATTACTTTGCTATCGAAAGCATTTTGTTTGGCACAACATATAATGCGCCATCTAGCAGCCGGTAATGGTAATACACAGTAAAAGATGAACTTTTTGGGTATTTGTATGCAAATGTCGTTTAAGACTCATGACCATATCACGAGAAATTCCGTTAAATTCAAATGTAAATATTGTTCTAAGAATAGTCTATCAGCTGTGCTCCCATTTTCATTTTCATTTTCATTTGCGTTTTGCCTTTTCATGCCTTTGAATCTTACTTCCAAACTAAACCAACTTCCACTGAATGTCACAATAAATTCAATGAAATTGTAAAAATCTGATGGAAATGGGAGCACGGCAGTATATCGTGTTTGAGTGAAAATCCCTTCCTGAGAACAAAATACAGCGCAAGTTTTGCGAAAATAACTGGAAATCGTAAAGCTCTATATTTAAAAGATTGATTCCTAAAAGCATATGACAACATAAGAAAAAAACACTATGCGGATGGTTATTTGATAGAAGCCGACTATATTAAGAGTGCTGTAAAAATAAGTAACAAAATATCATATTTGGGACGATCCACGTCAAGTGAAGCCGCCTAAAAAATATACATCCGATTTCGAGCAAACTTGGTAAAAGTGATGTACATAAAAAGTACAAAAGGGAAGGCAAAAAGCATTGGTTGCCGAGATACAGGTGTTCATAGTTTTAGGTTAAAAAGTCGAGTAAATTATAAAACAAGAAATAATTCTCAGTCGAGAAACACCCTGCCACATTTCATAATCTAATAATTAAATTTTGTTTTTCAAACAATTTTTTTTATGTTACAATACAACAAACATTTTGTTTATTGAATTTTTTCTAATGAATTACCTTGAAAAATGTGAATTTTAAGAATGTATAGTCGTATTGTGAGCGCGGCATCCAACATTTTTTGAACACTTGATTTGCTTGCTAATTTAAAAATACAAGTTTGGACGTATTATCTTATATAGTTTCCGAGATTTCGTTGCTCAAACATACGAAAGACGGACGGACGGACATAACTAAATCGACTCGACTTTTGATGGTGATGAGGAATATATATGCCACTTCTTCTGCCTATTGCATACATTTGCACAAGCTTAGTACACTCTTGGCCCTACAAGACAGGGTTTAAAAATAAAAGAACCGTTTCCTGTACAATTTTTTTCTGTATTTTTCCATAAAAAATATTTCCAAACAAGTAAAAATGGACCAGTTCACACGTAGGAAATACCTTGCACCCTTGCTAAGATAGACCTACTGCGGACTGTCCGCGGGCTATCCGCAAAAATTTAGCTTTTGCCACAACATTTGGAAATTGTCTAAATTCAAATTCTAAGTTGATCGTAATTTACACAACCCGTGTTCGAAACGCGTGTAAAGAAGAAAATATTGCCAATGATGGGCTCTCCTTTTGCCTCTTCAGATAACAAGTATTAAATGAACATGCTAACCCCACTTTAAGATGTAGCCCCCGTAAAACCGGGCCACCGTTTTTTAGTTTTTGTGTGGAATGTTTTTTGTTGTTAATTATGCTAGAAACGTACAATTAGTTATATTACGTAAATCCTGTGTATATTACGTAAATCCTAATAAAATAAACCGCGTAAGTCCAAATCGTTTACTGCAAGCCCCCGTACAAACTCGCACTCCATTTAAAAGTTTTTGTAAGAAAATTTTTTGTTTTTATTTTTGCTTAATTCTAATTTTTCATCAAATTGAAAAAATATCACGCATATGAGCTTAGCGGTGAACGAGGATAAGACGAAGAACATACTCACTCGCGCGTCTTTGACGGTCTGTGAGTATGTAGAATTTCAACTCAACTTCAATGCTGTAGAAAACTTTGTCCATCTGGGAACAGTAATAACCAGTAACAACAACGTCAGCCAAGAGATCAAATGAAGAATTACTTTTGGTAACCGCTGCTACTTTGGGCTCAGCAAGCAAATTAGAAGTAGAGTTCTCTCTCGAAGTACGAAGGATAAAATCTATAAGACCTTGATAATCCCATTGCTAAGCATGGACTCTGACAACGGATACAACGTCTTTAAGAGTGCTCGAGGGAAATATTCTTCGTAGGTTTTTTGGTCCCCTTAGAGTTGGCGTCGAGTTTAGGACCCGTAAGGACCACGAGCTGTAATGAGCTTCATGACGCGGTTGACATAGTCCAGCGCATTAAATTCCAGGGTTAGTCACTTCATTCGGATGAACCCCGAAGCTCCAGCACTAAAGGTTTACGACGGAAGCATGAACTTGATTGGTGGACAACGTGAGAGGCAAAGTGAGACCTTAATATGGCAAGATCAGGTCTACGATGACCTGCAGAAGTTGCGGATTGGAGCGACTGACGCCGGCGCGATCTAAACTAGACCGAATGGTACGATTTCCTACGTGCGGCCTTGACCGATAGACGGTTGTAAGATAGGTAAGTAAGTAGGTATGTGTCCAGGTCGGACCACTAAAGAATATAATCTGTAGTTCATATACCATGTACTTTACAGGGTATCTCGAAGTCGAGCACACTCGATTGCAGCAGATCGAATGATGACTTGGCTGAATGCAATTTATGCTAGAAAAACTACTCAAGAAAGGGACGCGGAACAGCTTGTCAGCGAAATCTTATAAAAAGTCAGCATCGGCTTCAATTTGTAACAAGCAATCAAACCACCATAGAGAGCGTGTGTACCATGAAAGAAAATTACTGTCCAGAAATCAGCTTTCTAACAGTAATGGTTGCCGCAATGCGCAATGGTACTCGTATACATAAATTCGTAAACATAAATATTGTTATACCACAACCGTGTACAATTTGGAAACATCGTCTACCTATTGTTGTACGATTAAAGATCGCCGGTGCCGGCTTTCAAGTAGATGGAAAAGTGTCGGACTTTGACCATGCTTTCAGCTCTTTGAGATTTTTGACAACGATACGTTGCTAGATTTTTAGATTAAAATATGTAGATATACTCGTATTTAAGCATATGTATATTCCTTTTCCATTATTTCTACCTAAAACCAATTTGCTTTCATGAGATTTACACCTCAGCTGACCAAAAGGAAATTGAAGCATAAATTTGCAATTTTTTATTCTGCTTTGCATAAATTTCTGTGCCCATTTCAGATTGTTTAACTACTTTTTATATTTTATATAGCACCATAATTTTGTACCTTTTTCATTCTTTTCTGCAGCAATTTTGTCTATTTTATTCCACAAACTTTGCATTGTTTGCTCATAGATTTTTAAAATGCCGACAGCAACGGAAATAATGTACTTCCGTTTTTAAAATTTGTTTCGCTTCCAGCGCGCCATTTTCCGCATTATTCGTACATATTTCGCCATGCTAAAAGCATCCTTGAAAGAAAAAAAAAAAAAATGAAAAATATTCTAAAGAAAAATGCGAAAATAATCCCGGTTAACACATGACTCAGCTGATTGCAATTATTCCTTTTTAATTCTTTCTCCATTTGAATTAAAATTCAGTTTGTGGTCATTTTTCCATTAACTTGGAAAATTTATACGCCTTTCTTAAAACAGATTCATATTTACATAATGAACAATTTGTATTGTTTTTTTTTTTTTTATTCAGCATATTCTATTGATTCATTTCAGTTAAGTTTTGCATGCAGTAAAGTTTCAAGAGTATAAGGGTGTAAAATAAGTTTACGAAATACAAAACATCGAACTAGAAAATTGTATGGTTTTCATTTTGATCGCTGAAAAATTCTACATTACAAAAATAATTATTAAGGGTGTTCTCACGCGGAATGATAAATTTAAAACTTAAGTATTGTAATTTCCAACAACAAAATGTACTGAGGAAGAGCAAAACTCATCGACCTCGACCTCGACCTCGACCATTGTTTACAAATTTTGTCTTATAAAAGTACTTTGAAGTGTTTTTAAATACTTTTAATTTGAACTGAAAAGGCGTTCATAGAGCACTGCGGTTACTTTTAATTTTTGATCTACTAGTTTATTTTCACCTATACTATTGATACCCTGGCTGTATGAGCAAAAATACAACTCACCATCCCTCGTTTTCATCAAAAAGATTATTTAAAAAAAAAAAAACGATTCGTTCCGAAATACAAAATGCTAGTTGTAAAGGCTCAATTATTTAGAAATACTCGAATTCTGAGAATAGTACTAAAATTTTATAATAGTTAATTCATAGTTACTAGCAGCTATGGCCAGCGTTCGTCTCAATAGACCACAATCTAGGGATATTTTTGTATATTATTGCTATTTTACCGGGCGCTTATCATAACAACACCTACAAACAGAAAGACAGTCACCAAAATAATAGCGAAGCGCATTCAAAGTAAATAACAAAAAATGCAGCCATTGAGTGTACTCGGCTTCGAGACACCCTGTATCTTGTTTAAGGCTCTTTATATGAACCATAGATAATATTCTTTAGCGGTCCGATCTAGACACATGCGAACTATTTTAATTAATAATTTTCATACAAAAACTTAAAAATGGGGAGCATGTTTACTTGGAGTCACCCCTTAAAGATATCCGATGTGGGCCTACATGGAATATTATGTAAGGATTGACATAGGATTTTGTTTTGTCTGTGTAACGACTATATAAACTTTTAGCTAGATTGTTGGAGCGATTTTACAGTATCGTGCAAGTGTTATCATTTCACATTGGCATCAAGAGGAAATTGGTCATGAAATTGGTGAAATTGCAATGCTACACTTACCCCTGAACAAAATGATAATCATACAGAAGCATACGTTCTTACCCGGAGTATTATGAATATTCATAATGGAATACAAATATCCAATGTGAATATGGACAGTACACCGCATAACGGGGTTACACTCAAGTAGGCTGCAATATTGATACTTGGATGAACTAATAAAATGACAGCAACAAGATATTTGAAATTTTCCATTTTTGTTTGGTAATAATCACACGATTAGGATCATTGATTTTGTGTTCTCTATTTTCGTTTTTAAAGTTTTTACTTAAATTATGCACCAAAGTCAACTTGAATTTTTCCAAGTAATCCAACTTGTTTACCAAAATTTGTTCCACTTTTATTTGCAAATTTTATGTCTTGTATTATGAAGAGTATATTTTTCGCGTTACCATTGAGCATGTTTCAAGTGTTTAGCTATTGTCGGTCAGGATTTGTCGTAGAGTGAAGATTTGGTCACTGGTCGACCTCTTTGATCTGAAGCCATACTGATACTGGCCTATCAGTGCATCCGTGAGACTTATTTATTTCACGGTCTCCTTTCTTGAAGATGGGACAAAAAACATTGAGATTCCAATCGTTGGGCATGCATTCACAGGACCATGTTTTGCATAAGAGTTGGTCCATACGCCTTACCAACTCTTCGCCACCGGTCTTGAATAACTCAGCTGGCAGATCATCGGAGCCTGCCGCTGTGTTATTCTTCAGCATTTTAATTATTGAGTCGACTTCGTTATAATCCAGTGGCTCTACAAGATATCCATCATCAATTGGTGATTCTAGAAATGCTTGTCTATCGGCGGTATTGTTCTCTTCATCGCCGCATAAGTATGTTACAGAAGTGACTTCATCATAGTCTCAGTGTACATCTGTAATCAGACTTCCATTTTCGTTCTTGCAGAATGAAACACCGGTCTGAAAACCTTCTGTGAGATGCTTGACCTTTTGATAAATCATTAAAGCTTAATTTCTAACATATAAACCATCAACATCCTGAAACTCACGTCTGAAAATGCGTTTCCTCTCTCTCCGTTTTTCATGATATTGCACTCTAGCAACTCGTGTTGCATCCGACTGCAGAGTTCTTCTGTAATCGGCGTCTTTCTCCGCAGTAGCTAGGCGACACCCTTCGTCATACCAAGAGTTCGTCACAGCTGTGATCTACCCAATGACCGGGAGAGGACTGCCGGAACAGTTGGGAGAGTCTGGATGAAAAGGCTTCAGCGGTCTGTTGTGTTTGCAGCTTTTCAATTTCATTTTTAAAAACTGAATAATATTCAACACTTTAGAATAACATGTTGAAGACTGACGTTCAAATATTTAGCTTAGAATTTATACTTGAACATGATTGACAAAAATAAATATGGCTTAATGCCTATTTAGAAGATCGTTCGGGTGAAATCTTTGGTGCTGTCTACGACTGGTGAGCCAATGCTAATTGATTAACATGCGAAGCCTATCGGTCAATATATCTGCTGCTCTGGAAGTTTATCTGCTCCATGACTGTTGACATTTTCAAGTCACGGTGCAAGTCTTTATTGCGCATATACCAAGGAGCATCAGTAATTTTACGCAAGACCTTGTCTTGAAGGACTTTTATTCGGTTGATGTTTGTAGCGGAAGCTGTGCCCATAGCTGCATGCCTTACATCCAGGTAGGCATAATATTATCTTGTAAACAAGCAGTTTGTTTTCAACGATGAGTTTACTTCTTGGGCGAAGTAACCAGTTAAACTTTTTGCGTATAGCGTAACAAACATATGCAGTTTTGCGAATATGCTTACGCCAGATGCCACGCCTCTCAAAGTCAAAACCTAAGTAGCATACGAGGTCAACGTGTGATATGAACAAATTGTTGACCAAAATGGGTGATAGTTCCCTTTGGTCAATGTAAAACCACAGTGACTAAACTTTTCACTATTAACTATTAACACTATTGAAAATCTGCAAGATAGTTTTGGAAACTTCATTTGCACGGTTAGAGTTTGCAAGAATGGCCGTGTCGTCAGCATATGTAGCCAGAAGCATGTTCTTATTTACTGGAATTGGCATGTCAGCAGTGTACAAAGGACCATGCACACTGCTTTGTGTCGGTCAAGCAAGTACGACTTCAAAAGAAAGAACTGCGATGCTGGCGATATTGTTTTAATTTTGAAGAGAAGGCCTTCAAGCCAGACCCTATGAAAAAATATGGTAGAGCTATATTGCTTATTCTCATAGCTCTTAAGAATATGTTGGAAGACTCGATGCACTTGTTCAGGGGTCGCATGGTGATGCCTAAAACCAAATTGATGATTGGGAATGGCACTCTGGACATCCAAAGCAGGTAACATTTTACGAAGAAAAAGTCTTTCAAATATTTTTGAGAAAGTCCGTAGCTATCTAATCTATACTAATATTATAAAGAGGTAAAGTTTATGAGGTTGTGAGGTTGTAGGGGGTAATCTCTGGATCTACTGAACCGATTTTGAAAATTACCAATAGAAAGCCACGTTACTTGTGAGTGTTATATGCTATATATTAACCCGAAAAACATTTTCGTGGTAGTCAGATTTGCAAAGTAAGTCGAAGAAAAACGGTCGAACGAAAACGTTTCTTACGAACGCTGCCTTAACGATGAGAGGTATATGATTGAGTTTTAGAGAAAAGTTGTAGAGCTTGATAATGGGTTTTTCATCACGATAAAGCCTATTTGCTTATTTTCACGTGAACCGAATAGTGTAACTGATTTAGAAATAAATAATATAACTGACTTATGTTCATTATTAGGCCTTAGAAATACATTAGAGAATACGAATTTCCATGATATGCTATTGGGAGATAATATTGAGTAGTGTATTTCATGACTTCACTATTGTATAAATCCATTGCGAATAGCCTTGCAGTATAAATCGATTTTTGTTTTGTTATCGGCCGCTCTTTCGTATGTTATATTTGAAATTCGATTACATTTGTCTTATTTATCGGTAAGCTGCAAAATGCTGAAGAGGTGGGCAGTTTGCACAAATGTAAACGCATAAAATGTATGAATTAGAAGAAAAAATTGGATGAGAGTGAGCGCCGCTGCAGTAGAAAAGACGAGCCAATCGAATAATATGATATGCACTTTTATATTTCAAATTTCAATAAAATAAATTCAATTTTGATGGTTTTCATTTTGCTTTTGCTTTGGTTTGTGATCGAAATTGTGAGGACAAGTTGGCAACTATCTTTAAAATATCTGTATATATTGATTCATCGATCTAGGCAATACTTTTATAGGCTTAATAACAGTCGTGACTTTGAAAACTAGGATATAGCGTGAAAAAAATGAGCTATAAAGATATAGGCATGGCGTGAATATGGTCCACTGTGGCGGGCAAAGATAGTGACAAAAATGAAACTATCGATAGTTTTGCAGTTTTTTTGCTTAGCAATCGATAAAATTACCGCTTTGGATTGCCGTTTCGTCCGCAACGGTCTTAAACCGTTTTGCACTTATTTAAATCGAATAAAAGCGGTTATGTCGCTTTCGCTTCCACTACAAACCAGCTGTTCCGCGTACAAAGCTTTGCCTTACCTTTAAAAGAAACTTCATTGAAAATAGTGAGAAAATCAACAAGAAAATGAAGTTTTCGTTCGAAAAAAAGATGAATAATATGTGTATGGAAATTACTGCAACTGAAAATTGAAGAAATGCAGCAAAAAGATGCATAAGTTAAATAAAAAGCTCGTTTCATGATTTTTACATTTTTGTTTTGATTCTTATCAAAGAAAAATAAAGTAAAAACAAAATACGCAAAACGGCGCGTAAAAGTAAAGAGAGTGCAAGTGCAAGTGAGAGAGAGAGAGTGCGCAACAATACAAAACAAAAAAAAAAAAAACAAAAAAATAAATAAAAACCAACAAGAAAAAATGATAAAACCGATGTGTTAATACTCTTCAGCACTGCTGGCTTATATACAACTTTACATTTTTGCTTGGCAACGTTTTTAAATTTTTGAAGGTATGCTTGATACTTGATACTAAAAATGTTAATAAATTAAATTTTATGCATACATACATATTTGAGATGAATTTTTACATTTTGACGGATATATACGGGGTAAGATAATTTCTTTGCAGAATTTATTAGAAATACTCGTAATTAAATTAAAACTGAAAAAAATTTCGGTTCTATCAGGTGTTGAAACCCAGCTCGTGTGGAAAGTTTGTCTTTCGATGACTCGAATTTTTACTGATACTATTATTTTGTTATAAATTTCTGAAGCATACTTAACAAAGAATGTGTAAATGCTATTAAATTTCAAAAGTGAAAGTTTATAATTCATAAAATTTAAAACAAATGAGTAAATTCCAAAATGGCCGAAAATTGGACAAATTTTAACGAATTTTTTTGTTAAATATGTATCTTTAAATGGTATTAGTTTAATAAATTACATATATTATTAATTAAATTCGCCTTTTGTATGTAGAGTACCAATATCGAACCAAAATCCTTTAAAAAATAGTGGTTTTAATTCAAATATGTTCGATACTACAATATAAATAAAAAGTATTTTTGTATGGGATCTATACCTTCTAGAGGGCAAAATCACGACCATACCAACTTTACAACCACAAAAATTCAATGATTGACGGACAAAAGACGCTGACAAACTTACAGACAGACATCCAGACGGACTCGTCTTGTCGTGCTAATCACGAATATATATGTATTTACTTTATGATGTCTCCGTAGCGTGGCAAAGATTGTGACTAAATTGAAATACTATTCACACTCTGCGTGAAGAAGTGTATGAAAAACAAGAATCAGAGCACGACCGGACACAATAATATGTATTCTCTGTCAGCCGGCATATTTACGTTTACTCTCTTTATAGTTCGTGTTTTCGTGCTTTCCGTTGCTTCTCTTCCTTCTCATTTCTTGTATTTCGTATTCGCCAATTTTAAAATCATTTGTGAATAATTCGTCGACTCGATTGGACGTAATTGTCGTTGCCGTCGCATTCGTTTTTGTCCAATTTTATTCGTATTCGCCTTAGCACGTCAAGCAACAAATTGGCAATAACGGTGTATATTACATATATTTATATATATATATATATATATATATATATTTATATATACGTATATATATATATATATATATATATATATATATACGTATCTACTTATATACCATAATATTATTAACTGTGAATTGCATTTATTCATTTAAATTTTGATCTAAAGACTTTTTTTTTTCAATTTGTTTTCGTGTAATTTTCTTGTTGTTGTTTTTCTTGTTGCTGTTTGATCATCAACACCAACACCGCCGTCGCGTCGTCGCTGGTGCTGCATCTTTGTATTTTTCAATTGATCAACTTTATCGCCTCCCATCCCACCTTTGCCGACATTTCTAATCGGCAACAATCTCACATTTGTCATTAATAATTAATTAAAATTTAATTAATATAGAATATAATAATAAAATACAAATATATGAAAATACATACACATATATAATTATTTGTTGCTAAAGTGATAATTGATATTTGCATAATAAAACCAATCGTTCCTGCCTTTCATACACATACGCCGTGTAGTGCCGTGCCAAGTGAATCCAAAGTGCTTCAAGTGCGTTAAAAATTCTTAAAGTGAATTGATTTTTTGATTGTGGATTTGTGTGCAGTTTAACGATCAAATACAACGGATGATTTGATGTAGTCGCAACTGGGTTTTCCATTTCACTCAACAACGGATTTTCAAATCAGACTGGATTTGTCAGCGTACAATGTCACGACGCAAACAGTCGAATCCGAAGCCGTTAAATAAAGGTGAGTTTTAGTCACAACATTTTGCAGAATTTTGCACAAAAAATATATTTGTAACAGTGGTATATTGGGTTTGTTATGCTGTCAACATTTTTGTGACATAGCTAAGGAATCGGAGACTCCATAAAGTATACATATGTTTATATTCGTGATCAGCATGAGAAGATCTGTTGATCTAGCCATGTCCGTTCGTTCGTATGAATATCAGAGAGAAAAGTTCTCTGGTTAGAGAAGACTTAGAGAAACTAAATTTACTATATAGACTATCTAGGTACCGCAGTGTTACAAGTGTAACTTGAAATTTCATAACTCCGGACAGTGCTTAAAACACATTTTAAAATATAACTTACCACAAAAAAAAAAAAAAAAACAAAACAAAAGAAAAAAGTTTACTTCTCTGGTGCCGAAGTTTTAATACCATTCACATGAAGTTTCAAGCTGTATTTAGGTAGGTATATATAAAATCTAACAACCGAAATGGGGGTGCAAGTTTGTTGGAGCCTACCACAAAGTGACGTGACACACCCCTTGATAATGAAGCGAAGTGTTCGTCCATATAAAGCCACCAAGTCAAATGTCAAGTTGATTTTGCCTGAAATAATAAAATTTTTTATGAAAAATCCTAAAAGTGGGCGCTGAGTTTGCCTGGGGCTGCCCCTAAAATGGAAAAATCATAACCAGGAAAAATGTTCATAAAAAAAGGCAAAAGTGGGCATGTGGTTTGTATGGGGGCTACCTCAAATAGTGGGAGGATCAGCTCATTAATATAAGTATGTATGAAGATTCCCTTAATAGGAAGCCACTATGTCAATTTTTAAGGTGATATTGATAGCAATAAAAAAATTGCATTTTTAGTAATGCTGTATGTGGAGGGTGGTTTCTATGGGGGCTACCCTACCTAACAGGTATGCTAGAGACTTACTTTGTTTTTAAATCAAAGTTCATTTAATTGTTGTAATTTGATTGTACCATTACCACACATAATGTGAAATGGTATTATCAGTTTGTTTGAAAGTTTGTAACGCATTAAAGGATGCATCGTAGACCCCATAATGTAGTATATGTACTCGGTCCATCTGTCCGTCTGGATGCTGCGCATTTTTTGGGCTCCAATTTTTAAGATATCCGGTTGTAAGTTTGTACATAGACTTCTTTTTATTGCCATTATTGACATTATACACTCAAAAAAAAACTTTTTTTTTTAGCGCAATACTGAGATTGATGAAAATTTGTGCTACCGAAATTGTAAATTATTATTGCTATGTCAAACAAACAAAAAACAGTGTTCCTAAATCAATATACAATAAAATACTAAAATTAGATATTTATTAGGTAAAAATTTCACACATATTGATTTTTCTTTGTTTTTTTTTTATTTTTTTTTTTACGGAAATGCAAAAGGTCATTTAAGTACTATTTGTCAACTGTTTTTTGAGTATATAATGTATTTTCCGTAGCAAATGTTTTTGTTATCTGAGTGATCGATGAAAAACAGTTCGTGTCGAAAATTTATGATTGTTGTTTGACTGCGTTTTTTTATATGAAGCTTTTTAGGCATCAACAATTTTCATCGATTTCAGTATTCAAATATTAATTATTTTGATTAGTGTATGAAATGCAGCAGGGTATATCGAAGGCGTGAATATATGACTACAGTACTCACACTGGGGGTTTTTTTTTTTTAATAAATTGTAAAATATCAAGCAGAAAAATATAAGCAAATCAACTTTAAATTGTTTTTTAGTAATGCTGTATGTGTAAACAAATATGTAAATAATAATAATAATAATATCAGTAAGTAGACAAGAGCGCCTTCACAACTCAGGATTTCTGTATAAAAAAGATAAAAAGGTTTTGTGTATGCCATACAATTATGCGATATTACCTGTATATTCAATATTATTTATTTGTATTACATTCTTCTTCATAAAATCTATTTTAAATTTTGAAGTCAAGTTGGTAATTTTCCGTTTTGACGCACTTCTGTGTGACTTTGTCTGGGTCAACTTGAATGTGGTGGTTTTGATTGAGGAGAGCCTATCCATTTAATCTGTTTCGTTGATACTTCCAATTTTGTTGCCAAAGTGTCAATTCCGATCTTAATTTCAATGATTGCTCTTCTTCGTTGCCCCCAAGTCACCATTGTAATGATCTACAAAACATTCGGTAAGTTTAGTAACAGCTTCAATGAGTGGAGTATATGCAAATACTTTGTAGTAATGCTCACAGCTATGTATATAAATTCTAGTAAAACGACTTTGCTTTTTTTATAGCATTCACACATAGAGTGAAGCGGTATTGTTTGTCTGAAAGTTTGCATCGTATTAAATGAGGCTTAGTAGATCGCATAAAGTACATATATTCTTGATCAGTTCGTCAAAACGAGTTGATGTAGACATGTTCGTCTGTCCATCTGATAGTTACTGCGCATATTTTTTGTACTACTCATTTAGATATCTGACTGAATGTGTTGGTACCCACTTAAGTGGTATTTCTGTATTAAAAACTTTTTTACTTAAGCCAAAATCAGCTTGAAATTCTATATGGATGCTTTTTATTCATATACATGTAATAACGAGTGTGTCCCACCCACTTTTTGGGGTAGTCCCTATACAAACCCATCGCCCACTTTTGTGCTTTAACCTTCTTTAGTTAAATCAGTATTAGCTTGAAATTCGTTTCAATTGTTTCGGTTACACCGAAGTAGAGGTTGTTTTTTTGTTTTTTCCAAGATATAATTTTCACAATTATTGATCATAAATTAATAACCAATATGTAAAATATTGTGACAATTGTGGCAATTTGATATATATATATATATATATATATATATATATATATATATATATATATATATATATATATATATATATATATATATATATATATATATATATATATATATATATATATATATATATATATATATATATATATATATATATATATATATATATATATATATATATATATATATATATATATATATATATATATATATATATATATGCTTTCGATTCCATTATCCGTCGTACTTTGTATACCCTGTACTCATAGGATATATTAAGTTTGTGCAAATATATGTAACAGTGACGCGTGTCAGATGATATAGACATGTCCGTCTGTCTGTCTGTCCGTCTCTTTGAACAACAGTATCTTGCATACTTCCTTTTCCCCCTTCAGATAAAATGTATTAAATGAATATGCCAAACCCACTTTAAGGGGTAGTCCATATATAAAGATGACCCCCATTTTCATGTATCTGTACGAACATTTTATGCTTTTGTTGTTAATTAATTAAACTAGAAATTTTCTGTATCTTTCGTTAAATCTAATAAACAATCTTTCATACGACCAGATCGGAAAACTAAATAATATAGCTCATACAAATCTACAGTTCATATACGGAGCCTTAAACAAGGTACAGGGTATCTCGAAGTTGAGCACAACATTCAGCATTTTTGTCTTGTTAATTTGTTCTTTTCCAAAAATATTCCTTTCTGAAAGTGATATTGCTGTAAACGATATACATACTTAAAAAAATACTTTGAATAGCATGAACATATCTACATACTTAGGTAGTTGATATGAAAAATATTGACGACCTAATGAAACTTCATTGTCAACATGCTTCGAAAAAAACCAACTTGTATTCTGTAAAACAAGCAACAATAATTGTTAGACTTCTTTTAAATTATTGTTGTTCCGGCACATGTAAAAAATAGTTCAAAGCATTTATTTCGGTATATCCGACATATTCATTCTTTTCACCTGTACTACATTGCACGTTAAGTCGGTGTACTGCGTTCAAATTAAAATACGCTTGGTAAAAGTTTCGGAATATTAGCGATTTAACATTTCTTTTCAAATGGGAAAAAATAATGTTCCTATAGTGAAGAAAAGTAACATGAATCATAAATTGAATCAAGTAGAAGAAGAGTTTGACCGAGTTTCATATCTTTGTCCGAGAACTTTTGGAGAAACAAGAGAAATTCTAATTTTGTTGAGTTGCTAAATTAATTTCTGGCGGCTTGTGGAAAAATGGAATGGGACTTATCTTCAAAAATTAATTTTCTGCATTGTAATTTGGAATATCTAAATCAACTGAGCGACGAATAGAGTAAATGATTCCACAAAAAGTTATCGACAATAAAAAGGTGCTTCGAAGGAAAGATCCAGAATCTAGTTAGTTACTGCTGGCCATTTAAGAGTGACACTGACGATTCGGTTTATAAGCATAAAATATCATTAATCATTTTTAACCGTTACAAACGAGTTCTTGTTTAGCCAATCATCGTTTTCGTTTACAAGAACAAAAACTCAAAGAAAATTAATTAAAATCAGTAGAATCATTTTCATTAATATATGATATATAATCAGAGCATAAACGACAATTTTACTCTATTGGAAAACGTTACGTAAAATAACTTTGTCAATATTTGTTCGATTTTGATAAATTCTAATGATAATTTGATTGAAAATGTAATGTTCTTTCCAAATTATATTAAAAAAAAAAAAAAAAAAAATTATAAAAGTAAAAATTTCACACAATTTCGTTCAAATTTCGTTTATTTTCCTTCTACCCAAATATGGGAAGTGCCCCTGACTTGGCTTTATGCCAATAACTTTAAAATTCGAGCCTACTAGAAATTTTTATTAAAAGTTAGAAGTGTTGTACACGATGAGACCTATAACTTACACTAGGTCACTTTTAAAAGTGTATAGATTTTTTTAAATTTGTGTATGTACGAATATGACTGGCCGATGGGCGATTAGACATTCTGGGGGACCAACAATGAACACTCCGGTGTACATCCCGCCACTGTGTGTGCTGTCCGTAGTGCGATTATGACATCTTCGTAGTAATAAGTTTGTTGTATACTTAAACAATGTTCAAATTTTCACGTAAAGATCTCGGCCTGCGATCTTATAAGATCCAGCTGGTGCAAGAATGAAAACCGAATGACCATCGTTTGCTTCGTACGTTCGGTCAATAGGCTGAAAATCAACTGGAAGCCAACCCACTGTTTTATTACAATAGTCTGTTTAGGGACGAGGTTCTTTTTTGCCTTAATGAGAATGTCAATAAGCAAAATTACAGAATTTTGTGTGAAGGAATTGCACGAGCGATCCACAAAAAATTACTGTTCGTTGCGGTTCATGGGCCGGCAAACGCGTTACCGTCAACGGTGATCGCTATAGAGCCATGATCAGCGATTATTTCTTGTCCCAATTGAATGGGATGTTTAGTGAAGGAAACATCTGACGAACGCGATATTCCTCGAAATGGAAGTTTCAATTGGCCACCCATATCGTGTAATTTAATACCTTTGGATTATTTTTATTTTCTCTGGTGTTACGTGAAGTCATTCGTTTATTATGCGAATCATTGCTGATATACGGCTTTTATTGTTTGAAAAAGTGGACGAAAATTATACTTCCAGAATGCGTTTAATGGCCGCGGCGCTCACATGCCCGAAATCATAATTAAACACTTACGGCACAAAATTAACTTTATAATAACTCCAATTTTCAGTTTGAAACTATGTAATCTCCGTATTTTAATAGAAACAATTCTCAACAATCTCCAAACTCTGCTTTAATGTGTACAAACTTTTGGAAAAACGTTTAATACTATTTTTACATTATGTACGAAGGGTACAATAAATTTATATGGAAACAAAATACTACAGTCGAGTGTACTTGACTTCGAGATACTCTGTACCTTGTCTAATGCTCTTTTTTTGAACTGTAGATTTATATGGGGTGATTTTCTATAGTGGTCCGAATCATCCTTTGTGGGTTCTTTTATTAGCATTGACACCAAAATTGACGATTCTAGCTTAGTTAACAACAAACATAAAGAAATATTTATACAAAAAGTAATAATGTTCAGTAGATTTGAAAGGGGGCAACTACTTATAGTAGGGTTGGTAACGCCATTTTATAAAATATCTAAAGTTGGCACGGGAGAGCCAAAATATCAAAATTTGAGCCTACCTCTTATAGTCGTCGAGATCTCATCGTCGGCACAGAGAATCATACAGACAGATAGACGGAAATATTTATATCGACTCGTTTTATTATGCTAATCAAGAATATATGTATATATGTACTTATTGTGGTGTGTTCCGCCTCCCTTAGGCTGTTATATTGGTACAAACTTAATAAAGAATTTTACCATATAGTTACAGGGTATAAGAATAATCAATTCTAAATGACCATTTACTTGTAACTGCACACAGGCACGGGCACGGGCACGTTTGTATAAATATCAGCTGTATGAATATAGTATGTATCTATTTACCAATATGTAAATCATTTTACATTCTCAGTTACCACCTTTAAGTAGAAGCAAAACAACAATAACAACAACGACCACCATGAGACATCGACAACAAAAAACTGTGCCAGCAGCAAATTGTCAACGATATCGATAGTTGAGCTTTTATTGTTTTTGTTGTTGTTGTAAACGTCGTCATACTGAATCGAAATTTCTTTGTTAACACATTTAAGATATATTTATATTATTATACCCTTTACATAGACTGTGAATAGTACTATAATTTAGTCACAATATTTGCAACGCCTTACGGAAATCATCGGTGACCTCATAAATATGCCTCTCCGCTCATGTCCGCCTTATTCCCTCAATATTTGAAATATTGGTTTGAAAGCTGGTATGGTCAAAAACGAACACGGTCAAAAATGAACACGATTTATCCACTGGATAGAAGGTGCACACAAAAACACTTTGTATTTATTTTGTTGTATCGAACGTGTTTGAACTAATTCAAGTATTAATCTTACAAGAATAATTGTAAATCCAATATAATATTGATTTTGTATAAACTGTAAGTATATTTGTGTTCAATCCCCGGTCGATACCAAATTTCTTTAAATTATAAAAAAAATGTTTCTAATTCTTTCAAATAATTGTAATTATTTACAATCCTCTACCCCATCCACTAATTTTATTTAATTTTATTGTAATTAAAAATTGTACATCTTAGCATTCATTCAAAAATTTTAAAACTGAAGTAAAAAAATAAAACAGCTTTGCCGAGCGAAAAGTGAAGTGTATTAAAACTTCAGTTCCACCGAAGTTAAAGGTTTTTTTTTTGTTTTTTTACGTACTAAGATACATATACTTATGTATGAACAAGACAACCTTAGTCAACACCAGACGCCGGATCAGTCGTTGCACCACACATTTGATTTCCTTCAATGGATCGAGCGGAGATGGAGTATGGCACACCTTATTAACTAATTACATTTTGTTGTTAAACTTATATATATATATTTTTTTTTCTTCTTGTTGATAAATATTGTTAACCGTAATTGATATATGACCTGATTCGATTTGTGTTTATATATATATGTATATGGGTATGTATATACAGATATATCGTTGAGCTTTTGGTTTGTGCTGTGCTAATGCACAATTTGTACATTTCGAAAACGATATAAACGTGCCTCAATACGAATTAATATTAACGGAAATGCATAACGAATTGCTAATCACAACGACTGCAATTCCATCACAAAAAATACCTTTCAATTATCAAATGCATAATTCGAAAACAAATAGCTGAATCGAAGGTTTTAACAGCTATTTTTATGTCTTTGAATATTTTCGAATATATCCAAAATATATCCAAAATTAATTAAGAAGTTAAAAAAGGGTAACTAATGGTAGAGGTTCGCAGATAATAATTAGCAGTTTTAGAACACTTTGCCTATTTTTAATACTCCTAACACAAAGTGTGACAATCGTGCCTTATTCGGTAAGTCGTCGTCGAATATAGTCGCTTCATATAACGTATCCGTGAATTATTGACCTGCTAAACCATTTTTATTTAGTTTTTATATCACGTCAATAATAATATTTTTATGAGCGCAACTATTTTCTTTCTTTCCTCTCACTAAAACTATAAATGAAACCCAAACTGTTTGCTCCGTCAAATTCAATAGAAGGTTGTTAATTTTTCGTACCAGCTCTCGTGAAAACTCGTGAAAACCAGAAACTATCGGTTGTAAGCAAGTAAATTATACTTTTTGAATATACGAGGCATATCCAGAAAGTAAATGTACTGAGGCTCTCACGAACGGAGGGATTTTATTTTCGTCATGTTGGCAACACTGCAGTGTGGCCTGACAACGACACCGGTTCGAGGTCAGTACGTTGAGAACTGTCGGCACGAAAACACGTTTCGTGAACAATGTCAATCCAGTCTCCCGCCAAGGGCGAAATACGCGGCGTCATCCGTTATCTCGTTTGGAAGGGAAAAGCTCCGTTTGAGATTTATAATGAGGTGAAAACTGCATATTGTTTAAAAAGCTATGAATCGTACGATTGTGTACAAGTGGTGTCGCGAGTTTAAAAACGGTCATACGTCTGTGCATGATGATTAGAGGAGCAAAAAATCGAAAATGCGCTCCGTGACGATCGCAGATTGACTGTGGATGAACTTTCTGCGATGTTTCCGCAAATCTCTAGATCCCTACTACACGAAACAATCACAGAAACCCTCGGATAACGGAAACCGTCCGCGAGGTGGGTCCCAAATGGTTGGCGGGAAACTACTTCGAGGAAGGCATCAAAAAATTTATACCCCGCTTCACCACCTGCATAGAGAGGAATGGTGACCTTGTCGAAAAATAGCTTACACTATGTACTAAAGTATCACGTAATTTTTTTGTTTAAGTAAAAAATTTTGATACCAATACAGATTTTCACGTTTGTATGAAGTGTGTTTTTGCTGAATTAAGAACTTGGTTCGTATGGTTAAAAAGAATCGGTACACCCAATATAAAGGTGTAGCTCCAATACAAACCCACGTCCAGTATATTTATTTATTTCTTAAGGCATCAATTTGAAACTCATACCGCTTCATACATTGGAGAAACCCAATGGCCTATTTGAGGTTTTTGTTGAGTTGAACACTTAAAACACCGAATGAAGTTTTCAAATCGTTAACATTCAAAAAATTAACAGTCAATAGAATAGTATTAAAACTTTCGTTCTACCGAAGTTAACGTTTTCTCTTTTTTCATTGGGAGAAGAAAGGGATAAGTAAAGATAATCTTGTTAAACGGTAGTTTTATTGTGTACTGTCTCCAAAAACGGGCGGTTTTACAAATCTTATTTTCTCAATTTCACAAAATGCGCAAAGAGCTCAATTGAATTTTTAATTTTTTGATAAAAGCAAAAATGTTTGCATTGCATACTTTTCGTTTCAGGTGTATGTTACTTTATACAAAAGATAAGCGCCACTTCTGATTGTTCGAAGTCAGCTTATATGTATCAAGCTCAGCTCTACCCAAAAACGATATAGCGATATGAATAAATAAACAAAATAAACAATTCGAGGCGCCACTTGAGTGAATGTTTCCATTTTATCGCACATACAGTAGATTAGCAAGTACATCCATGTTTATCTACATATACATATGTATAAAAGATTTCCAAAAATGTATTCGAAATGCCAAAAGAGGCATTTATAGACTTCGTTTTTGTTTGTTCGTTTGTTTTCGTTCGGCCAAACAAACTAAAGCAATAATTTAGCGCATATTTCAAAAAACAAAATTCTTGATCGGATTTCAAGTTCTAAGGAGTACAAATGAGAGTAAATTAGCAATGTGCTAGAGAATATTGTCCCTCTGGATCCCTTTTCATATCCCAAAAATATGTATGAAGAATTTGATGGTTTGTGCTCTGGTATGTATGAATGAAATATTTGCTCATGTACATACAAATGTGAACATATGTATGTATATGCATTTCTATTTTTGCTCATATAGTACAAGTAGATAAAAAACAGTTTCTGTTTACAGAACACAAAAAAAAAAACAAATTTAATTGAAAATTACAATTATTTCTGTTTGCACCGCAGAACAATATCATTTACCTAATGAGTGGTTTTGCGCAATGATCTAAAATATATATATATATATTATACATAAAATATATTGTATATAACATTGAAATGGTGTATGTATGTCTGTATATGTGTGAACATTTTTTTGCATAGTATATTTGTTCAATTTTCATCTAATTAAAGCAAAACATGGATAAATCTTACGCTTAGGTAAGAAAAAACTTTTTGATCAAAATTAAATTTACTAGTAGTGACAAGAGAACGTCGAAGTTCGACTTTTCAAAATTTAAAATGTTAGTGGTTCAAAGTAAACGAAAAACGCATGCATCAAGATGCAAGAAGCTAGTAATCTGACATTTATCCCAAAAAAGTATACGACATAAGTTCATATCAAACCCTGAAATCTATATTCCCTTGAACTGAGTTCTCTAAAGCCCTGCACGACAAACTGACGCTGACTGATTGAAACTAATTTCTTGCTCAAGCAAACTCTGTTTAAAAAATTAGTCAGTTTCGATTTCATTGAGTGTTCAATCAGTTCTATCATACCAAACCAAACTGACTTCGACACCGCAACGACTAACTAAGTGACTGAGAAAAAATCAAGCAACCGAAAATATTTTGATTAGCTCGGTTTTACCGGTTGGTTGGAAAAAATGGCGCCATGCGAAAGAAGACCGGCGCGTGCGTCAGCAAGTTAACAATCGAAGTACAATGTATGTACATATATTTCCATACAGCATAGCAGATCACACACAACAAATGCATATTATGTATGTGTGTGTATAACAAGACTAGGAAGCTGTATGTAAGTAGTTACTGTTTAGTTTGGTTGAAATTTATTTGATTCTAGTTGAAAAGTGTTTTGTCAGAAAGAGACGATTGAACATAACAAGCTAGGCGAGGGAGTGACTAATATTGAATTGGTTTGAAAAGTTTCCTGCCCGTTCGTTTGTTCGACAGACGTCAGCAAACGTTTGAAAGAACTTAGTCATGCAGTGATTGATTTGTTCCCTTGAAGTAAGGTTCTTATTGTATCTTGTACCCAAAGGGACAAGAGTACGAGCTGGCGGAAGGAGGTGTGGTAGACTCCATAAAGTATATATATATATATATATATTCTTGGTCAGCATAGGAAACTAAATCGATTTACATATGTCCGTCTGTCCGCGCGTCTGTCCATCTGGATATATGAAACAACAGATGGCAGGAACTATAAGAGCTAGAGATTTTAAACTGGATATTTAGATTCTCCTTGACCATACGCAGATGTCATATTAAATTTTGTATATGCCACGATGACAACGCCGATCACGCTCATAATACGGCTATTTGTCCCGTATACGTATACTTTTCAAGGCTGTTTAGCCAGTTACAGTTTGCTTTCTTTTTCGCTTTCTTTTTTTTCTGTTTAATTAATATTTTTTTTTAAATATCATTTGTTATTTAGAAAAACTTTTTTTTTAATATGAAAAAATATTTTTATTATAATACCACGCACGCTGAAAGATATACTCCTTATATAAACCACAGAGTTCACCACAGAAACTTTCTCAATTTTTTTGGTTTTCTTTAAGTAAAACTTCCGTTTTGTTGAGCTATCTACATGATACACCGAATAACGTGTTTCCCACGTTCCACACCCACTTGATGAATATAAAAATGCAAAAAAAGTCATTTGGCTACTATGGCTAAACGGTCAAATAACACATGTCAACATGGTTTATTGTTGGAAAGCTAAGGATCATTTCCGAAGTAATTTGCTGCGTAGAATCCAAATCCGGGGCCAGAATGGGCCCATCACATAATGATTTTGAGAAATTTGAGGTTATGTACCTGAATGACGTCGAAGGGATATATTTCGTAACTTCGAATAGCCATAACTTTACGTTATTGATCGTATCATCTTGTGAACTCTCAAATTAAAGGGTAAGAGTGGTACTAAATGATGTAACTGGAGAGACAGACCACAAACATTTTTTAACCTCAAAAGTAGGAAAAAACGACGTTTTCGGGTACATAACCTCAAATATCTAAAAATCCTGATGTGATGGGCCAATTGTGATTCGGATTGCAGCAAATTACTTCGGAAATGACCCTTAACTTTCCAACAACTGACATGACCCCGGTATTTGTAGACCTGTGTAATTTATATCTGTGAAATTCTTTTCAAATGAACATTTAGTTGGAGTTGTAAAATCAAAGTTTTAAATCAAAATAGATTTTGCAAGGCATATTTTGGCGATTTGCTGAAAATCGAGACCAAAATCAAATTTCGTGTGATAATGGCTTGTGAGATTAGGCAAATTTTGATATCTAATGGCTGTTGTTTAGTGGCTTAGAACTTCGAACTTATTAAATTACCATTGACGGCATAAATTTGTTTCCAGGGGAGGAAGAGGGGTAGGGTGAAGAGGGGTAGGGGAATGGGAGGTAGGGTAAGGGATGATAGGGAAGGAGGGGTAACGGTAGGGGGAATAGCAGCAACGCGGGGGAAGTTGGGGCAGAAGGAAAGTGTAACAGTGGGAAGTAGAGGCAAGGGAAAGGGCACCAACGCGCCGGGTATAAGCTAGTATAACATAAAAGAAAAACCTTTCGACGAGTTAACAATTTAGAACGCCGTGGTGTGAACGACTTTGAAATACTCTGTACCTTGTCTAAGGCTATTTATGCGAATCATAGACTTGTATGGGTTCTATATTCCATAGTGGCCCGCTCTGAAACTGTGTGGGATATTTTATTATTAAGATGCACAAATTTGGAGTTTCGAATAACAAAACAAGAAAAGTCCAAACACAAACTCATAAGTGGGGCCATGTTTGTGTAGTGGGATTAGCACGTTCTTTTGATACATTTTATTGCTGATAGCGTGTAAGCGTTCCTTATGCTACGAATTAATTATGCTGTAAAGATATGTTGAATTAATTATTACAATCAATCCCAACAATACACTTGTAAAATAAAAATCTTTTGTCACAAAATTAATAGCAAAAGTTTAATAATTTCCGTTAGGCGTTTGTTACTTGGTATTAACTTAGTCAAGAGGATTTTTCTTTGATATCTAATTGAAATAAACCAACAGTCTGTACTTACTGCGGCCTAAGTTGCGGGCTTGTGCAGCTTTGCTCAGTGCTTGCTTAAAGTGTATTCTATCCAAAGTTACTCCAACTTTCTTGAATTATTATCGGGGTTGAGCTCAAGATTTTTTTTTATATTTTTTTTTGTTGGTTTTATTTTACATTCTGTCAACCAGCACGTTTTAGTTTTAACTTTAATGAAATTTCATTTTGGTGCAAATGTAGATAATTACAAGACAACTACGAAGCAATAAAAAAAATATAAAAATATAGTGGATAACAAAATAAAAACAACAAAAAGCGATACCAGATAAATTACCGCATTATCTATGCATTTTTGTGTTCATTTTTTTTTTGTTTCCAACTATAAAGCGCTTACTATTTCGCCCTCTCTCGCTCTCTCTTTTAGCCACTCACCGTCCGCATGTTCATGTGCTCTCTTTTTTCTGTACATACTTTTTTTTGGTTGCATATTATCAGCACATTTACTGCGCGTTTCAGCACCCTTCATACATATTGTGAATAGGGGTATTATCAGTCTGTATGAAATTTTGTAACAACTAGAATAAGACAATTATACAGTTTAAAACCTCGTATAAATATATTCGAAATGTAAAAGAAGGTATTTATAGACGTGCATGTTTTCGTGTGACCAAACAAAACAAAGAAAGCATTATGCGCTTATTTAAAAAAAAAAGAATTTTTTTATCAGATTTGAAGTTCTACTGAGTACAAGTGAGAGTAAACGAGTATACTGTTTTCCATGTCTCTCTCCCTCTTTTCTTATTCCGAAAATATGTATATAGATTTTGATGGGCTGTGCTCTAGTATGACATATACATTAATGGGTGGGACCCGCCCACTATTTGAGGTAGCCCCCATACAAACCTACTGCCGACTTTTGACTTTTTGTATGAAAACTTCTTTATTAAAGTCAATATTAGGTTGAAATGCAATGTGGTGCCTTTTTATTGTAGCCCCCAAACAAACGTACTGCCCACTTTTGTGTTTTTGTAAGAAAAACTTCTTTATTAAAGTCAATATTAGGTTTAAATGCGATATGGTGTCATTTTATAGACTGCATCTTAACATACATAGACTAATGGGCGTAACCCGCCCACTTTTTGGGGTAGCTCCCATAAAAACCTACTGCCCACTTTTGTGTTTTTTTATGAAAAAATCTTTATTTAAATTAATATTGGCTTGAAATTTGATTTGGTGGATTTTAGTGGACAACAGCTTAAAATGGGCGTGTTCCGCCTACTTTTGAGGTAGTCCCATATAAACTTATAGCTCACTTTTATGCATTTGCATGGAAAACGTCTTGTTTTTGATCAGTATACTGTTTTGCATGTCTCTCTCCTCTCTTTTCTTACTTCAAAAATATGTATATAGACTTTGATGGGCTGTGCTCTAGTATGTACAATTGACAAAATAATGATTGTCATCTTGTATAATGCAAAAGGAGCGCCAACTAAAGCGGGAAAGAGACGGGCGAGACGAACACTAAAAAATGTTTGTTGAATCCTGATAGTAAGTGAATTGACTGTTACAGACGACATTGACTGCTCTGTTTGTTTTGCACATTTGCCTTGTCTTTTCATTTGATTTGCTCGTTTCATTTATCGTACCAAATTCACCACAACTTAAAACTGGTTAAAATGTTTCGTTTTTGTTTGCAATATTTTATTTGGTTTACTTGCACAAAGTAAAATAACTAAAAAACAGTTCGATGCAAATATATTACATTCATGCCACTGCAAATAGAAGTTAAAGGAGAAACTTAAAATTCTACATTTTACATTGTGTTGTTATGCAAAAAAGTTTTAGTTTTCATTATTTACAAGTAACGATATCTGAAAAATTTATAATGTTGCAGACAGACAGACTATCAAACATGGATAGAACAACTCGCCTTGATCAAAATATATGTACTTTATGGGGTCTAACATGCTTGCAACCACGTAAATAAATGTCGTTTCTTAAATCAGTCGCGGTCCAATAGATTTAAATTGAATCACTAGAATATGTGCATGTATTATCATGTTGACCAGACAAATCTTATGTCATGAGGTAAAATGATTTCCTTTAAGTAAAATAAACATCATTTTGTTTCATTGATTTTTAAAGGAACTGATTAAGTTAATGATCTTATAAATGTTAAAAGAAATATGTAGTTCGAAGGATGAAATGTTAACTATTTATGATTAGAGGATTGTGGGAATGTACAGGTAACAATTTTATTATGAATTAGGCAGTAAATTTTTAATTATTTCTGTGATCTTATCGATATTTTTTTTCATAACTTTTAAGTAATGTAAGTCTGTATCACATGTGCTGAAAAAGGTTATAGATAGGTGTTTATTTTTTTAATTTCGTGCGCTTAAAAATTCTACAAGTTTGGCAGCACACTCAATCTAGGAGTTATAAAAAAATCTACCTGATCCCATCGATGTAGTATCAAAAACAGGGAATAAAACCGGAAATTGAGAACCGAAACCGGAACCGATATTATATTAAAAACCGAAACCGGAACCTTTTACCGAAATAAAGTCAGAGAACCGTACCGGAACCGGTATAGTTTCGGTTATCAATTTTATTTTTTTCTATGAACAGTATTTACTTATCCATAATGTTGAAAGGAAAACAAAAAACAGCTGATACCCATGTAGCGACATTGTGCGTAGTGGAAATATTTGTGCAGTGTTAACACTTTTTTGCCATAGGACCTCTGTGTGAATATTTATTTATTTATTTCACTTCAAACGCAACGGTTTTCATGTCAAGTCTATCGGCACATTCATTGTTAGATTTGGTCACACTGCTGCATACGCTTCAGTTGGCTGTGAATGCGGAGTTCAAAAATCCCAGTTATTTAAAAGCCATTAACGCTGCCAGAACCCTTGTGAAAAAGCTTCGCACGCCATTCATAAGCTATCTAATGATAGAAAAGAAGTTAAAGAAGCCACCAATTGATTGCCCTACTCGTTGGAGCTCGACATATATGCTGGAGTATCTACTGGATAAGAACGTGTATGAGTTCTGCGCCAACTTTGCGGTAGCAAATACTCAGTTCTTGATAGAAAGAAAAATCTGGAATACTATTAACGAAATTGTTAGCGTTCTCGAACCGGCTAAAATTGCAACGACTAAACTTCAAAGTGAGCAGTTAGTTTTGGGCGACTTTTACTCTATTTGGCTTCATTGTAAAATTCAAATTGGTAAAAAAGATACTGCTTTAGCTAAATTTTTAGTCTCCGAATTTGATAAACGTGAGTCTACTCTATTTGAGAATAGTGCCTTTTTATGTGCCATATTTTTAGACCCACGATACAATGTAAGGCTGACTTCTGAACAGGAAAGTATTTGTATAGCAGCTTGGATAGAATTATATTCCAGAGTTGTGTCTGTTGCTGAAAATGTGCCACAAATTGAAGAAAGTAGTGCTAGCTCAAGTAATTTATCTTTAAACAACAAAGAAAATGTACTGAAATGGTGGTTAGAAAATTCCACAAATTTCCTAGAACTATACGAATTGTCAAAAGTTACTCTCGCAGTTCCAGCAACTCAAGTAAGCGTAGAGCGTTTGTTTTCAGGAGTGAAGTTTATTATGAATCCTCTTAGGAATTGGTTGGACGCAAAAACTCTGAATGACGTTATGCTTTTAAGATGTAATTACAATTAAATAAGAACAAACGTTAACTTCGGTACAACCGGAGCTTCAATATTCTTCACATGCATTAAACAAGTTACTGCCGATACCGTTGGATTTATGAGGGCTAGCTCTAAAAGTAGGCGATACACACCTATTGTATTTATATAATGTATGATGTTTGCATTACTTTGCCTTGAATAAAGAATAGTTTATTTCATAAAATGTAAATAACATTTTATTAATTTGATGTATGGTCCTTGGAACGTTGGCAATAGTAATTATTTTTTTTTATTTTATTTATTTTTTTTTTTGAACCGGTACTGCACCGGTATACCGAAACTAAAACCGGAACCGGAACGGATTACCGAAATAAATTGGAACCGGTACAGAGCCTTATACCGAAACTCGCGTTTCGGTACGTACCGAAACCGGAACCGAAACCGAAATACGTTTCGGTTTTATTCCCTGATCAAAAATGAAAACGCACGGTGTTATTTAACATTGGTTCATTTCTGACCATTGAACTATAAATATTTCATAGGTATGTATTTACTGGTGACACAAAACTCTAGTTTGTGCAAGTTGGCGTCTCTTTATCTAGTGAAGATAAAAAGACGCAAAAAAACCAATTTATTGCGTATGAAATGTATTAAAGCTTCGGTTTTACCGAAGTTAATATTCCAATTGTTCTTTACTTTGCCGTTGCTGCAAGTATTTTTGTTTCATTTATAAAAATATATACAAATATGTATATAGTACACTTTATTCACTAAAAGATAAACTTTTATCACTTTTGTTAAAAAACTAAACGTAATGCATAAATGGAAAAAAGAGCGTGAGTGAAGAAATATCGTTTTTACATAATCCAAAGTCGTGCAGAAGCAGTTTAGCGTTGTCTGTCTATACTTGGTCGGTAGAGGGTTGACACGTTGACTTTATCCCTGAACGTGTGTTACACCTTGCACATATATGTTCATGAATGAGTAGGGTATTTTATGTCGTTTGATTTTCTAATTATATGTAACATAATGAAAAATTCGTCGGATATATCATAAAGAGCATATAGAGAGTGTCCTAACAAGAGTGCTCGATTTAATTAAAAAACATAAAGCATATGTTTTGAGCGAGTGGTGATATTTTTATTGAATTGTAAAGTAGACATGTTCCGATTAAGTATGGAATAAAATATCCGGCAAATGGCATCTATGATCATACATCCTTGGTCTTGTCATGAAATTTTTGATAATATTTTCACAATCTCACCGGTGACGCGTTGCATCTCGGCCTTGAGCTCAGAAATAGTTTGTGGTTTATTCACATACACTTGAAATTTCACAAAACCCCAAAGGAAAAAAGCGCACGGCGTTAAATCTTAGTGGTCAGTTGACACCAGAATTTCGGTCTGAAAATTGTTGCTCCAATAAATCGATTGTTCATGCGCGGTGTGGAAGGTGGCGCCGTTCTGCTGAAAGCACATATCGTTCAGATATGTTCAGTATAGCGTTCAGTTGAGGCCACAAGAACTCCATTATTATGTTCTTGTGACGAATGTCATTCACAGTCACCTCATTTTCAAAGAAGTAAGGCCTGACTAAAATCCACACCAGATAGTTGCTCGTTGTGGATGCATTTGTTTCTTTTGGATCACGTGCGAAATCCGACAATATTGTTTGTTGACGAACCCATTCATATGAAAATGCGCCTCATCGGTGAAAAGGATCTGTTTCGAAAAATCAGCAGCGTAACTTTACCCATTTTTGTAATGGTTTGTAACTCTGATAACAAGTTGTGCAATTGTGTAGCGCTCCATATATTATAATCGGAACAAGCGTAGATACCAGCTAGAGTCTATGCGGTGTCACTTTGCAACAGAGTACTTTAATTTTCCTTGTCACTGTTTTATAATTGAAAGAAAAACGTTAACTTCTTTAATGTAGCTTTAATGTAGTTGCAATAAATATATAAATAAATAAAATTTGTGAAACCTAAGAACCTAATCGATGGTGGTAAATTTATGTGAGGTCTACCCCCAAAAGTGGGCGGGAAAATACATTTGAACTTTATGTGAAGCGTCAGTCCATAAGAAGCCACTATATTAAATTTCAAATTGATATCGCTTGCAACGAAAAAGTTTTCCATGCAAATATCAAATGGTGGTGAATATGTATGGGGCTACCCGTAAAATCTAAATCTGGGTAAGTGGTTTGTATGGGGCTACCTTATAAGGTGACCAACCATGAGAAACCATCACGGCAAATTTTTTGATTCATAGTTACAGCTATCAAAACTGTTTTTCATACAAAAAGTCAAGAGTGTGACAGGTGGTTTGTAGGGAAGCTACGGAGACACGTCAATATGGATACTCTATTTAACAGCAATAATAAGAGTTAGAACAGGATATCTCAAAAAGTGATATCCAAAAAATTCTCAAGTAACTACCAAACAGTTGGACATGTCTACGTCAGTTCATTTCGACAGGCTGACCAAGAATATGTATACTTTACAGGGTCTATCATACCTTGTTTAATGCGTTACAGACTTTTTTACAAACTGATAATAGCAATTCAGACTATGTGTGAATAGTGCAAAAACGTTAATTTCTGTGGAATTTAAAGTTTTAAATATATTCACACGATGCGTCAAATCAAAATTTGGACCGTATTTAGTATATTATGCAGAGGGGGTTCGACATATAGGAAACGTGACACTTCGGTAGTGAAAACTTGGTGGTTTGGTATGTAAAAGTCAATCCACCCTGTTCTCCAAACAAATTGATCGTAATCGATTTCGATAAAATTATCTGTGTGTCACTTTCAGAAGGACTTTGCGATTTGATTGGAATCGGATCGAATCGGAGTGATCCCTCATTTTTTATCTGAAGGGTATTGACGAAGATAGTAGCGTTTTTACCGAATAGTCGGAAGGACACATATTAATATATGATAGTTATGGGTCAATAAGTTAAAAAGAGTGTTAGTCAAAATTATATGTACATAAACAGCATTTTATCTCTTTCGTCAAAGAATCCGAAAGGTTTACGACTATATTATACTCTGTGTTCGCCGTATTACTTCATAATTTGTTTTCATTTGATTTTAATGTGGCTTTCTACAAACAATTTTACAAAGTAGTCTACGAAAAAATTACAAAACAAGTCAAGTTTTACTATAAAATTTAAAAAAAATGTTGTAGAAAGATAAATTTACAACAGTGTGGGACTTAGAGTTTCTATACTATAATTTTAGTTTCTCTAAGTCTTGTCTAAGTCAGAGAGCTTTTTATCTGTATCGACTCTTCTCATCGTGCAGACCACGAATATACATAATTTAGCAATTTCTCCTTCGCTATTTAACGTACACTTTGATAGACCAAAACTCGTATACACTGTTTACAAACATTTTAGTGCAGGGTATAAAAACTTCAGCATTAAAAAGGTATGTGCGAAGAGTATTAAAGCTTCGGTTAAGGTTTTCATTTTTTTGGTTCAACTTATCACTAATTTTATGGTAATTACTAGCTGCTGTGTTCATTGTTCTACAAGTACGAATAATTTCATTGTTGTTGATGTTGTATCGTTGGCGCAGCTACGTTTACCATATCTTTCTCGAAACGCTACAAATGCGGGAGTTGCTCATACTGACTCGCTCCACATATCAGCAACACTATCGACAAAAGCGCAAAAAAAATTAAATATATTAAAAACGAACGAAGACCAGCTTGCGACATGTGAAATTTCTGTACGTGCTATTTGAATTTTTGTTCCGATATCAACACTGAAATTTTTCTTGAAACTTGATAAAGAGCTTTTATTTAATTTGTTTTTTGAACTATCGTTAAAACTATCAGCGTTAAATAAAACTCATGAAGTCATCATCAATCGTCGGAAAGTGCACATTAGATTGAAAGAGTTGCTCTTGAATATAACATTAAAAATGAATAAAACGTACAGAGTATACGATTATATCTCGGAGCAACGTAGTATTAACCAAAGGACCACATCGGCATTTCCTGCAGATGCTCATGTTTTCGCAGAAATATTTCATTACTTTGTCTCAATATCGAAAATTAAGGGAATAGGGAGCAAGGATACAGCAGATAGATAAATAAATGGTATTATCAGTTTGTCTGAAAGTTTGTAACGCATTAAAGGAGGCATCGTACACCCCATAAAGTACATACGAGTATATTCTTGATCAGCTTGACAGCGCGAGTCGATCTAGCTATGTTCGTCTATCTGTCCGTCAGTTGAAAATTGGCACGTACATTTATTTTTTTTTTTTGCAGTTTAATAGAGTATCAAGATTCGCCCGCCACGCCCAGTTTTTTGGGAAGCTCCCATACAAACCCACCGCTCACTTTTGACTTCTTTGTATAAAAAACTTTTTAATGTTAGACAATATCAACTCAATAATTGATATGGTAACTTCTAATGGGCGGACGCTTCACATATATTAATGGGTGGGACCCCCACTTTTCGGTTTAGCTCCCACTTTTGTGTTTTTGTATGAAAAACTTCTTTATTAAAGTCAATATTAGGTTTGAAATGCGATTTTGTGGAAAGCCGCTTCATATACATTTACATATGGGCATGTACCGCCCACTTTTTGAGGTAGTCCCATACAAACCCACAGCTCACTTTTATGCATTTGTTTGAAAACGGGTCAGTCGTTTAGATGTTTTTTTTCTTTCACAGATCACGCATGACTGGTGTCATACTGTCATCTTAGTTTTATTCAGCTCAATGAAGATCCGCTGTTTTCGCACCTAATTTTGTTCAGTGTTGAGGCACATTTCTGGCCCAATTAGTAAGTTAATAAACAAAATTACCGCATTTGGGCTGATGAGTAACCCGAAGAGAAAATGCACTGTTTTGTGTGGGGACAATGGATTTCGGTTTTTGTTCCGGTTTCGGATTGTACCAAAACGTGTGTATACGTTTCTCCACCGGTACCAATTTATTTCGGTATTCGGTTTCGGTACGGTTCTTGGATTTTAGTTTCGGTATACCGGTACGCTACCGGTTCCGGTCAATAAAATTAAAAAAAAAAAAAATAATTATTATTACCAACGTTCCAAAGACCATATATCGAATTAATAACATGTGTGTCGCAAAAGAAACAGGACTTTTTAAAAATAGCTGTTTCTGGTTGGGCAACCTATTGGTAGGTACATGCGTTGGAAAGGTACATCATTCAATGTACTCGCCTGATTTGGCTCCGTGTGACTTTTATCTATTTGGAAAACTTCTTTTGCCGATGAAAGGACACCGCTATGAGGACATTGAAGCCATCCAAAAGGCGTCGAGCGGCATTCTCAAGAACATTCCGTTAAATGACCTAAAACACTCATTCGAAATGCTTATTGACCGTGCGAAACGCTGTATCGAAGCACAAAGAAACTATTTAGAAAAAAAAAATCACTTTTACAAAATATTAAATTTTTGTTGTTTTTTTTTTTCGAACAGTCCTGTTCCTGTTGCGACACACATGGTATAAACAAACATACTTAAATTTTTATACTCTTCACACATAGAGTAAATAGTATCATTATTTTGTTACGGAGTTTTTAACGCATTAAACGAAGCTTCGGAGATTCCAAAAACATTTTCAATATAGTAAATATCAATATCGTATTATACTAGTTGGTTCCCGGCGCGTTTCTGCCTTTCCACCTGCCTATCCTTTTCTCTGCCACTCCTTATCCTGCCACTCCTTCTCCCTGTGCCTCCTCCCTCAAGTCCCCTTACCCTCCCACCCATTCCCCTACCCATCTTCCCCTGCCCTCTTTCACCCCTTCGCTTACCCCCCATATTCTGCACCCATTCCTCTGGTCCTCCCCCTATTTACCCCTAATTTACTTCCCCTTCTCACCCTTCGATCCCATTAACTTGTATACAACATTTCATCCCTCTATTTTAAATGGTACCCTGCGCGTTACTGCCCTTCCCCCTGCCTTAACTACCTCTACCCATCGTTCCCAATGCCCCCTTGCCATACCTCTCATTCCCCAACCCTTCTGCCAATTGGCTTTTGTTATCCAATTGGCTTAAATTTCGTCTCAAATCTGATCTGATCATCTGATCATGATTACGTGATGTTCGTCTTCTTATCCGCATAGTGGCCAATCGCTGTAATCGCCGTTCGTCTGTTTCAGCGTTGCGACGCTCCACAAATGCGTTTGATAATTGATCGTAGCTTCTTTGTGTACTTAGAGCACTTCGCGTAGATCGACCAATGTTATTACGTCGTCTTCCAAATATTTTTGAATTTACTCTATTACACATATTACACTTTTAGTATATATTTAATTAACAAAATATATCAAAATTATATTTTACTTACTTAGCGTATGTTGCTTTTAATTTAAAAAATATAAAATGTGAATTTGAGCCAAATCGGACCATAAATACCAATTTTTAAAACATATCGACCCCAGCGCCACCTACCGGTTACAAAAAAAGTTATGCAAACCGGAATGCCCGATGAACATATGGTGTGAATATGAGATGAATAGCTTCAGTGGTTCACGACTGATTCGAGCAGCAATATACGCACGAACGATTATATATATTAAGATTGGCAGGCGTACCTCGCCAAATTTTTGAGATAGCCCTCATAACCCCAGTGGTCTAGTTAGTAATTTGTTTATTGCGTATGAAGAGTATAAATCTGTCAAAGCTGATATACAAATACTTTTCTGTTCGGAAGTCAGATTTACATTATATCAGCTCTAAAAATATGGCACATAAGACGGCAATATTCTCCAATAGAGTATAGTAATTCAGAGTAAAAATTTAGCTAAAGCAGTAGCTTTTTTACTAAATTGAATTTTACGATGAACCCAAATAGCGTAAAAATCATCTAAAACTAACTTCTCACTTCAGAGACGAGACGTTGCAACTAGTGGTAGCAAATACCGATTTTTTTATAGAAAGAAAAGTCTGGGATACTACATAGTGTGAAATGGTATTATCAGTTTGTCTTTGAAAGTTGTAAGTTTGTAACGCATTAAAGGAGGCATCGTAGGCCCCATAAAGTATATATATTCTTGATCAGCTCGACGAGATCTAACTATGTTCGTCTGTCCGTCTGTATGTTGCCGCGCATTTTTTGGGGACCAATTTTTATGCCATCCAATTGAACATACACTTATTTTTATTGCAGTTTAATAGAGTATCAATATTGACCCGTCACCCCCACTTTTTGGGGTAGCCCCCATACAAACCCACCGCACACATTTGACTTTTTGTATGAACAACTTTTTTATTGTAGTCAATATCAACTTAATAATTGATATGGAAATTTCTAGTGGACGGATGCTTGACATAAACATTAATGGGTTCAGGGTAGCCCACTGTTAAGGTAGCCCCCATATAAAACCTACTGCCCAGTTTTGGCTTTTTGTATGAAAACTTTTTTATTAAAGTCGATATTAGGTTGAAATGCAATGTGGTGCCTTTTCATGGTAAGTCGCTTAACATATATAGATTAACGAGCGCGTCCCGCTCACTTCTTGGGGTAGCCCCCATACACACATACTGCTCACTTTTGTGTTTTTGTATAAAAAACTTCTGTATTAAAGTCAATATTAGGTTGAAATGCGATCTGGTGCCTTTTTATAGACAGCCGCTTAATATACAGCCGCTTAATATTAATAATATGCTAATGGGCGTGGCCCGCCCACTTTTTGTGGTAGTCCCCATACAAACCCACCAAGCAATGTTGTATTTTTTATGAAAAAATTCTTTATTTAAATCAATATTAGCTTGAATTCGATTTGGTGGATTTTAGTAGACAACCGCTTCATATACATATACAAATGTCCCCTATAAACCAACAGTTCACTTTTATTTGCATGGACAACGTCAATATCAACTTGAAATTCTATGCGGCGGCATCTTACACATCTACTACATCGCTTCATACACATCTACTAGTGGGTTCAACCGAATTTAACGTTTTTTATTGTTTTTGTTTTCCTTTGAACATTGTGCATAAGTATACTATGCATAAGTAAATATTTTCTTAGAAACATAAAAAATGAGAACCGAAACTATACCGGTAAATGTTTTAGTTTCGGTACGGTTGTTTGATTTTATTTCGGTAAAATGTTTCGGTTAAAAAAAAGTTTTAAATATCGTTTCTGATTTTCAATTCGAATCGATTGATTCGGTTAATGGCTCCACTTTTATTCTAACCATGCCTAACCGTGCTACGGCACACACAGCGCGCAAAACAATGGTTTCATTGAGAAATCATTGTAGTGAGCACCTAATTTAGCGTTTCGGACCTGTCAACTGGCCGCCTAGATCGTGTGATATCACACCTTTGGAGTTTTTTCTCTTGGGGTTGTGTGAAGTCAAAAGTCTTCGTCGAATAGCCAGCTACGATTGAAGATTTGGAAGCCAACATTACTCGCGTATTTCGCAAGATACTGGTAGCAATGCTGGAACGACTGATCGCAAATTTGACCTTCCAAATGGACCACCTACATCGTAGTCGCGGCCAAGATTTGAATGATATTATCTTTCAAAAGTAAATGTCAGATTTTTCTTTCGGGTCATCATAGAGATTCCGAAATCCATTTCTATTTTAAGTGTTTTATTTAAAATTAAAAAAAAAAACTAAATGAATCATCCGTTATATACACGTGATCAATACGAATAGGCGAGTTGATTTAGCCATCCGTATCTCTGTTCATCTATCTGTGTGCCTGTGTGCGTCCTATTATCTCCTTCTATAAAGTATATGTTTGAATGGAGTTAGATAGGTATGAAACGAACATTTTAGACATCAAAACAAAACGAGAACCAATTCCACTTCTATGAAATGGCTGTGGTACGCCTTTACTGTGTTAGCGAGGTAAATTTTTCGATACCTTGCAAATATATCTCCTTGCTGCATTTGTAACCGCACTTAACCGACCTAAATTTCCCAATCCGGAAGCGTAGAACACAATATTCAAAAATCATAAATTTACTTAAATTATGATTTAAAGATTTGTGACACTTACGGTGAGTTGTTCAATGTCAGATTGAAATTTAACCGTCAGTTATTGCACAACAAACACAAAGCAAATTGTGTTGACCGGCAGAATAACAGATAATTAAATTTTAACTGGACTTTAAAAACCTCGCACTTAGTAATCACTTTTCTTTAATTTTAAAGAGAAATACAATATAAATCAAGTCTTGACTCTGTCATCACTGATTTGGGAGATGTGGAGCTCTAAAAAATTATATTGGGGATGGGGTCAAGTAATTGTTCATCTTTTGTTTTGTTTCTTAATCAAATTAATTATATACTTATTTACATAGAACCCTGAAACGTTTTCAGAACGACGATCTTTAGTGCTCTTGAAAATCTATATTCGAGTATGAGTGTATGAGTGTATATGTATCTACGCATGTTTTTATATACAAGTACAATCACTTTTCGCTTATCATAAACTGCATAATTATTTTATATTTTACAAGCTTCGGTTAGTTGCGATGACTGATTTACTTATTTATTTGTTGCTTTTGTTATAATATAGTTTTGAATATAGGTGAATATAAATTTATAAATTGAATTCATTTTTATTCAAAAGAAATATTCAAAAATGTTTAATTCAATGCATGAACGATTTCCAAGATTCTTTCAAATGTGAATCCTTCCTTTACATCTCTGATACTTAGTATGGTGTTAAAAGCGAATAGCGTAATGTTCGATGGTTTATAATCTAAAATCGCAAAAAAGTATCGTACAATAATAGGTTACTGGTAACTTTATTGTTTTCGCTATAAGTTGATATTGTTTCAGTTTGAAGATCGTAAGCGATTAGCATTTTATTGTTAAATGACAGACGCTCTGACAGATTGCCAGTCGACTAAATGACAGATATTGTAGATAGATAGAACAGTCCAACCGATCAAACGACCGACTCTCTGCCTAACCGCCCTCGTTTGAGTAATTATTGAAAGCGAACAAAATCGGTGAATACGATCTGTAGTCTGTCGAAGCGATGCCAAAGCCCGATTATCGGAATAATTTCAAAATATGTATTGTACAATATTGTAGGTATGTACCTACAAATCAAGAGAGAAGTCAAAAACAGCTGTTGTTGTACTTTATTATACTCGTATGTAGCTCGGTTATTGTTATTGTCGCTGTGGTTTAGTTATTTGTTGTCGTCATTATCATTGATCTGATTGCAAGATTGTTGCGAGAGACTTCGGGAAAAAAGAACGAACATATGAGCTTTTTTTTACATTAAAACAAAATTCAAGATTTTTATTTAAAGATAAAAATGTCAATGCAATGTATTATTTGTATTTGTATTTTGTAGTTGCTTGGCAATGATTGTTGCTGTTTTAATACTCTTCACATGTGGTATATAAATTTTGTCGCAAAGTTTGTACCATACATAAGAAGGCATCTGAGGTCTCAGAAAGTGTATATCTATCTATCTATCTATCTATCTATCTATCTATCTATCTATCTATCTATCTATCTATCTATCTCTCTCATCTATCTATCTATCTATCTATCTATCTATCTATCTATCTATCTATCTATCTATCTATCTATCTATCTATCTATCTATCTATCTATCTATCTATCTATCTATCTATCTATCTATCTATCTATCTATCTATCTATCTATCTATCTATCTATCTATCTATCTATCTATCTATCTATCTATCTATCTATCTATCTATCTATCTATCTATCTATCTATCTATCTATCTATCTATCTATCTATCTATCTATCTATCTATCTATCTATCTATCTTCTATCTATCTATCTATCTATCTATCTATCTATCTATCTATCTATCTATCTATCTATCTATCTATCTATCTATCTATCTATCTATCTATCTATCTATCTATCTATCTATCTATCTATCTATCTATCTATCTCTATCTATCTATCTATCTATCTATCTATCTATCTATCTATCTATCTATCTATCTATCTATCTATCTATCTATCTATCTATCTATCTATCTATCTATCTATCTATCTATCTATCTATCTATCTATCTATCTATCTATCTATCTATCTATCTATCTATCTATCTATCTATCTATCTATCTATCTATCTATCTATCTATCTATCTATCTATCTATCTATCTATCTATCTATCTATCTATCTATCTATCTATCTATCTATCTATCTATCTATCTATCTATCTATTACTATCTATCTATCTATCTATCTATCTATCTATCTATCTATCTATCTATCTATCTATCTATCTATCTATCTATCTATCTATCTATCTATCTATCTATCTATCTATCTATCTATCTATCTATCTATCTATCTATCTATCTATCTATCTATCTATCTATCTATCTATCTATCTATCTATCTATCTATCTATCTATCTATCTATCTATATATATAAAACTTTTTGTCCGGCTTTTGTCCACTCATAGCGGAAACCAATTATGGTAGAAAGCTGATTTCCTGTTATGGTTAAAACGCACACTAAGGTGGTGTTGTGAGATATTCCGTAATACGAGAGAAGAAGAACAATTTTGTTTTTTATCCCATCGTTTTCACATCGTTGTATATTCTAAACAACAAATAATTAAAT
Organism: Leucophenga montana; assembly: GCA_035044765.1. Lineage (NCBI taxonomy): Eukaryota > Metazoa > Arthropoda > Insecta > Diptera > Drosophilidae > Leucophenga > Leucophenga montana. Next base: position 786,237 of record JAWNNQ010000643.1, read on the forward strand.
TCGTGTTATGACGATTTTGGAAAATTCCACCACAAAAGGGAAAAAGTGGAGTCAAATGTTATATGGGAGACTTTTTTTTACGTCCGATCGTTTTCAAACTCGGTTTGTGTACTACTCTGCAAAATACCCTACTAAATAATTAATTAAACACGTGTTTCACCGATTTTGAATAATAGGGGGGAAAGGAGGGTTAATGCCCGTTCTAGAGTTAGCTCCGCAAGCAGTTTAATGATTTTCGCACCGGATGGCAAATCTGCAAATATAGTTTATAGAGTGATTCTTTAACAAAAATAGTGTAATAATAAATTTTATAGTTCATATAGAACATTTTGAAATGCGATAAGTTTCTGATCTAAGAAAACCGCTGTGGAATAATTACTAATTACATAATCCAATTTGCATTACAAATATGTCCCGAGCATCGCAGGGCGTACCTGTTAGTTTAGAATATATTTACGTACCTTAATACTTGAGTCGGTAATGCCATGTCAATCTGTCTCTCAGTTATAAAGATAGGAGTGTTCCAAAAACCGTTTTAGACTCTCTGAAACAAAATGCTTCAAGTCGCCAAGGTGATAAAATTGTGTCATTTTCCACGAAAATTCCAAATTGGTGATAAAACTTCCTTATTTGCTGAGCTGCTTGCTTAAAAGATGTAATGTAGATGTATTCAGATGAAAAGTATTAAAGCTTCGGTTCTACCGAAGTTCGGGTTTTCTCTTATTCCTTGTTTATTTTGCAACAATTTATTTTTATATTTTTCATGTTTTAAGTTGATGTTTTTTTTTTATTTTGTAATAATTGAAATGCCAAAACTTGATTTGATGATATCGCAAAAAAAAAAGTGATCGCAACAATTTTCATTCGGCGTTTATATTTAAAAACTTTTTTTTTTGCTTAACTAAGCACGAAAATTAATTACATTGTGGTGATGATTTGAATCAAAAAGTTATTATAAATCATGTTACAATTTTTATTAGCAGTCCAATTAGATTAGTGCGCAAAGCACCGGCAATTATTGAGATATTTTTTAAATTTGTATGTATCGCATAAAAAATGTACGAACATAATGCATATGTAAAGTGAAAGACTATCCTATAGGGTTATCCAAAAGAGACATGATATATGTTAAAATTGAATAAAACAAGTTTTGTGTGAGATTACAACGAAAATTAACAACAGAGATAAAACAACATGGTCGCCATGAACTGAAAAAATATTCTCAATAGACTTTGATAATGGCTTTGATATATCCGTTAACAGCACTCCTCCGATATAGCTGCCTGAGGACATTCATTATCCTACTTTACAACTATCTTTTCAGTTCGATAAAGTTCCCTCGTCAGATGGTAAGGTATGATGTTAGATGTTTAAAAAAAAAACTGGCTACGCACAATTGAATATGTTACGAGGGGTACTATTTATACTTCGGGAATAGCAAATAATAACAAACTTTTTTAAATGAAAATGGCTTATTGTTTTTCAAAATATTCCCCTTGATGATCAGTACACTTTTGCATTCGTTCAAACCATTTGTCATAGCAGTTTTTCCATTCCTCTTGAGACACCTCCAAAACATGGTTTTTGAACGCTTCAACTGCTTCTTCGGCGCTCGTAAATCGTTGACCACGCAGTTTACCTTTGATGCTCGGGAACAAGAAGAAGTCATTGGGTGCCAAATCAGGACTGTACGGAGGATGAGACATTAATTCGATGTTTTGACTGCTCAAAAATGCACTTGTTTGACGAAATGTGTGAGAGCTCGCATTGTCATGATGGAGAATGATTCGTCTTTGGCGGTTGGTTTTACGAATTTCTCCGAAGACAAACAAATGTTCGTGTACCACTCAGATTTGACCGTCCTACATTGCTTAAGCGGAACAGTGGCCACATGACCCATTCGGTCGAAGAAACAGGCAATCATTTGCTTCGAAGTGGTTTGGCTCGTCTTGGAATACCCACACGGTCGATTGCTGTTTTGTTTCCGGCTCATACGCATATATCCATGATTCGTCACCTGTCACGATTTTATGCACGTCTTTTGAACCACCACGGTCGAACTTTTTAATCATTTCCTTACACCAATCGACGCGAGCCTTTATTTGAGCGATTGATAAATTATGGGGTATCCAACGAGAACCAATTTTTTTTTACAGCGAAGTGTTCATGCAAAATCTAATGTATTGAAGTGGAACTAATGTGCAAGGATGCCTCTATCTCAGAATATGTCATATGACGATCTTGCATTATCTGTTCACGCACTTCATCGATGTTTTTGGGCACAACAACCAATTTTTGATGACCTTCACGGCATTCGTCGGCGACCGAACTACGACCACGATTGAATTCACTATACCAGCGATATACTGTAGTTTTTGATGGAGCTTTATTGCCATACAAAGAACTGAGCTCATTGACACATTCTTGTTGAGATAATCCACGTCGAAAGTTGTGAAAAATAATCCAACGAAAACCTTCTCTTGAAATTTCCAATATTTTTGCCAAATTGCTCTTCTTAACTCACTGTAAACAAAACAAATAGGAATTGTACATCAAAACTTTGTGAGATCGTTTATGCCAAAAAATGTCAAACTTTATTATGGTGTTGCCAGATTTTAGCTTTTGACATTAGTGTTGCCTGTTCCCGAAATATAAATAGCAGCCCTCGTACTCTTACAGTACTGATTGATCGACTCCGGGGGTTTCCCGCATAGTCTATTGCAAGCAGATTTGAATTCGTTGAATTCTTGATGTGAAGCAAACTGTCTTATATTTCATCACAGAAAACAGTAATATCATACTCTTAATCATAGGCTTTGTAGAGAATTTATTTTCCATGATTTACGTCTTTTTATGGAGTATAGTATAGTATGGAGTATAGTATATAAAGTAAAAGGAGCTCTTGCATTCATAATGCGTTGGTCTAAGGAATTTGATGACCCTTATACTACTAAAATTCTGTGACACTTGTTTGTCCGATTTTAGAATTTGTATCTTTTATTTGATGTTCGTCCCTCACCCTATGTGGATCGCTTGAAACTAATTGATCTTCCAACCTTATCCGCACGACGGTCGATGCTCTATGTTGTCTTTCTTCATAAGATACTTTGTGGTGAAGTTGATTTTCCTCACTTGCTCCAATCTTTATTTCTTAATGCCCCCTCAAGCTTTACTCGTTGCACAAAAAATTATGGCAAGCATAATTCAGTGTCTCTGCTCTATCTATAATAAATTCTCTCATCTATTTTCTTTTGGTTCTTCTTTGAACTATATAAAAAAGCTGCCCTTAAATCTGAACTACAATAAATTGTAATTTAATTTTTTGCATATTCTTAATTTTTTAATTTGTTATTACGTCCGCTTGGACCACTTCCATTGCTGTGTCTCGAAATAAAAAAAAACTAATCCAACAGGTCTTAGTGCTCGTAAGTTTCTCCTATTGGCGATACGAATTTAGTGTTAGGGTGTTCTTTATAATAATATTTACGTGTATTATGATTAAGCAACTGTTAATTTTGTATATATTATTTTATTAATATTATAATTTTATTAATATTATGATAATCATCAAATTTACTTAGAATTTGAGTTATGTTGTTCAATATACTATTATATTGTATCACTTACTGGTTAAAACGACTTTGACTCAAAGAAACCAGAAATATTAATTACAAATAAGTAATCTTTTAAGAAAGTATGTAACTAATTTCCGATAGAAGGTATTGAGACTTTTTGTAATCACATTTGTGTCACATTTGTACAGCTGCAGTACAAAAACTTGATCCTTTGGTTTTCGTACTACAAATTATTTTAATCTAAGCAACGTTTAACCAATTTGAATAAAAACTAAGAGTGTTCTGGAGGCTGTTTATAGTTAAAATACTAAATTGCATAATATCAATAATTATTGAATTATAATTCAACAAAAGTCCGGTTAGTTACTTAGAAAAGAACACAAACATTTGTTTAATTAATTTCACTGCCCTGCAAAATTCCAATTTTTTGGATGCTAAGAAAATGGGACCTTGTGTTTCCGAATGGATTTGCTGAACACGAATCTGGGTTCAAAAACTTGCTAGCACGTCACGTTTTCGAGAAAATAACTTTCTGTTTTCATTTTTTCCTCCACCCTGAGGCAAAAACACAGCCCCGCTCTAAGGGCGCAAGCTATTAAATTAACATAGGGGTTATTTGAAAAGGCTTGTTTCAGCATTTAAACTGCCAAAAACGCTGTTTTTATTGGTTTCAACCCATATTTTCTCCATTCGGAAACACTAGGTCATATCTTACTCGCAAAACTCATGTAGGCCAATGTTTTTAATATTCATTGTTTTTTATCTTCTCTCCATGATCACCATTAAACTCAAAATATTTTTGTACATTATTTTGTAAGCACCTAACCGAAAAGATTTTGATGATCCACCTGCTAAAACGATTCTGAAAATCTTGCTTTTGCAGTTATTCAATTTCTATGTTAACTGCAGCAATTATTTTCGCATTGATTCTGGAGGCTTTAACATTTTTTCTAATATTTGGATGTAACTACAAAATACATATTTTTTAAGTAAATAGACATTATCACTTTTATTGGTGGATTTGCAAATTTGTTGTTCTATACAATGGGCTGTTTTTTGGTTTTCGGATCGTACTTATAAGACCTGGCTTCATCGCCTGAGAAGACATTCCTTAAAATTTTCTTAGGAAATATTGCGCAAATCGAACTCGAGGCTTTTTTTGCGCCTCATTCGAAATTTGTGGAAACAATCGAGTACATCAGATCATTTACAATAATTTCGGCACGGCCATGGATATTTACTCCCAGTTCCTCAGCAACATTTTTCTTGTGTCAAAAAAAGAATGTTTTGTCGTAAAACAATTGTGAAACCTACTATTTTTGGATTATTTAAAAACGTACACAATACCAGGTTAGCTCTCTCGCATCAATAATAAAGTTTACATTTTTAATATTTGTTTTGGTCTGGACCGGACCACTATAGCGTATAAGCCTCAGACTTACTACTATTGAAGGGTTTTGTACCTTGCACAAATTTTATACATTTGATCCAATACTTGAGAGAGATTGTGAAGTGTTAATTAATAATTTCTTCAATCAGCGTTTTTAGACTTTGATAAAGAAATTAAATAGTACACATACGGTCCACCAATTTTCACAATCAACCTTGAAAAAGTTATAATTGATTAATGCAAGTTTGCTGCTTTGATTCTTAACTTTTATACAAAATGTCGCCAGTATAATGAATATTTTGAATTAGCACAGGTCCTTCCACATATAAACAGTCATAGATTGAGAATAGGTGGAGCGTATTCTGCTTTTGTATTGACTGTGGATATTCTTTACATTTTATCAATTTTCGTATTGATTGAGGCTTTATTTTAAGAAATTAAAGATTCTCTTGGTCATAATCTAATTAGTACCTATAAAATGTTTTTCATTTATTAGATTTCAACGATATCAGTCCAAAACGCTTAGACTTATTGTTGACGCCCCCTGGTTTGTGGCTAATGACCAAATTCACAAAGATTTAAATATTCCATACATAAAAGCTGAAATATGTAGAATAAGCACAAGGTATGTTGAGAGACTACATGATCATTTAAATGTTTTGGCAATAGGCCTACTAGATAATAGCGATACAACTCGAAGACTTAAAAGAAATCATGTGTTAGATTTACCTTTTAGAGATTAAATTTTGTATATATTGTAAATAAACTCTTAATTATAGAATTTTGAATATAATAGCTGTTCTCACTGGAGTACAGCTATTTCTGTTATATTATGAACTTTCAACTAACTTACTTATTGTCTTATTGATAGATTGTAAATTAATAATAATAAATAAAAAAAAAAATTTATTAGATTTTTTTTTATTTAGATATCATTTTCATTTTCATTTCCATTTATTTAATTATAATCTGACCGTAAGAAGAAAAAGCAAAACTTTAACGCAGTCTTCGTACGAAATCTTAATACAAAATCTTCATTATATTTTTTTTATTCTTTTACTATTTCTGTATTATGTATTACCTATAGGAGTATTTATTTTTGTGTGAGAGAATAATTTATATTTTTATTTTTGCGGCAAAGATAACATTTCAAATGTAATAAATCTCTGTCATATGTTATGATGGCGAATATATTATATATTTTTAGTATGGTGATGGCTATCGCTCGCCTGCCTCTGATTTCTTTAGGTGAACGTCTACGATTACGGACTCTGATGCGATAGACTTTATCAGCTGTTGGAATGGACGCCTTTGCGTTTGTTGTTAGTTGTCCATATCGGGGAATTTAAATCTCAGTTCGCTTTCGACATCGCTTTATCGCACCGGACATCTGTTTTCAATTTTGAGTGGTCGCGATAACTACTTATGAGTACGAGTATTATCGACCGGCTTTTTTTTTTCTATTTTTATACCATATCAGTTTGTCTGAAAGTTTGTAACGCATTAAAGGAGCCATCGTAGACCGAATAAAGTACATATATTCTATATTAGCTCTACGAGACGAATCGATCTAGCCATGTCGGCCTGTCTGTCTGTCCGTCTGTATGTTGTTGTGCATTTTTTTGGGACCAATTTTTATGCTATCCGGTTGAAATTTTGCACGTACACTTATTTTTATTTCAGTTTAATAGTGTCAAGATTGACCCGCCACGCCCACTATTTGGGGTAGCCCCTATACAAACTCACCGCCCACTCTTGACTTTTTGTATGAAAAACATTTTTATTGTAGTAAATATCAACTTAATAATTGCTATAGTAACTTAAAGTAGACGGATGCTTGACATAAACATTAATGGGCGGGACCCGCCCACTATTTGGGGTAGCTCCCATACAAACCTACTGCCCACTTTTGACTTTTTGTAAGAAAAACTTTTTTATTAACGTCAATATTAGGTTGAAATGCAATGTGGTGCCTTTTAAGAGACACCCGCTTAACATACATAGACAATTGGGCGTGGCCCGCCCTATTTTTGAGGCGATTTTGTCGATTTTAAGAATTTTTAGGTTAAAATGCGATATGGTGCCTATTAAGAGGCACCCGCTTAACATACATAGACAATAGGGCGTGGCCCGCCCTCTTTTTGAGGCGATTTTGAGGATTTTAATGGACAACCCCTTCATATACATATACAAATGGACGTGTCCCGCCCACTTTTTGATGTAGTCCCATATAAACCCACAGTTCACTTTTATGCATTTGTATGGAAAACGTTAATATCAACTTGAAATTCGATATCTTCTTACACATCTACTACATCAAGTAGTGAGCGTGTATCACCCACTTTTTGGGGTAGCCCCTATTTAAACCCCCACTTTTATGTATTACAATACTATTTAAAGTTTCGTGTGAATGGTATTAGAGCTTCGGTTCAACCGGAGTTAACGTTTTTTCTTGTTTTGGTGTCAATTGCTGTTTTTTTTGGATTTGTTTCAGGGCCGGCACTTGTTGAAGTTCGTTCATGAGTTCAGCATTTTGAAATGGGATTACTGTAATTATTTTGAAATATGATTATCTGATGTTGAGATAGACATAATTATGTATATGGTTTTTAGATAACTATGAATGTAATGTACTTCTATTTAAGCATATTTATATTTTGTACCTCGGGTCTCTCCAGTTAATGATCACCGATCTTGTCTAAGAAACTTGTACTAACTTATCCTACTCTATGCAGCTGGACTTATTAATGTATTCGTTTAATTAACAGAAGTAACACCGCATTTTACTAACTTAAAATCGCTCTAGCAACAACCATAAACAAGCAGCAACACGTCATGGCATAAAGATCAGTTTAATTTAATTTTTTTTTTTTTTGAATCTTTATCAATCTTTTTCGCGCTTATCTGGAAATAAAGTTCATGAGGTCCTATTATCTATTCCAAGCGATCAGTTGCTGTTTAATTGACCGATCGTTTTCGCTAAGTTTACTCTCTGCTCTCCGTTGAACCGTCCGATTCTCCGTTCATTTGTTCGTTTCTTTAGACATACAGACTGACCGTCCGACCGACCGACAACTCTGGTCAGACGGTTTCGTCTTGTTCAGATCGATTGAATCGAACAGGCGAGTCGAGTTTGCGAGGAGATCGATCTGTCCACCATAGTCTATGGAGACGTCTTCGATTTGACTCATTGTCTGCTGCCGTCCACTTGGCAAGTCTCATAGGAATGCACACAAGTGGTGTACAATATATCCGTCTGTCCGCCTGTCTGAATGCCCAATTTACTGTTCGTCTTATTGTGTGTCTGTCTGTTTGCCCCTCGTGTTGTTTGCAGTTCATTTCAATCGCTGATTAAATTACTCTGTACGCTCTGCATTCTGTACCTTGTTGGTTGTTGTTGTATTTATTTACAATAGTGCATATAAATTTTGTATTAAGCTTAAGCAACATCGAATTCTCGTTTATTTTTGTTTTGGTTTTGCGTATAGATAATAATCAGTCGTAAGTGCAAGGGCAGCTAAAATTTAGCCTTGAGAAAGAAAGTTCAAATCTCAAAATTTCAAAATTTAAGAAAATTAAAAAGTGACGCTGAAAAACTGTTGATAATCGTTCTGATGCGGATGTTTGGAAACAAAATTAATTTTCGATAATTAAAAATTACTTATAATAATTAAATACCTATTATAAATTAATTACATATAATAAATAGTATTCGGTTTTCGGATGCTATTTATTTATTTATATTTATTTATTTTTTTATTATCTTTTTATTTGCCATCAGTTCGATGCAGGAACTATAATCAAATTTTCTGAGTACTTAATTTTCACATTTAAGTTTTACATGATTTTACATATTATATTAACGTATAATAACTTAATCTTAACTTAATCTTAATGTCCTTGAACATGACAGATTTAACGGGTGCACTCGCTTAAGCCGCCTCGTTGTTGTTGAATTATCAAGTAAATTGATAGCCAGAATGTTACAGATCTGATAAAGTTTTTCTATGTATCTGGTGCTATGTCTCTTGATTTCTTCAGCTATACTTGGCATCTGAAGATCGTTATGAATATTGTCATATTTCCTAAGGGAGATGTTTTGATACCGTTGAAGTATTTCGATATTTGATACACCTGCTTCACCCCATAGCTGGATGCCGTAAGTCCAGACCGGCTTAGGTATGGCTTTGTATGGTCTGACTTTGTTGTCCAGACTATGCTTAGATTTTTGGACGCGACGCGTTTTTATGTCTAATTACTTCCTTTTCGCCACTATATATTCTTTAAAAGTTAGCCTTTTGTCAAGCCAAAAGCCTAGATAATTTCGTTTAGGAATCACCACGCCATTAAAGCGTGCCCGATCGTTACCCTTATGTCGAAGTGCGAATAAGCATGGACGGACTTGGCTGCGTTTACTGCGATATTCCACTTGTTCATCCAGTCTTGGGTTTTGTTCAGTTGGTTTTGAAGCAATTGACTTGCTTGAGTTGAGGTGCTAAAGCACTGGAAGCTGTAGCAAGAATTGCTGTATCGTCAGCATATGTCGCTATAGTTACTTCATTGCAGGTAGAGTCGGGCATGTCAGCTGTGTATATAGTTTATAGCAATGGGCCCAGCAAGCTTCCTTGAGGCACTTCTGCATGTATGCTTTTTAACTCAGATGTGGCGTTTTCATGTCTCACGTAGAAGCTTCTGCCCTATAAATATGTTCGAAGAAAGCGGGACTGTGTGCAGGATGTCATTTTTATTTTGTATAATAACCCCTTGTGCCATACGCGACCAAAGGCTTGTTTCACATCAAGGAATACGGCCGAACAGAACTGTTTCTCTTCAAAAGAATTTTGAATGACGGTAGGATAGGATTATAATACGTTCTCAGGTTTTCCAGGTTTTGGAATTAGAATTACCTCTGCACACTTCCACTGGCTAGGGAAGTGGCCAAGCCTGAAGCATACGTTAAATATTTCCACTATTAGTTGTAGACAATTATCGGGAAGTGCTTTGATTGTTGCTATGTCGATTCCGTCGTATCCAGAAGACTTTTTCCTTACCAGAAGTTTTATTTCATTTGTAAGCTCTTCCAAACTGGCTGGAGTTTTCGGAATAGTGTCACAGCAAGGTGCTTTGACCACTCTTTCTACCACTGCTTCATGTGCGCTACTGCAAATCGAGAATGGTGTAAGTTGTTCCTGTGCAGCGAATGAGTCAGCTTTTTCTTGATTGCACAAATCCCCATTAGGAGTTTTAATGGGAATTATACGTCGAGCTGGACGTTTTAAATATTTTGTAGCTCTCCATAAATCGCATTCAGGTCCATTAGGCTTAGCATTAATCAGGAAGTCTTCAATCGCATCGTTTTTCAAGTCAATCAGTCTCTTTTTTAATTTTTTTTGAAATTCTGTTTAATGCGTTCTTGTCCGCCGGGTAGTGAAATTGTTGCCAGATTCGTCGAAGCATTTTTTTCTCATTAACAAGTTCACGAATTTCTGTAGAATATATTGAGTAGTTGCGGTATGAAGATGGTTTGTTTGATATGAATTTTCATGAATTTTCCGGCTTAACCATTCAACCGTATCGTCAACATCTCTTACGGAATTCATTTCTATATTAGGGTCTACTTGACCATCTAACCAGCATCGGAATAAAGACAAGTCTGAGTTCTTGCTAAGAAGATTTATTCTGAAAGTATCAAGATTGACTGGAACATTTATTTCGATGACAATTGCAGAGTGAACGGAAATAACTCGTGGAAGTCTTTAATTGTTATCCTTCGTCTATCGATTCCACGGCAGATGGCCATATCTAGAATATCCGGGTGACGATTTGGGTCAGTCGGCCAGTACGTAGGACTTCCTGAAGTTAGGACTGTATAATTATTTGAATGAATGCACTTCAGTAGTTCGAGTCCTTTCGGGTTGTCGGTTCTAGCCAATGAGAATGCAGTTTCCCAGTGAATAAAATATAGTTTGAAACATACTTTGAGTGACTGGATACCGAGGAGGAAAGTACGCAGCCGCTATTTTAAAGCTACCAGTAGCTACATTTAGTTCTACTTTGCTTACTTGAGCCCAGAGATATGATGTGGACCTACATACAGAAAATTTAATGTTGTTTCTGATAATGATAGCACTTCCACCGCGGGCTGTATTTTACGGGTGATTAGTTGTAATCACGGTATATCCGTGTATTTTAAAATGAGACCGGTCAGTAAAATGAGTCTCCAAAAGTACAACAATGTCGACGTTGTGAGATTTGATGGTATGTTCCAGCTCGAACTTTTGTTGGCTGGCGCCGTTAGCGTTCCATAAGATAATTTTAAGGTTTGGATGCATGGTTACCGATAAGTGACCTGACAAGATTCACTAATGAGCAGATTTGTTCTTACATTCTGTCAAACCGCTCCATCTGCTTTTCGATCAGCTGTACCAGTATATCAAATCTTGTATCAGTACTTTGCTGGAGTTAAATTGATCGTATATTATGTTTGTCTTATTACGATTAGCAGATTTATCTCTGACAATGTCAGCGTAACTTACTCCAGGTAACACAGGCGAGCTAGGAATGACCGCACAATGATCGGTATGTATTAGCTCAGTGCGTGCTGCTGTTTGATCTGCTGGTTTTGGGTGATTTTTACCAATATGCGGATGAGCCTTTCGTAATGCTGCTTGATAAACATTACAGCCCTTGTTGGAGCTGTCATCTCTTTAGTGCACACATCAGAACTATGGTTCAACGCACACTTTACGCACCGGAAAGCTTTACTGCAGTACCGTTTTGTATGTCCAAATTCATGGCATCTGTGACACTGCACTAAATCGTCAAATTTTTTGGCTTTTCAGGCTGTGATAATGCTGCAAACTGATTAGAGGCTAACAGCTTTGCTGCATACTCAGTATTTTGTTTGCTGCCGATGCTAGTTGAACTAGTGACATTTCTTGTTGTTGCTAAACATGCTTTTTTTTTTTTAATAAATTTGGAGATAATAGCGATCGCCTTTTCAACGTAAGCTTGCCGTAATCTGAATGCACAGTTTGCCATTCGCCTTCGTCGGACACCTCGGCGCCGTCGCCTTCCATGGATGCGTGCTCAGAGCTTTGTGTCGGGGAGGCGGTCGAAAAATGTTGGTACACCCAAGCGTTAATACAGAAAACCTGTACGCGAAATTTATGTAGTTGTTTTTCTTCTTAGATTTTTTATTTTACATATTCTTTTTTTTTCAAATAGATTTAAAACACGCAAAAATCTGATAATGCTATTTATAAGTGCGTCATTTCTTATTTCATTTCTAACATCAAAGTGTTAGTGGGCGGCCCACTCTCTTTTGTCTATGTATGTTAAGTGGCTATCTATGAAAAGGTACCATATCTTATTTCAACCTAATATTGACTTTAATAAAGAAGTTTTTCTTACAAAAACACAATAATGGGCAGTATGTGGGCGGGCCACGCCCGTTAGACTATTTATGTTAAGCGGCTATGCATAAAAAGGCAACCTAATATTGACTTCTATAAAAAAGTTTCTCATACAAAAACACAAAATTCGGCAGTAGGTCCCACCCATTAATGAATATGTGAAGTGTCCGTCCACTAGAAGCTACCATGTCAATTATTTAGTTGATATTGACTACCATAAAAAAGTTTTTCTTACAAAAAGTCAAAAGACGGCGGTGGGTTTGTATGGAGGCTACCCATCTATTAAACTGCAATAATTAGAAGTGTGTGTGCAAATTTTCAAATGGATAGCATAAAATTTGGTGCTGAAAAAATGCGTAACAACATACAGACAGAAGGACAGGCGGACAGACAGAAGGACATGCGGACAGACAAACGGACATGGCTAGATCGACTCGTCTCGTCGAGATGATCAAAAATATACAGGGGTGCCACAGGAATCCATTCCGCTCGAATTTCACTTCAATTTCAATTCACCATGCCACAGACCTCATTTACTAGCGAAATGCTATTCGCTTGTAATTGAGCTAGCTAATTGACTAAATACGCCTCTAAAATATATTTTATAAATAAAAAGGCCTATCGTTGCAGATAGGGGGTACAATTTCTGATTAATTTTCATCTAAATAATTAATAATTTAATATGTTTTAATTAATAGATTAGCATTTTACTAAACCAACTATGATTTCGCTAGTTAAATTTTCCGCGCACAAACGAATTGCATTTCACTTTTTTTTAAAAAGTTTTTCGAACTTTGTTTTTAAGTAGAAAGCATGCTGCTGTTTACGTTAAAACTAAGCTAAAAATATTTAATTAATAGTTAATAATTTAATCGCAATTATTACAACCTTAAGCAATCGCGTATTTATTGTGCATTTAACGAAACAATTTGCGACAATTTTAGTTCGGTTAGTTGGCAACTCCTCGCGATTCGTTTGTTTTCGTTTTTGGTGCTATTTATATACTACCGAGCACAGCTGCTAGAGTTGTCGGGCAAACTTTTTAGTGTGGCGGGCAATAAATTCAAATTGTTTAACTTTGAAACCACCAAAAAATAGTCACAAAAATTCAATCAATTTGCATTTAACTAAATATCACTGTAAATTACCAATTATGCTACTGAAAAAACCAATAATAATGCGGAACAAACATTAGACTAGTTTATTCTTGCGTGGTGTCTACCTTATGTACAAAGTTCAAAATAGTTTGTGAAAAAGCTAACAAAATCAAAACGCTCGAAGTTCTGTGGCATGGTGGAATCTTTTTAGCGGAATGGCAAAAGCGGAATGCCCATTTCTCTAGCGATTTCTGTGGCACACCCCCGATATATAATTTATGGGGTCTCCGATGCCTCCTTTAATGGGTTACAAACTTTCAGACAAACTGATAATACCATTTCACACTATCGGAGGTGTCACATAAATCTCTAGACAAAATTGCGTCTGGTGATTTGTATTTCTCTAAAAAATTCCGTAGGTGTCACAAAAATCTCCGAGATTTCATAGAAAACAGTTTTTAGTGTACAGACGAATTTTGTGCTACGCAGAGTTGTTGTGTGGCAACGCTGTCATTCGTTGTTGATTTAAATCAAATAATAAAATGTGCTAAATGTTTAAATCCTAAGACACAGTTACGAAGAAAATACATTCAACTAGCACAAAAACAAAGTTTTACCTTATGATTTGAAGAGTTTATAAATGCAATTAACAATTTCACCAAGCAAAAGGCTGGAGATTTTAAACGGTCTAAAAGAGATTTCTGTGACACCTACGAAATTGATTTAGGTCGGAATTGGGGTGAAAGAGATTTCTGTGTGAATGATATAAAAATGTGTGTTAGTTTTGTATGAGGGCTACCCAGCTCTATTTGAAGATGCTCTGTATGCTAAGATGACTTAGAAGACACGATATTTCCAAATTTAGTGGCTCCAAATTTTGTAGGATCTTGGTACTCGTACAGACGTAGAGAAGAACATACATCTATTCAACTTTTGATACAGATCAAAAGTGCGAGTTTAAGTATTGTATGGTGTGTGCTATGCCTTCCATCCGTAATTTCACAGTGAAAGTTCAAAATTAAAAAATCGATAAAAAAAAGGAAGTAGTTTATTGAAAAAATATTAAAATGCACACTTAAAAATGAATCGAAAGGTCGGTGTTGTCACGAACAGACTGAGTAACACTGTCTACGTTTTCGAACGTTCTCCAAGACCTTGGACGCCCGGATTTTGATTTTTCCAGTGAGTCGACGGCTTGGCGCATCATTTAAATGACGAACATGTCGAATACTGCTGAATTTTCTACGCGCTACAGTCGCTGAATTACCGTTTTTGTAAAACTCAAGTACGCACAACGCACGGTCCACTTCCGAGAAACGCTCCATAGCGACTAAATTCCCAAAGCTAGGCTACCGATTGTCATACCCCCCGTGCCCCTCGGAATAGTTGAGTTCACGCAATCAGCAAATCAAATGTGAACTTTCTTTTGAGACACCCAGTATTACAGAAAATATTTAATTTTATTATTAAGTATATATTCTTGATCAGCATTAAAAGTCGAGTCGATTTAGATATGTCTGTCTGTACGTCTTTCGTACATTTAAACAACGAGATCTCGGAGACTATAAAAGATAAAATATCCAAACTTGGATTCCAAAGTTCACTTTAGGGCGATAGTAAAATAACGACAGACATAAAACTGTTTTAAGAAATATGGGCTATATTTATTTTACGGTAAATTTCTTTTTGTACGTGATTTTTAGTGTATTAAAAACGTTGGATGCCATGCCCACAACAGGGCTATATATCCTTAAAATGTATGTTTTCAAGGTAAAGCAAAAATAAATCGTCGGCTGAATTACCTCGACAAAAAACACGAATTTTAAAGTATAAGTTTGAAGGCTCTACCTTTTATAGTCTCCAAGATCACGTTGTTCAAGCATACAGACCCTGACGGATGGACAGATGGAGGTGGCTTTCGATGCTGATCAAGAAAATATATACTTTATGGGGTGTGCCACGTCTCCTTCTGTCTACTACATACATTTGCACAAACTTAGTATCCCCTTAGCTTTCGAGTAGGGTATAAAACGCAAACTGGATAGTAGTTTTTCGGATATGGTAAGATCAGCTGTTTTTTGGCTATATGATTTTTAAAATATTTTCCTTGAAGGTTCATACACTTTTACAAGCGTTTGAAAAAATTTTAGAAGCATTTTTGCCACTCAGAAGTGGAAAACGAGCAATTTTAAGGCTTTGTCTTCATGCGTCTAATAACGTTGACCTCGTAATTTATTTTTGATGTGCAGGAACATAAAGAAGTCATTGGGTGCCAAGTCAGAGCTGTAATGCGGATGACCCTTCAATTCAATGTTTGGAGTGCTCAAAATTTAACTTGTGTGAGCCGATGTGTGTGAGCTCGCAATTTCTAAAAACTTCTGGCAAACAAATGGTTGTGTACCATTCAGAGTTGGCCGTCCTACGTTGTTTTTCTGAAAAAATAGGTGACCATTTGCTTCGAAGTGCTTCGTTCGCGAACAACTTTTATCGATATTTATTTTATCGATGGACTCTTGTCTTGGTAACCCACATCGAAAGTCGGAAAAAATCATCTAACGAAAATTTTCACAAGCTGATACCATGTTTTGGGCGAGATAAATTGTATCATGTTATTGTAAATAACACAAATAGTGCTCGTTCATAAAAACGTTCTGCTTACGATTGTGCTTGCAAAATTTTAATCTTTCCAATGGAAATGTCAGCTTGCACTTAACAACACTTAAGGTTTCCAATACGCACAATTATACAAGACAACCCTCGTATTAGTAAATTAAGTAAACAGTACTGTCCAGTTTGACCGGTTTTGCATTTTGTATTGAGTTTATGTTTTTTGTTATATCTCAAAATTATAACTACATAATCCTTGATGTTACTGCAAAAGAAATTATTATTTTTTGTGTAACCACAGCAGTCAGTTTATGACACGGAGTGGGTGTGGCGTACTGCTTCTAATTGTAGAATAATTTTTCTATTTGTTCCATATCGATATTGATCCTGATCGATATTTCGTAATCTGAGTGTCAAGCTTACATTGACAAAGTCAGGTGGCTTAAATTATTCCTCTTATCGAGTTGATGGAGAACACTCGGTTGATATATAAAGTGTCCCAAAAGAAGGGGCACGATTGATATTTGGCGCCATTTTTTTTCTGTGCAAGTGGGAACTATGAAATTTTACAGCTGTCATCTACGATTGCCAATTTTTCGAAATAAAGACATCTTCACCGATGAGGCGCATATTCATCTGAACGCCCTCGTCAACAATCAAAATGGTGGAATTTGGGGCTCACAAAATCCGCACGTGGTCCATGAGAATCAAATGCATCCACAACGAGCGACTATCTTTTGTTAATTTTGTTCAGGCTATATTGCGCCTTACATTTTTTGGGCCTTACTTCATTGAACATGAGGCTGGCAATGTGAATGAACATAATAACGAAGTTCTTGTGGCCCAAACGGTTTCCAGACCAAATTAAATCGTGTACTCTTGTTGGGACACCCTATATAAATACATATATAAATAAGTTTCGATAAAATACAAAACAATGAATGAAAAATCTCAAAATGTTTCAAGAAATTATTTTTAAATAATTGCTTAGATTAAAAGAAATCAATACAATAAAAAATGCATTTCTTTTGATTTTAAAAAGTCAGCATCTATTACAAAAAGTCAGTATCTAAAAAAATTGACGCCTAGTTTCCAAAGTTACAGACAGTAGAGAGACAGGCAGGTGGACATTGCCATGGAATGACTCGCCTCGTAGAGCTGATATTGCATATATACTCTATAGGATGTCCAAAGTTCTCAGGCATAAAACTATTTCAACAAATAAGGGCTACATTTATTATACGGAAATTCATTTTTGTATATAAGCTAGCCACTTGACCCACAGTTGGAGGGGTTTGTATTTGTAGGTGATTTACATTTGTAGGAATAAGCTTGCTCATTATTAGTTTATTAATATAAACTCTTCTTATACAAATGCTATTCACTTGAAAATCGATGTACCATCCCTTTTTAGATGCTTAAACTGTTCCAATGTATTATTCATTCTAGGTTGTAATTCCAAAACTAATATTAAATGTTGTCGACTAAGCACATTAATATGACGCATTTCGAATGTAAATGAGTGTAGAGAATTGATTACAAATAGTTTAACCTTAACGGACTTATATGGTTTTACTTAAGTCAATTGAAACGATTAGTTTCTCGGAACCGTGCCTATTGCTACAAGTGCTGGAAATGTTGAGTTATGGTTTTATCAAATTGTTCGATTTGTTCGTCATTTAAGAAAAAAGAAAAACTCTTTCCGTGAAAACAAGTTTGACACAGCTAATCAAATATTAATTACAAATTGTTCAAGTGCCGTTGCTTCAGAGTTACAAACACGAGGCTCATATCCGTGGGTACAATACTCGTATATACGTAGGTAAGTACAATGCTTAGATTAAATAACTCGATTATTTCTCAAAACGCTGTTTATCAAACAATTTGATATAAATACCTACATACATACTTATAAGAATGATTGTAGAACAAAGCACTTGAGTCATTCAGTTTGTCTTCGATCTATTATTGTATTTGATTTTCGATTCGATTTGATGATTCCATTTCATTCGATTGGGTATATCAATGCGTTCTCAAAATGAAAATTTAAGTGCTTCGATTAATTTGGCTTATCAGTCGCAGCAGCAGCAGCAGCAATAATAAAAGTCGAACTGTCGAAGTAGCAAGAATGAGAACGAGAATGAGATACAAGCGCAATTAAAAGATTTTCGAGCGAACATTTGTCATTACAGATAAAACGCCTACACAAAAATGCGTTGCTCAATTCAATTCAATTCAGCTCAGCTCAGCAGTTGCTTTCAGGTGGAATCACTTCGATTTGGGCACGTTTTAAAGGGGGAGGCCAAGTGAAATTGGGCTGTACGGTGGAATTATAACTCAATAAAGCGAAATAAAATTGTACATAACCGTTTGTATAGGACATACTACAAGGTCTGATTTCAAACAATCGAAAACGTTAATTTCGGTATAATCACAAGTTGTTAAAAATGTACTGTTTAGACTTTTAATGCTAAAGTGATGATTTGAATACTCCATTGCATATTTTTAGTAGTTAGTTCAAAAATATGAAAGCTTAACGTACGAAACAAGTAAATAAATATAGACATGTGTCCATAAAAACTTTAAAATAGGTTGTGGGCGTAGCAGTATAGAGAGCGAGCCACGCTTAAATATCCAAATATTAAGCCTAAGTTCATATAAGCCTACATTCTGCATTTCAAGTTGACATTGTACTAATATGTTGTATGAATGCGAATGCGAATGCGTGTTTGTGTATCTGTTCGACTAAAGCTCTGAAACAGCTGTATGAAAATTTATGATTATGACTAAGATTAGAGAATGGTCTTAGACTCATCTCATCTCATCGCGATGTTGTGATTTTATAAACAATTATTTATGACATATTTCGATATCCATTTTTATCCATTAGTAAGAAGAAGGCACATTTGTTTCTGCTAGTTCGTAGCTTTAATATAATTATAGAGATTGACAAATGTAAGAAACATTTGTACCAAATGTAAAGTAGTAGTAAACACATTTCTCACAACACAAACACTCGAAAATAAACTAAGTAAGATAGAAACTGCACTAAAAGTTTGATCGAGTAGTTTTTTAAAGTATTGGATTTGTACACTCTTTACACATAGAGTGAATAGTATATTATAAGATTGTAAGACCCAGAATGAGGCGCTAGAGACACTATATGATATAAACATATATTGTTGATTAGCTCAACAAGACGAGTCAGCCATGTGCGTCTGCCCGCCCGTCTTTCTCATTGTCTGGTGTGTGAATGTGGGCATTAGTCGCTCAGTTGTTCTCGACTTTTTAAAACCTGGTATGGAGAGTTGTGCAATCATCAAGCCGGTATGCATTACCATCTATTAATCCCATACAAACATATATCCCATTTTTGGCTTTCAATACCTACCTAAAACTTTTATCGAAAAGTATTAGTTACTGGTTTTTATAGTTTATGTCGAGAAGATTTAAGACGAATATTTTAGAGCTGCAATTAAATCACGTGTTGTTACTCTCCAGTTAGCCGAATACAAATAATTGTTTCGATTTTCAATTGGAAAATCATAATGTTCAACCATTGTATTCGACCGACATGGCATCTTGTTATATACATATAATCCGGTAAATTACAGTTTAGGCGGACATCAAAATGATTTGCTATGGTTTCTAAAGTCGAAACAATCTAGATTTTCTGTTCGACACTGTAGAAAGCTTACATCAAACAACATTTTTTTAAATTCAACAAAAAATTTGACTGTTTTTTTGTAGTTGCGAATTTTTTGTATCAGAACTTATCTATGTACGAATGTATCGTATGAGGGCACAGAAAGCAAACTAATTACGCGATAAACAAGCATGTTTAGCGTCGACGATGAAGTCGAATGAATCAAATGAAATATGATTGCAGTTTAGAGACAACGACATGCGAAAGGGTCTGGTCTATATCGCACTGTCAGAGCGACAGTAGGGGGCGTGATGGAGAAAAGGCGTATGGACGCAATGCTTCTGTAGTCGTATTTGTGCGGCAATCGATTAAAAATCCATAAAAATATATTTCTAGATTTTATTTGCTGATCAAACGAAGGCACTTTGTCCCGCTTCCCCAATGTATCTATGCAGTACATATGCCTCTGTGTGCGTAATTAAGAGTTGTTGTGGCAAGTGAGGTGGGCTTCTGTGGTTATAGATACATTTCAATATAAGCAACAACAACAAAAACATTATAAAAGAAGGCAAATATCAAGAGATAGAAAAAGAAATATTATTTTGGTATTGTTTGAAATCTATGTATGCCATTAGTTGGCTAGATCGCTAGCGGTGATAATAATTCATATTCGAATACTTTGCCCCCACAAATGTTGTTATCTTCCTCTCTTCGCCTGCTCCGCTGGCTTGTTTAGCTCCACGAACATCGAAAAAAAAACGAAATTAAATAGTAGATTAAAAAGAAATCATTCATGTTCAAAAAATAAGTACAACATTTCATGTTGTATGTTTTCCTTCTGGAAGCCCTCTTCTTCCCCAACGCCTCCTTCTCCTTAGCTTTCATAGCACAAAAACTGATTTTTTATCATTTTTGCCAGAGGTTTCGAAAGTAACAAGAATATTACATGGAAAAAATATCATTAGCTCCTATTGTAGTAATTTGACTTTAATATCTATCACCGACAGTGCCAATCGTGTGATTTCGATCATTTAGTTTTTTTTTTTGTATTCATTTTACTTTCAGAGCGTCAAATTTTATTGAATTTTGTTATAGTGCCTATACCTGAGAGAAGCCTACAGTAGAGTATTCTAGACTTCGTGACTCTGTAGTTTAATAGTTATGAAAGATGGCGAAATGAAAGATCAGCGAAAAATAATCGGATCGGAAATAAAAGTACAATTTTTTGAAAGGTGAAAGATATCATTTTCTTGTAAAGTGTCGGCCAAAGAATTTACAGGCATATTCATTTTTATATTTGTTTGCCTAGAAGCTTCCCTTCTGTCAGGCGTCCTCCGATTCCCTCTTTTTCTTTTTGTGATGCAGTTGGGTTTTTTGATGTTTTAATAATTTCTTCTTGTCTGTAATATAGTTTATTGACCTACTACATAATGATGTCAATAATGCAAAAAGGTTAACTTCGGTGGAACCGAAGCTTTAATACCCGTCACAAGTAATTTTATATCGCTTAGATATAATATTTCAAAGTAATCTATCAAAATAAGTGTACATATTTATAGCCTACATAATGTGAGAAAGGTATTCTCAGTTTGTCTTAAAGTTTGTAATACATTGAATGAGCCTTCGGAGACCCACAAAGTGTAAATTATCACATATTATTGATCAGATCGTCGAAACGTTGTTGCGCATTCTTTTATACCCTGTACCCAAAGGGGCAAGACTATAATATGTTTCTGCAAATGTATGTAACAAGCAAAAAGTAGCGAGGCATCAGAAACTGAGTTGATTTAGCCATGTCCGTCTTTCCGTCGTTATAAGAACAAAATACTTGAACATTTAGATTGAGTTAATTAAATTTTGTGAGTACCACGCATATTATAATTTTCAAGTTTGCATACCTTTACTCAAAGTAATAGCTAGTTATAAATTTATATTCTATAATTTCATAATATAGCTCTCTAAATAAATATATCATAATATGTTTAGATTTCACAAAATATGTTTTATGCCCTGAACCTAAAGGGAAAAGAGTATAATAAGTTTTTACTAATGTATGTAACAGGCAGAAGGAGTCGTGGTAAACCCAATACTCTTGATCAGCATCGGAAACTGAGTCGATATAGCTAAGTCCGTCTGTATATATATATATATATATATATATATATATATATATATATATATATATATATATATATATATATATATATATATATATATATATATATATATATATATATATATATATATTTAACGCATCCTCTGTGTCTTAAGTTATAGTATAAGTTATTTTTGCGGTATCAGTAACCAAACACAGCGCAACAACCCTTAGTAAGGGAACTGCATTCTCACAATTTACTCACCACTAACGAACGTTAGTGTGCTGCTGGCGCCGTTTACAAAAGAACCGTTTTTGGATAATCGCAAGTGAATGGCAATTAATAACTTTCATATTCATACCAATTTTAAATTTCGTCTCCCTCTCATTAACTTTATTCGTTAACTGTGCAAATATCCGGAATGCAAAACTATAGCGACTTGATTTAATAATCATCACCATCGTCATCGTCGATGTCTTCTCATGTTTTAAAGGCATTTTTCAAACAAACAAATTGCACGTCGAATGACTAAAGCTTGGCTTGAAGGGGACTTTGAGCAATGCGCCTAATCGGCCAAATCCATAAAACCAAAACCGATTGAATGAGTGAACTAGCGAATAAACGAATGAACGACAGCTAATCGACGAGTCTATGTTTGTCCGTTGATATGTACGAGTATATAATATGTACATGGTAAAATTGACTGAGTGTTTGGTGGGGATAGCTGCGATCGGCATACGTGTATGTATGAGGGCCGCCACCGCTTCAGACGCGTCGAAAACAGAAAATTACACACTTATCTAAATGCCAGCCTCAGAGTCTCGTTTTCCATTATGATACAAAGATACACATTGCGTCGAAATCTCGAGGCGATCAATAGCGAGCGAGCTGTGTGTAGTACGTATCTGCGTCGCCAATGCCAGCCGTATCGAGCAGTGTACCGTCGCGACGGTGTGCTTATCAGTCTGCCAGCAGCCAGCGCTTAGAGTGTCGTAGCGTATTGGTGTGTGTGTGGTGGGCGGGGGGATCTGTAGAAGAGGTGTGCAGATGAAGATGCAGCTGCAGTGCCGTGGGGAAGTGGAAAGATAGCATACATAATTTACATGGCAACAAGCGCCATTAAAATCCAAAGATGCAGAGCTGCCACAAATATATCGCATGCGAGAAATTTTCTTGTCCCAAGCGACATGCACGCAACAAGTTTTGGACCAAAGAATGCAAGACCTGCAGCGGCCTTCTTACCGCCTCCCTTTCCGGCTGGCTAGTCTGTAGGCTGTTTGGCTGATGGATGCGTGTATGTTTACAGCGTTGCTCAGTTTGTTCAGTTTAGCATAATTGCCGCCGCGCGCCGAAGCAGAAGATGTTGAGGAGAGGAGGCCCGGCCGGCGGCCCCATACTTGCCTGGACGCTCCGGACCAAAGGCAATGCAACTGTTGACTTGTGCGCTGTCTGTTTTGTCGGTTTATTTGTTGTTGCTGTTGCGGGCGAAAATTAATGTTAACAACGTGTTCGGCTTGTTTGGTACCATTGCACGTCAAGGATCATGCCACTTAATGGCTTTGCGCTGTGTGCCACTGACAGCCACGGCAACCTACAAACCAGAGGCTGTTTGGGTGTTTGATTTCAGTCTTTCTTCATCATTCATTTGAGTTTTTTGTTTGGTTTTCTTTTGATGCATGAAAACATTTTAATTATGGCTCAAATGCTTGGATATCTCTCTGTGTGAACGTGTGTCAAGAGGTGTTCTGACAGTAGTCGCCGTTTCGCTGTTTTCAATATTTCAATATTTCAGTTTTGTGGTTTTTTGGATTTTGCGTTGAGGCTTAAAGTTTAAATACTGGTCAAGTGTGCATTAAGTTGTTTCAAGATAACAAATTTTCAATTTTTAAGTTGCTCGAAATTTTTGAATTACCTACGTACACGTTAAGATATGTTTCGGTGGACGAGACTATTATCTCGAAATTAAATACTCAAAATACATTAGATTTCGCTAGTCTGGTTTTTCTATATTGTAGAAAGAATTAAGATCGATTGGATAGCCAATTCTATATTACTACTGTATATTGAACACTAAACAGCAATGAAAAGTATTTGGAGGAAAATGATAAGAATTTTTTAAATTATCGAGGTAATGAAAAAGTTTGAAATAGGTATTGCACTGCAAAGGGTTTTCCATTAAGCGTGTCTGAACCTTAAAATTTAATGAAAAGAGTTGTATGTGAGATCTGACGGAAACCTTTATTGTGCGGGTTAGAGTGCATTCAATACTATTACGTTTTTAAAATGATGTCATTGAAATGACAGATGACTATTGTTTTGCTTGGCATGAACTACTCTCTCTTTCTCTCTCTCTCTCTCTCTCTCTCTCTATCTTGCGACTTCGTTTACAGGACTCGATCCGATAGGTCCAATTTTGTGTGAATCTGTTGCATAAATCGGACTGGATCTTAACAAATTTTTGAATGAGTATGTAAGTTGTAGTTGATTTGTTGCCATAATCCACCGACCCAGTGAAAAAAGTCTAATGGTATTCAATCGTTCGATCTTGGCGTTAACTGCACCTCTTCTGAAAACATATTCCTCTTTCGGACAACAACTTCAACAAAAAAGTCAGTTATGTCTCGTACCGTTCGCCATTGACAGTCATCGTCTGACCAATCTCATTTCGAAATATGGAAATATGGCACCGCCTGATTACAATCCACACCAAACTGTAAGATTCTCCAGATGACTATTCTTGTTGTTGTGGACTGCTCTTGCTCTTGCCAAATACGGCAATTTTTCATGCCAAGAAAAAAAAAGAAATATGTGCTTCATCACTGAACATAATTTTATCGCTAAAATTTGAATCCGCCTGATCCAACTGCACCAAAGCCCAATCAGCGAAAGTAAATGTAAAAGTGGTAAAATGGTGACTATGGCAGCATACAAACAGCGTTGCCAAATGGAACGACAGAGTAATAAGCTGTCAAAGTTTGTCCCCCATATGTTCACAACGGACCACTAAGGAATATAGTCCCGTACAAAATCTATGGTTCATATAAGGAGTCTTAAATCCTTTTTCTCTATTAAACCACCTGACATCAAATAAAAAAACATCTTGACGAGGTAAAAACCCAGTGATGAACGCTCAATTGCAATCAATTTCAACAATATCCGTCTGGATGTATAAAAAACAGATCTCAGGAACTACAGGGTGTTTGTTTAGAGACTCCATTTTACAACATGGATTAAACTGTCATAAATTGGTCAGATCTGGCAAGTCTATTTTCATTTGTGCTCAGTTTGATTTGCCATTTTATCATGAATTGACTAACGCCAGAACAACGCTGGCAAATTGTGTAAATCTATTTCGAAAATCGGGGTTAAGTTCTGAATTGTAACCGTATCTCTGCGTGCGGGATCTCGTGTCGATGTCAATATCACCTTAAACATTGACATGGTGGCTTCTTATGAAGGGACATTTCACATATATATCAATGGGTGTGATCCACTCCCCCCCTTTTTGAGGTAGACCCATACAAACAACACACCCACTTTTGCCTTTTTGTAAGGAAAACGTTTTTATTTCAGTCAGTAGCCACGTTAAATTTTACAGGACGGCTTCTTATGGAACGATGCTTCACATAAATATCAAGGGGCGCGACACGCCCTTTTTAGGGGTACCCTCTATAGAAGCTACCTTTTTTTTTTAATTTAATTAAGCGTTGAATATGGATTCATGCAAAAATGGTATCTTAACAACCCAAATATAAAAAATAAAGAACAAAACCAAACCTCGTGCTAAACACAAGAGGATTAAAAAAATAAACTCACTGCTCATTTTTGAATTTTGTATGGAAATTTTCTTATTACTGTAATTAATAAAATAAAATATTAATATAGTGGCTTTTTAGGGACGAATACCTCACATATAGAGAAATATATATGTAAACCCACCACCAACTTTTGGGATTTTTCATGAAAAACTTTATCTTTTCAAGAAAAATCAACTTGACATTTGACACTGTGGCTTCATATGGACGAACACTTCGCATAATTATCATGGCGCGTGTCACGCTCTCTTTGGGGTGTGCTCAAACAAACTTGCAATCCCATTTAAGTTGTCAGTTTTTACAAAATTCCACAGCTTCACTTCATGTGAATTGTTTCATACTAATTTAAAATATTTTCATATCGTTTCATGATATTCATATGGAAAATATCAAGTGGTTTTCTTTTTATGTTCGAATTTATAAATTTATGAGTCAATATCAAATTGATATTGATCTTTTTTCTGTGTGTAGCGCAATTCATATAAGTAGTTTTGCCATTACAACTATCAATTATTATGTTGCCATTTTAGCTGGGATTATGATTATTTCGAATTCTATAAAATAAAAGTGCAATTAATATTGATAATTTTAAATAACTGGGCTTCTTATTCGTTATGGATTTTCATACCTCCGACTTCTTATCAGTGACAATAATCGACATTGTTTTTTTATTGGCACCATGGCAATTACCTGCGACTCGATTGCTGCTGGTTACATTGATCAAACGTTTGATTCGAAATTTATGACACAAAGTCTTGATAATGGCAAAAGACGCCAATGAGTGCATAGTGGGCAGGGAGCATTACTCCAGTAGTCGTTTCGAATCCGACAAAATTTATATCTGCTGTCGCATTTTTTGCATTCATATGCAAGAATCGAGTTTAAAATTCCTGATTTCAGTTTGAATACTTTTCAGATCTATATAGCAAGTGGTCAGTACCTTTCACACATAAAGTGAATAATATCGGGAGTGTGCATTTATTCCGTCCATTTTTTTTTTGTGTTCATAAATAAACACATTATTTAAAGTAATGCCTATCGGTTACTACTACTTTTAACATTTTTCTGGTAGCATACGGATTGCGTGTGGAAAGAACTGCTCGTCGTTTCCGGATATCCACGAATCAATTAAATTTTTGGTTAGTAATTACGGAAGGGATGCTCAGCAGGCCATTAGTCATCGATCGTTCCAAGTGGGTATCGGCTTCGGACCATGCATATTCATCTTTGCTATTAATGCTAATGCTTGGGCGGGCTTACACCACGATTTTTTATACTTAGGATTATCGTAGAGAATTCATTTATCATCGCCAATCACAAGTCGATATAAACCCGGAGTTGCTTCTTACTAGAGATGGATGCGTGCACGAGCCTAAAGTTGGTATTGACGAACTCGCACGAGTACGCACGATAAAATTTTGGCAAAGGAACGACCCAACACGAGCACAAAGTTAGTAATAACGAATACGCACGCGCAGACACGAAAAAGCAATATAAAAATATAAAAATATAAAAAAAAAACAAAAATTTATATCCCACCAACATTGGGTAAAAGGGTACGAGTATACTATGTTTATAGATATGTGGGTGATAGCAAAAGGGGGCTTAACAGACAGAATCGACGTTATCACGTCCATCAATCCGCAGGTAACATGTTAGTTATAAAAAAACTTTAAAATGACTAAGAAAAAAGTATTAACTCAAAAAACAATCGGAAAACATTATTCGACGTATAATTTTATACCACTTAAGATAGAAACGATAAATCACTCAAATGGATACCGCGGCTCCTCTTGCAGAGGCATAACCTACACTGCAATTTTTAATGACAGCTGATATGTCAGCAATGGGTGCTCGGATGTCAGATTCGAGGTCATCAAATTCTTTGGTACCGTTGCTGTAAACAAGTGATTTAACATAACCCCAAAAAAAATAATTCAATGGTATTAAATTACATGATCTTGGTGAGCGCAAACAGATGGGAGGGCCACTTCTGGAACTAAGCAGGTCACCTAACCTTTGAATTAAGTAGGAAAAGTAGAAGTGTTTGCCAATATTACTGCATTTTAGATAAGCTACCTAAAGAGTTTATTGTATGAACTTTACAATAACTCCTTGTTTGCTTATGTGTAAATATGTAGGAAAGTATCTTTACTGCACTTTGTCAACATTCGCCATCAATAACAAGTATTGCTTCATTGCTTCTGTTTCTGATGCTCATTGCTCGTTGTGCGTCATTTATTTAGAAATTGACTAGCATTGATTCATAAAAATCACATCGAAATGCAGAAAATATGAATTTCATTAGAAATGTATCACAGAAAATCGGCGGAATGCGGGTGGAACTGGGTTCCGACAAGAACAGATTTAATATTTGTCTTTGCTGTTGTCATTGTTGTTGCTGCTGCTGCTGTTTTTCGTCTAATTGCCACCGATTTGCTACCA
Source organism: Leucophenga montana (assembly GCA_035044765.1). Taxonomy (NCBI): domain Eukaryota; kingdom Metazoa; phylum Arthropoda; class Insecta; order Diptera; family Drosophilidae; genus Leucophenga; species Leucophenga montana. The sequence goes on from JAWNNQ010000643.1 coordinate 814,323, forward strand.
CAGGCACCGCCGCTGATGCTCCATCATCTGCATCATGGAGGTGGTTAAAAGGGGTTAAGGCAAAACACTGACTGTATTTGCACTCCACTTAACTAAATTTTGAAATTTAAATAAACATGAACAAAACGACCAAAATCTCGATATATAAGTTCAGCGTCCCTTCTTGGGCTGTTTTTGACTACGCCCATGTTCTTCATCATCATTGTTTTTGTGCTGATGTAAGCACATGTTATGCACAGAATGTTCCCTCTTTTGGAGCTGTCTTGTTGCGATGCTTTCCCTTATCTTTTCACTGTTATCACGTAGCCATCTAGGCTGAAAACGACATCATCTTGTGACAGTAGCTGTTTCTTATTGTCATCGCTGCTTGATACGACTAACAACCAACAAACGATCCAATAAAAGCAACCATTCATATCTTTGTTCGAATTTGATTTGTTGTACGAGTATCTTTTATTGCCAAACATGGAATTGTTAATTACGTTTGTAGCAACGTCAATAGCAGCAAATTAATGCTCAATAGTTATCTTTGTAGGCTGTACAGTGTTCGGCATAAGTATTTTGACATGTCATAAACCGCAGTGTTTTGTATATACACGTAATTTAAAATTTTATGATTGCAAAAATCGTAAAATAAAATTGATCTAATGCAACATGAGCTTTCAAAAAAAATCATAAGCCTTTGGAAGATATTTTAAATAATTTATAAAAATCGGTTCGACATCAATTGCAAGATGCGAAAGGAGTGCACATTTTTTTTTATTAACTTTTGCCTTTACTCATAAAATCTTTCGCAACTCTAAATTATTATATCAAAATACTTTTTCAAACTTATTATAGTTTTCACTTCACACAGAGCGTAAATATTATTATAATTTGTTCACAATGTTTGCAAGCCTTAAAGAAAGCATCGGCACGGCGAGGCTAGTTGATCTTGCCATGAATGTCTGTCCGTCTGTCTGTCTTTGTGTTCCTATGAGCAGTATTCTCTCAATTTTGAAATATTGGTTTGAAAGTTGGTTTGAAAAATGAGCACGATTTACTCACTAGAATGTATAGTTCTTATTTAAAAATACTTTCTTTTGTTGTATAGAACATGCTTGAATTTAAGAATTTTTTCTAGTACCATTCACACATAGTGTGCAATGGTATTATCAGTGTGTCTGAAAGTTTGAAACGCGTTAAAGGATCCATCGTAGACCCCATAAAGTATATATATATTCTTGATCAGCTCGACGAGACGAGTCGATCTAGCCCTGTCCGTCTGTCTTTCTGTCTGTCTGTATGTTGTTGCGCATTTTTTTGGGGGCCAATTTTAATGCTATCCAGTTGAAATTTTGCACATTCTATTTATTGCAGTTTAATAGAGTATCAAGATTGACCCGCCACGCCTACTTTTTGGTGTATCCCCCATACAAACCTAAGGTCCACTTTGAAAAACTTCTTTATTAAAATCAATATTAGGTTGAAATACAATGTGGTGCCTTTTTATGGTCAGCTGCGTAACAATTTTGTGTTTTTTATGAAAATATTCTTTATTTAAATCAATATTAATTTGAAATAAAATTTGGTGGATGTTAGTGCTGATTCATATACATGTACAAATGGGCGTATCCCGCCCACTTTTTGAGGTAGTCCCATACAAACCCACAGCTCATTTTTATGCATTTGTATAGAAAACGTCAATATCAACTTGAAATTCGATATGGCGGCATCTTGCACATCTACTACATCGCCTTATACACATCTACTAGTGGATGTGTAGCGCCCACTTGGGGTAGCCCCTATTTAAACCCCCACTTTTATGTTTTACGATACTATTTAAAATTTCGTGTGAATGGTATTAGAGCTTCGGCTCAACCGAAGTTAACGTTTTTTCTTGTTATTGAATTTAATTTTCAAAAAGGTATGGTGAATTTAATTAAGTTTCACATGAAGCTTCAGCAACAATAGGTGATATTTTATACATTGTACACTTATATCAGTAAATATTTGATGTCTCGATAGATTAATTCAATTCTTTCTATACAATTCCCATATACAATCGCCAAAAAGAAAAGTTTATGCCAAAATAATAAATTGTATTATGTATTTTTACATCTAATCATCCTTTCAAAAACTTAAAAAAATGTACTAAACTCCACCATTTCATTCGCATATATTTTCCAGATATTTGCAATACTTAAGTTTTCGGTCATACTTAAAAACGCTGCTATATATTTTATCAGCTCTTAATTTCTTTATTAAAAGATCAGTTGTCTAATTTATGCCCGCCATTATTTGGCCTTTGTATGTGCGAAAATTGACACCCATAGTAGCCAAAGCTGTACAAAAGTACACAACTAAATACTCAAAGTACTTACATTTTGGCCAGGCCCATATAAAAACTGATAAAGGTCATTTTACATTGAGAAATAAGTATTTTTCAATTTGGGGAAAGAATAATAATAACAACATTTGTTTATAACATTGCATAGCTACAGACACAATTGTTTCGGGTTCAGCTACCGTTCCGCTGGCTGGAAACTTTGGGGAACTGAGTTAATGTTCTGCTGTTCCCCGCTGCACTATTGGAGCAAGCCATGCGTGTTGAGAAATATTTAAACTCGGAATTTTAATTTAAGCGATTTAGATGACCTCAGTACTGATACGTAATACAAATTAAAAAATATATAAAAAAGATAAATACAAATTTTCTAATTAGTTTTTATTTTTTCAGGTTAGTTTGCAACTGAAAAAAATCGTAAGTATTTCACGACATTTTTGCGGTTAAAACTAAACTAAATGTTTTTCTGGTACGCATTCGGTTGAATCGGTAGAATGCAAAAACCATTAAAATTTGCTATGTACGAGTATATTTGCACCTACCTGTACTGAATTATATTTGCTATAATATCAACTAAAGCATTAGCCAAAACAAGAACAAGAATATTACCATTTTATAATTTGATTGAAAAAATGTGAAATGTTTTCATTTGAAAACAAGAGAAAACAATAACTTTGGTAAAACTGAATCTCTTTACTCTTTACATATGTCCTTTGCTCGGTATTGCTTGAATTTTCTTAAGTTTTCAAATTTGGAAAGTTTTCTTGTTTTTAACAATTGCACACGAAATGAGAGGTTCGCCTAATGAGTTGTGACTTTTGACTCAAAAAAGGCGAATTTTTATAATATTACTAATGCACGTTTCTGAGATGATTTTTAAGGTTTTTGTAAGTATCTCTTCTTTTATTACGGGGGCTTAATGATTGCGACTATTTAACACTCTCTCCGAAATGTGAGGGTGAGATATCCAAAAACTCAAAAACCGCTGCACCAAATGACACCAAATTTTCAACATATATTAGTTTGGTCTGCAGGAAGGTTTCTCTTCAGTTTCCGTTTGATAGGTACCGCAGAAGTCAAAATATCCACGAAAATGTGTTTCTTCAGTACAATATATTGTTAGTGATAAACATTGTACGGAGGTAGGCTAAGGGATCATAGTGAAGAAGGGGTAAATGTAGGAAAGGCAGAGGGAATGATGAATTGTTGTATACAGTGTTAATGGGATCGAAGGGGGCAGGGAGAACGAGTGATTAAATAAGGAGAGGTAGCGGAATGGGGCAGCGTAAGAGTTGGTTGGAGAAAGGGTGGAAGAGATAGAAGAAGAGGGGCAGGAGAGTTGGAGGTATATTAAACAGCATGGGGAAGGAGTGGAAGGGAGAAGGAGAGGCAAGGGGAATGGGAAGTACATCAACGCGCCGGGTACCAGTTAGTGTATATATAATTGTGATCAGCGGGACAAGGCGTGTTGATATAGCCATGTCCCTCCGTCCGAATATCTGTCAGAGAGGTTCTCCATCTAGAGAGCTACAAGAGCAACTTGAAATTACATAACTCCCAACCGTTTTACCGCAGTGTTAAAAAAAATAAAATCAGTTGTAATGTTTTGCGAAATATTTTTTATGATTTTATAGTAAGCCTTGATTTGCTTCAAAAATGTATTTCCATATTTCGTAAAATAGTTTCTACAATAGAAAGCAAAATTTGGCAGCAAATATGTAAGCAGATCAAGTTTGTATCATATTAATTTCAAGGTACACCAGCTAAAAAAATGTATTATGCACTACAAAAAAAAAAAAACAAAATTTCGCATATTACAGTCGCACACCTCTTACTTGTTTAGATTTGTTTTTTTTTATTAATAAATTTAAAAAAAAGAATAGTTTTTTTTACTCTTTAGAGTGCAAATAGTATTAGAATTTAGTCGCAATGTTTGCAACACCTTAACGGATGTATCAGCACAACATGGTGAGTCGATCTAGCGTTGTCCGTCATGTCCGCACTGTCTGTCCGTGCGTCTGTCTGTGACATTGTCAGAGCCATCAATCTTTGAAATATTAGTTTGAAAGTTGGTGTAAACACTTTTTATAAACACTTTTTATAACTAATATAATGTATAGCCCCCATATACACTTAAAACTTAATAGTACTTATAATTCACAAATAGTTTTTACATATTTTTTGTTAAGTTATCGGCAGATTCTATAAATTAGTTTCCAAGCCAATTTTTTGTGACGGCTGCTATGCTCACAGTATACTTACGACAGTGTGGGCATAAATGTTTTAAAGAATTGTTACTCAAACAACAAATGCAACACACATAGGCTTTACTTTTAATATAAACGCAAACATACAAATATTACAAGTTGATGTTACACTGCGAGTTCGAAAGTGATAGTTGATTGCGTATTTTATTTTGTAAAAGCTTGGCTATTTGAAGTTGAAATAGCAATAACTATATTATTCCTAGATTACGGTCAATATTGAGTCAACCGTTGCTAACACATACTTCAATAGCATATATAAATATATTAAAAATATTAAATTTAAGCAACCCTTCAAATATTGTATTTAAAAACTGAAGTAAAACACCAGTGTTGTGAGAAGATTATTTATGCTGCTGTTCCACTGAAGTTAACGTTTTTTCATGTTTTAATTTAAAAAAAAAACTTCTTTTTTAATACAAAACTAACTTTTTGCTATTATGTTATGTGAATTGAAGTTGTTATTCACTGTTTAAAATTGTTAGATAAACAGTGGGTTTGTATGTACGCTTCTCCCTATAATGGGTGTAGTGTGGCAATTTCAATGCTTGCATATCGAATTTAAAGTTGATATCTCAAGAAATAGACACTTTTCCATGCCATATCATAAACATACCTATGTGGGTGGAGTTCTTTGTGGGGTAGACCTTTTAATGGACATGGCTCGGTAATTTTGTACGTTGTTTTTCTACTATATGGGGAATGTGATTGTCAATTGTTCTACCGTTCGTTCGATTTAATATTGTGGTCTTTCCGGCGCCGATCTGTTACAAACTTTTTGTACTTTTTGTCCTATTCACACAATGTGTGAAAACTATAGAAATCGGGTTGAATCTAAAAAACTATACTAATTTCACATAAAATATTCGACCACACAAAAACGAACATTCGATTGTACAAGAGCCAGATAACTTTATAAGTATTTTTGACTTGGTTTCTTTTGGCTCCAGTCGTCTCATAGATAACTTTCTGCCTGATGGCTGTTACTTTATTGAACGATAACTTAGGGCCGGCAAAAGTGCAGACAGGTTGAGCACTGATAAACGAATGTAAAGGATTTTAGCGCAGATAGTTTATATAATTATTTTATAAGTGAGTTGCTTGGTTTATCCCATGTTTTGCTGCTCCCTCTTTGCTCTTGCCTTGACCATGCATTCCAAAATGAATGATTCACTGCGTAGTGCACAAAATATGTCGCCTTCTTTCTCGACATTCATGGGCATCATCCTGCAAATTTCCAGTTGAAGTGTATACTCCAATAAGCATTCTCACATATAATTGCACATAGTATGTATATGCTTATATGCACACACATATACACACACATTTATTGGCTCGTTTTGGATATTCACTCACTCACTCACTTGGCGATAATGCTGAAGAGATTAGCCCTGAGTGCAGCCGTAAGAAGTCGATAAGACTTGCGTTCCTTAGCATCCAAGTGCATACAACATATGCAGTTGTTGCTTCTGATGTTCTGGCACTACAACAACAAGCACAGCAACAACTACTTTGTACAGATTCACGCTCTGGATGGCTGTCTGTCAGTCTGGTTGGATTCTATCATCATGTTATTAAAAACAAAAAGCCCAAAGTGTGCAGTAGTATCTTGACTTGGTTATCCAAATGTTTCGTTGCATACGGATTGCAGATTGTGCCTGCCTTTCTTCGTTCAGTTCACTTAGCAAATGCTGCCGAGCTACAAAGATTACTTTTCTGATGGTTTTTTAAAATGCATTCGAATTACATATTTAGTGTTCATGGTATGTAACAAAATTGGTCTAACTCATTTCGATTACAAATTATTATCAATTTAACTTTCTCTTTTTCTCTGAGGTTTGTCTCATATTGATTTCAAATTAAATACCGTCTCGGTATCTTTTCTGCAAATTCGTAATGTCATAAACTCCAAAATAAGCTTAAAAAACTCGACCAACTATTAAAGCAAAATATGTGCATATAAAGATTGGAAATTTCGGTTACCGAAATTAAAATTTCATGTTTACTATTTTGTATAACCTGTACCCAAAAGGAGAAGGCTATAATATGTTTGTGCGAATTTATGTAACAGACAAAAGGAGGCGTTTTAGACCACATGAAGTATATATTCTTGAACACCATCGAAAACTGAGTCGATTTAGTCAAGTACGTCTGCCTGTCCATCCACCTGGATGTATGCGACAACAGATCTAAGGAACTATACAAGTTGGAGACTTCAAACTTGGACATTTAGTTTCTCCTCTACCATACGCGAATGTCTTATCTTATGCCAGACCAACAACGCCCACCGAGACACCGATACGGCCATTTCAACCGAATTTGTATACTTTTTAAAGCCGCAAAGTCTCTTTTCCTTAAGGCGTTTGATACGCCGAAGCAAAATTATAATACACTAGAAGTTCTTATCAGCGTTGTGGCTGTGGTCGATTATTCCAATTATAAATTTTCCACATGGAAATCGAGTTCGAAAATGATTGAAGAAAAAAAAATAGCAAGAAAAAACTTTAACTTCGGTGGTACCGCAGTTTTGATATCATTCACATGAAGTTTGAAGCTGTGAACTTAGCGGGTGTAAAATTTTTTTTTTGTAAAATCTAACAACCTAACCGTGGGATGTAAGTTTGTTAGAGCCTACCCCTAAAAGTGGGCGCTCCTTGATAATTATGCGAATCGTCTATCCATATGAATCCACCATGTGAAATGTAAAAATTGGTGCCCAAAAAATTCACAATATCCAGATAGGCAAGGTTGACTCGTCTCGTCTTACTGATCAAGAATATATATATACTTAATGGTTATACGATGCCCCCTTTAATGCGTTACAAACTTTCAGACAAACTGATAATACCATTTCACACTTTCGGAGGTGTCACATAAATCTCTAGACAAAATTTCGTCTGGTGATTTGAAGAAAGAGATTTCATAGAAAACAGTTTTTAGTGTACAGACGAGTTTTGTGCTACGTAAAGTTGTCGTAGATAGCAAAAATAAATTACAGACTATGTAAATGATTTACTTTGAGAACATTGTGAATTCTATATTTGGTGTGATGTGTCTGAATTACTTATTTTAATAATATGTATATTTATTTTAGAAAATACACAAAACTAAATTATGATTTATGTTGCGAGAAAAAACTCATTTTGTGTTGGCAACGCTGATGTTATAAAATAAATGTATCTGTCATTCGTTGTTGTTTCGTAAACCGACCTGGTCGGTTGCCAATTTTCAACTGGATACCATAAAAATTGGTCCTCAAAAATTCAGACATACGGACATAGGCATAGAATATATGCTTTTTGGGATATGGGTTACAAAGTTTCAACCACTATGTGTGAATGGTATATGAACCGTAAGAGATATCGAGATGGGGCAAAGACCATTCTCTATTCTTTATCATAACTAAAAATTCTTTGTGTAGGAAGTGTGACAGGAGGAAAAGTAGAAACGCGCCCGGTACCAACTTCAATTGATTTTCACAAATAGACAAGCAGATTCCTGAGGAAGGTTTAGGTATAGATATACTTGTATAAAAGTCTATAATAGGCGGTACCCCTATATAAGAAAAAAAAAAAAAAACAAATTTGTTACATCTCAGCAACTATTTGACGCAAATGGATGAGATTTGGTACAGATGTAAGGAGCAGCATGATAAATAAGTAATACTAGGAAAATAGGCGGTGGAATGAGGTTTGTGGTTATAACTTATGTTTATGAATGAAATTTGGCATTTTTAAGACTTAAGTGGTTTTCACAGCACATCCTTGATAGTGTTTTTGAAGTTTTATTCTGGGCCATGGGCCAGTCAAACTAAGTGAGACAATTAATACGAATTCTATTTGGACTCAGTGTGAAGAATAAAGAAAATCCAATTGTATTGTAAAATTAACCATACCCAGACATATCTCTAAACGTGATTTGCTTTGAATTTTCGCACTCTTATTTTTACTTTTGTAGCTGCTGCTGCTGATGCTGTTGATGTTCTTTTTCATTTAAACTAATAATAGCGTTCACAACGAATGCAAAACGCCCTTTGCAAGAGATCGCCATCAATAAAATAGAGCGGAAAAGAAAAACAAACTACATCATCTGTATCATCATCAGAAGCTGAGGCATTAGCAGGGGCTAACTAAACTAAGCGCATCAAGAGCAGCTGGAATTCAATCGGCTGCAGTGGCAGTGTGAAGCTGGCCAGTAACTTTATTCCATTCCAAATCAATGATAGAACACTTCTGCAAAGCAGCGGAGTATAAAATGGCCAGCAAGGAGCGTGGGCGTTTGCAAGCTCAAATGTCGACGGTCCCGAAAGAGCGTTGACAACACGCGATTTTCAGCGCAGATCGTGTTAGTTTAGCTTGTTTAGCATGCCAATTACAGCATAGATGCAGTAAAAAAAAAATAACTTAAAAAAACAAAACAAAAGATACACACACACACACACACACACCCACATACCTGTAGATACAATACAGTGTCGTTGAATCCTTTCACAACAATATACCTATGAACGAGTATACCACGTAGTTGATATCGAAGACAGTTGGAGAAACCATTTCTTCACTTCACCGTCGTTTGTCGAATCTAAAATGCAAAATCTCTTCACTGTTGAAATGAAAAAGGTGTTAATTTTCTTGACTTAAATATTTCGCTACGTTATTACCGCAAATTCAAACGATGAGCGTGTCAGTTCACAGAGGTCAGCACCGCATCGACAGCGTGAGTCTTAGTCTCAGCATTTGTGTCGGTCCCAGTCTGTCCGTCGGACGGTCTATCTGTATGTCTGTTTGTATTTGGAACGAGGGTGAGAAGGCTAAAAGGCGAAATGCAGGCAATTGTCTCCCATTGCAGACTTTTCGATCCAGCGCAAACAATTTGTACGTTTTCCAAATAGTTACAAACACGAATTAGATACGGAAGGGGAGTGAGGCAGATACTCAGCTGCAGTCGCTGATGATGCTGATGATGATGGCGTCGTCTATTGTAGCGTGTTGACCTGTTAAATCTTAAGCCGAGTTAGCTGGCCTGGCTGTTTGCTTTGGGTTTATGCCCTCTAATGTCAGATTTTATTGTCGCATTTTTTTCAATTGTATTTGTCTATTTGAAAGATGATTTATGTTTCAGTTTGTAACGCAAACATCTTAAGAATACATATTTGGAGCATATTGCCATATACGCCTTTAGTCCTAATGTGGCGATAAACATTTATTTATATTTAAGGGCGTCGCAATTTAATGATTATGATATCAGTGCGAGTATGTGAAGTGCATCGGCTAACAGCAAAAAAACTAAAAAATACTTCACAAAGAAGTTATCTGCCTGAACGACTTGCAACTTGGAGTGGACTGCTGGAGGATCAGTTAAAAAATGGTGGCGTGGCTATTTTGTATTTCTTTTCTCTATCTCACTCACCTTCTCTCTCTCTCTCTCTCCCTCTCTCTAACTACAGCAACGAAATGTGGTTGCATTATAACACTTTCACGGCTCGTTGAGCGAGTTGAGTTGAGCTAAGCTGGGCTGAGATTTGCTACTCCTGCAGCACGGATGCAGTTCAAATCTGGGCGATCATCTCTTTTTATAAGCGAATACGTGGGGCACGTTTTTTTGTTTGCAGTTTGCCTGCAACAGTGTTGATCAACGCAACTTTGCATGGCTGCCGGAGGCGTTCTTTGCGTTCTTTACTTTATTGGTTCAATTTGAATGGTAAGAGAAGTGAGCTGCTTTACATCGAGTACTATTATAGATATATTTTCTACTAGCCTGCTAAAGTCATGTATATTTATATTTGGAATTGGAGTACACTCGTGAAGCTCGTAATTATTACGGTAAAAACTGCATTCGCAATTACACTAACCCAAATGCATTTCTTTTACCATCTGCGCGCAATTTTCAAAACGTGTGCTAAATGTCACCCATTCACAAGTTCCTACATTGATTATTTTTTGAAATGAAGCCAATTAATAATAGCAGATATTGTATAAGTTTTTTATACATATATCATTAAATATATGATCGATAGCTCAACAGTCTAGCTTACGATCTAACATTCTAGACGACCTGGTTTCAACCCGCGATTGATCAAAAATGTCTTTAATTTTTAACTTAATTCTTTCTAACAATTTCATGCGCATCCAGCGTTGGCGAGCAGAAAGCGAAAGTGTGAGAGTATTAAAGCATTGGTTCCGCTAATTTCAGCGTTTTTAACGTTTTTAAAAAAAATAATTGTTTTGAAATTAGACAGCTAGTCTGGTGAATCCAATCAATAATATCAGAGATTGTATAAATTGTACACTCATATTAATAAATATTTAATAACACGATAGATCAACTGTATAGTATGCTGCCTAACATTCTAAAGATCCTGGATTCATCCCCCACACCATCCAAAATTTCTTAACTTTTAATTGAATTCTTTTTAGTTATTTCATGCTTATCAAAATTATACACAACCGTCAAAAGGAGAAATTTTTTGCCAATTTAATGCAGTCAAATAGAGTATACATATTGACATGCCACGCCCACTTTTCAGAGTAGCCTCATACGAACCACGTGCCCATTTTTGACTTTTTGTAAGTAAAACTACATTATTTCAGCTTGAAATTGATATGGTGACAACTTATGGACAGCCGATTCACATAAATATACCAGTCAGTCCACTTTTTGGGGTAGCACCGATACAGCCCACTTTTTCGCTTTTGTATGAAAATATTTAGTTAAGTCACTATCTGCTTGAAATTCGGTCTGGTGGCTTCTTATAGATGGTCGTTTTGAGCATATATACTAATGGGCATGCCGCCCAATTTGTGGGGTAGCCCGTATTTAAACCCACAACCATGTTTATGTTTTACAAAACGTTTTGAAATTTCGTATGAATGGTATTAGAGTTTCGTTTCAACCGTAGTTATCGTTTTTTATTTATTTTCCAAAAACTAGAGAGAAGTAATAGTCAAAAATTGTAGGTCGACTTTCGGGCGATTTAAAAAAATTAAAAGAAAAAAGAATTCTGAGTGTGCGTTGTAAAAAAATAGCTTATGAAAAGCGTGGGATGTGAAGCCTCCCAGTACGTGGGTATATATAGCGATTCCTTGAATGGAGTTTTCAAGTTTATAATTGTTGATGATTGTAATAAAACAAGAAAAAAAACCATTCACAAGAAATTTTAAATCGTACTGTAAAACATAAAAGTGGGGGTTTCAATAGAGGCTACCCCAAAAAGTGGCCACTACACGCTCACTAGTAGATGTATATGAAGCCACCATGTATAAGATGCCACCATATCGAATTTCAAATTGATATTGACGTTAATATTGATATTGACTACAAGTGCATAAAAGTGAGCTGTGGGTCCGTATGGCTCTATCTCAAAAAGGTGGCGGGACACGCCACCCCAAAAAGTGGGCCTGCCACGCTCATTAGTCTATTTATGTTAAGCGGCTGACCGTAAAAAGGTACCACATTGCAGAAGTCATATCAATATCAATTATTATCAATATAATTATTATACCATATCAATTATTAAGTTGATATTGACTACAATGAAAAAGTTTTTCATACTAAAAGTGAAAACTTAACAATGGGTTTGTATAGGGGATACCCCAAAAAGAGGGCGTGGCGGGGCAATCTTGATACTCTATTAAACTGCAATAAAAAGAAGTGTATGTGCAAAATTTTAATTGGATAGCATACAAATTGGTCCCCAAAAAATGAGTAACAACATACAGACAGACGGACAGACAGACGGACATGGCTATATCGACTCGTCTCGTCCAGCTGATCAAGAATATATATACTTTATGGGATCAACGATGCCTCCTTTAATGCGTTACAAGCTTTCAGACAAACTGAATAATATACAAATTTTCAAACAAAACGTAAAAAGCGTAGTTGGTTGAAGAGGTTACTTTATACAAACGGACAAATAGATGTTCGCGTTATGTGTGAAGAGTATTAATTTCATGGAGGTATAAAGTTTAGAAAAAAAGAAATGAATTAGTTATAAAAATAATAACAGAATAAGAATTAATTTTAAACAGCAGTCCGTGGAGTGTAGTATCGCCTTGGAAGGTCATCTGAGTGGAGCAGCTTGAGGCTGTATTCTACTAAATATAAAGTTTAGCATACTAATGTATTACTGTGTTCTTCTGATGAATATTACAAATTTATAGGGTATAATTTTAGCGGCTTCTTTGCACACTTATATTGTGCACACTATGTGTACCTATTTCTCTTAAGTGAACTTATGTGAACAATTTCCTAAATCGGATTGCCAACATCAATGCCAAACAAATTACTCTACTCCATACAATATCAGCGGCGGCAAGATGACCATCATCAGGAACGTGGTCGTGGTCGTGGTGGTCGACGCTTCGCTGATGTTTGCATCACTTGACTTGAGTGCAACAACAACAACAACAACAACAACAACAACTGGCACCAGTCAGCAACATTATTCATGTTGCAACCGAGAGCATATGTTTCTCGTTCCTCCTACTGCTTCTCAGTTCTTTTGCTTTCTTTTGCTTTTCTTTCGTTCATTCGTTCGCCTTTTTCCTATTGGAATTGATGTCGTGTACCTTATGAGAAATGCTGCCCGGTCTATGTGAACAATCGTGAACAATGCTACGCCAAGTATGGGATATTACTAACACCATCTTGGCGAAGAAATCTCTCACTCGCTCGCAACCAGATGCCGAAATACTTACAAGAGTTTGGTCTGAACACCCGCTCACCTTAACCATCAGCGGACCATCCAGACTATCCACTGGCCATTCGCTGGTGGAACGAAACGCGTTTTCCATCGCTCTTCAGGTGCTGTTGCTCGGCTTGTTCGTCAGTAGTCTTTTACAAGGTATATATATATATATATATATCTACTACTATTTTCTCTCTTAGCTATAGCTAGCCATTCGATTTCAACGTTATCGATTGCTATTTCTTTCAGTTTATGGTAGACGGCTTTAGGTAGAGATCCAATTGTGTTCGTTGCTGCTCCTGCTCCTGTTGTTCTCCGTGCTGACTGCCCGATTTCATTTGGCAGTTGTAATGTGCATTAGACACGTTTCGTGATTTATGAGGTGCGAATTGCACTAAAATAATTTTTTAGCTTTAGTAAATTGATGTGAACTTAGCTGAGTTGTTGTTGTTTTTGTGGGATAAATTTATGCTTGTTGTTGATTGGATTTTGAAATCTTTTCAATGGGCATTATGGTTACTTTTGTAAATTATTGTAACGGGTGATTCAGAGTGTTTTTTTTTTAAATTTAAGTAAAGGACAATATAGAATTTGAGGTCCGAATCTTTATTATGACCCTAAAGATATTTACATTAAAGATTTCATTCAAATGTTCGCCGCGACTACGACTTCCATTCGGAAGGTCCAATTTTCGATCACTCTTTCCAGCATTGTTACCGGTATCTCGCGAATTACGCGAGTAATGATGGCTTTTAAGTCTTGAATCATAGGAATCACAGCTGGCTAATTGACTAAGACTTTTGACTTCACATAACCCCAAAAGAAAAAAATCCAGAGGTGTGATATCACACGATCTGAAACGCGAAATTAGGTACTCACCAAAATGATTTCGCAATAAAGCCATTGTTTCGCACGGTGTGTGTGGTGAAACAAAATGTAGCCGACATAAAGTCCGTTATCATGGTGAGGCGGTAGCGCTCGACATTGACTGTTATTTTCTGTCTGGCCTCATTTTTAAAGAAATACGAACCGATGCTTCCACCAGCGCATAAGCCACACCAAACAGTTAATTTTTTGGGATGTAACGGTAGGATGTAATTTTTTCGAGTTGTTCATCAGTCCAAATGCGGCAATTTTGTTTATTGTCGTATACATTGAGTCAAAAAAGAGCGGATCATCAATGAGCTGTTGCGGAGCCCATTGACTGAAATTAAAGTATAAATTCAATTCTGGCGGCTTCAATTCTTGAATGAGTTGGATTTTGTAAGCCTTTAAATCACGATCCTGGCGTAAATTTCGCCAAGTTGTTTCATACGAGAGGACAAGATGCTGCGCGCGGCCTCGAATCGGTTGGTCATCGTCTTCACCCACACTCTCCGCTACAGCCGTATTATTCTCCTCACTACGGGCTGGATGTGGTCTATTTGGTCAGGTATCATGCAGTAACGTACATTGGGACTCAAATTTAAGGATGGTATTGGCAGTAGTGGATTCGGAAGGTCGATGATGCACACCATATGCTGCTCGAGGTGCATTAAAACAATTTTCACAGAACTCTGATTTTCGAAATACAGCTGAATAATTTGGAGACGTTGTTACGGCGTGATTCTTTCCATGATGACAAAAACAAAAAAAAATTTAAAAAAAAAACCTTCAAATGAATCACCCGTTATTTGCAATTGTTGTTGTGTAGACTCGTATATTTGTCAATTATCAAGTTTTTATAAAGCAGAACCACCATACGCCATCCATCTAAAGATTGATCCAAGAATAAGTTTTTCATTATGGGCGCTCAATGTTCTCACAATATTAAAGTTACTTCACTGGATTTTTAAAAGTAATGACTCGACTAATTTATTTGGCCAGTTGACGAATACCCGGCATGAGTTGTTACGACTCCCAGAAAGATGTATATGGGCCTTTCTTCATAATTTGGCCCACTTTTCTCCAAATAATATGTAGCCCATAATTTTCTCCTTATCGATAGCAACATACTGCATTTTAGAAGAACTAAGTGCAGAAACAGACTTTGTTTTTGTTTAATTTTAATTGTTCATCAATTCTAATAAATTATCTCGAATATGACTAGATCGGGCCATTTGACACTATAATCTTTGGCTCATATAAGGAGCCTTAAATAAGGTACAGTGTATCTCAAAGTCGAGCACACTCGACTCCAGCGTTCTTTCTTGTTTTTATATTCAATGAGAACTCGGCTATCATAAAGACAGACAGACATATCCAAATGTCTCGACTTTTAAAGGAAATAAACAATACAGGTATATACTTCATGTACTCTATGAGTACGAGGGGTACTATTTATATTTCAGGAATAGCAAATAATAACAAACATTTTTAAATGAAAATGGCTTTATTGTTTTTCAAAATATTCCCCTTGATGATCAATACACTTTTGCATTCGATCAAACCATTTGTCATAGCAGTTTTTCCATTCCTCTTGAGACACCTCCAAAACATGGTTTTTTAACGCTTCAACTGCTTCTTCGGCGCTCGTAAATCGTTGACCACGCAGTTTACCTTTGATACTCGGGAACAAGAAGAAGTCATTGGGTGCCAAATCAGGACTGTACGGAGGATGAGACATTAATTCGATGTTTTGACTGCTCAAAAATGAACTTGTTTGACGAAATGTGTGAGAGCTCGCATTGTCATGATGGAGAATGATTCGTCTTTGGCGGTTGGTTTTACGAATTTCTCCGAAGACAAACAAATGTTCGTGTACCACTCAGAATTCATCGTCCTTCGTTGCTCATGCGGAACAGTGGCCACATGACCCATTCGGCCGAAGAAACAGGCGATCATTTGCTTCGCTGTGCTTCTTCCACGAACAACTTTTGTTGGATTTGGCTCGTCTTGGAATACCAACACGGTCGATTGCTGTTTTGTTTCCGGCTCATACGCATATATCCATGATTCGTCAACTGTCACGATTTTAAACACGTTTTTTGAAGCACCACGGTCGTCGAACTTTTTAATCATTTCCTTACAACAATCGACGCGAGCCTTTATTTGAGCGATTGATAAATTGTGGGGTATCCAACGAGAACAAATTTTTTTTACAGCTAAGTGTTCATGCAAAATCGAATGTATTGAAGTGGCAAGGATGCCTCTTTCTCACGATATGTCACATGACGATCTTGCATTATCAGTTCACGCACTGCATCGATGTTTTTGGGCACAACAACCGATTATGGACGACCTTCACGGAATTCGTCGGCGACCGAACTACGACCACGATTGAATTCACTATACCAGCGATATACTGCAGTTTTTGATGGTGCTTTATCGCCATACAAAGAAATGAGTTCATTGACACATTCTTTTTGAGATAATCAACGTCGAAAGTTGTGAAAAATAATCCAACGAAAACCTTCTCTTGAAATTTCCATTTTTGGCCAAATTGCTTTTCTTAACTTACTGTAAACAAAACAAATAGCAATTGTACATAAAACTTTGTGATGTTTATTATGGTGTTGCCAGATTTTAGCTTTTGACATTAGTGTTGCCAGTTCTCGAAATATAAATAGCAGCCCTCGTACAAGGTGTATAAAGTTTAGAAGTAGATATACAATATAATAATACATTCAAAAACCATTTCTTAATTTTTGTTATCACTGCTCACAATTTGGTAATCATAAAGTAATAAAGCCACCGATAAGATACTAAATTGCAGAACCAACGGGACGCGTCCATTGGAGAAACGCCATTTTAGTACTAGTTGCAATATAGTTTTAGAAACATACATCCCAGTGAAAGTTTTTACTTGAGTAATTATATTTTTCCTTGCCAAATTTGTAAATGGAATATCGTGACTTGCAGAGGGACTATGCCCTACCAGGTTGCGTCTATTTATACCATGCGCTAGGGCCAGTGGTATACTAAGTTTGAGCAAATGTATGACCAAAATACGAGTCGATATAGCTATATTCTTTTGTCTGTCTTTCGACTGTATAAAGAAGTATAAATAATAATTTTGGAGGGTATTTCGAAGTCGTGAACTCACGATTGCAGCTTCTTACTTGTTTGAAATATGTTTCGATAAATAAATATTATTCAAAATAAATAAATAAGTTAGCTGTTTTTATAAAATGTGTTTAACACAGTTGTAGCTAAGGATAATTCGGAGATATGATTATGCATATTTATTCGTGGTCACCTAATAGTGCCGAATCGATTTTGATGTGATGATGGAAAACTGGAATTGAGAACTTTAAAACTTGCTATAACTTTTAAAATTTGCTATAAAGACTTCTGCAACACGTAAATTATCATACATGATCGTGATATGCTCTATATATCCTCTGATAAACAAGTACACCTTTTCAGGAATGATGTATCTGTTAAATCTAAATTGTTAAATCTAAAGTGTGATTCGGTTCCACCAAAGTTGATCTTTTTTCCTTGTTTTTAACTATTCACTCTATTGAAGTATGTAGACTTGTACAATTCAATTAATAACTTTTTTATACATTATCTTTAAATCCAATTGTATATATGTACTCGATCATATGGTGAAAATTAAAAGCATATTGTCAATTATTTTTATCAGCTTAGTTATGCACAATTTGAAAGTTGAGCTTAAAGGAAAATAAATAATTGTTCTTTAAAATCCACGACAAGTTACAAATCAACATTCGATCATAGGCAATCGAGGGTACTTCAGGAAGTTGAGGTTCAAAATGGTGCATATGGTATCGTATATTCTAAAAGATAAAATATTTTATTAATTCTAAAATATTAAATTAATTCTACAAACCGCTTTAAAAGGACATTTTAGTGGAAAATTGTTCCCACTTTTTCGAAAACCGTCGAACATCATACGCACCATACGATCCGAATTCAATTTACCCGTAAATAAATCACACCCATTGTACCGATTATCGAAAGCACTCTTCCAAACATTATTTTTGAGTGCAAATTTTATAAACAAACGTACATCGGAGTTGGCCACATCTTTGTTGATTTCAAAGTCTAAGTTTAGACTCGAACGATTGCGATAATCTTCTAGTTTTGCGTCATAAAAGGTGACCGTGCGAAAATCATACTGCTGTTTCGTAAGTTCAATCAGGACAATACGCTGCAAATAGAACGAAGTTTTATATAACATTTAGTACAATATTTATTACACTGTTGCCTTACAGCGCCCAAACAATTTTTTGTCGTGTAAGCCCACAAAATGATGTAAAACAGCAGCAAAGGTAAAACTTTTTGGTATGAACTCATCTCCGGTATTGTATAGACTTTTCCAAAATGTATTATGCGCTTTGCTAATAAACAGTTTATATTCTATTTTATTTAAACTAAACGATTAATTTGAGCAATTATTTTGTTTAATGCAATTTTGATTATAACTACAAATTAGTCGAATCGAATCGAGTAGGAAGAAACGATAATTGAGAACTTAATTATTCCACCATGATCTAGCCTAAAAAGCGCTTTCGGGTTCAAATAATTGTGGCATATGTCAATTTTATTTAAGCTATCAATTATTATATTTAGTATGCTTACAAACTCGTATCTTCTGTTCAAAAAATACCCGGAATTAGAGGCTACATTTTCCGATAGGGATTAAACTGTTATAATTAATGGGGATGCCAATATGTAAAATTACAGAATTTTGAGTAAAGACAAGAGATTGATTCTCGGGGCACTTTTGTATCTACAAAACATCACTGTTTGTGTGCTTTATGGGCTTTCCATTCGTTCTTACTTCTTTAAAAATGCGGTCGGCGGGACTGTTATTGACAACCATGATTAGCGATTATTTCGTGCTTCAATTGAATGTGATGTTTATTAAAGACATGTTTTCAAACAAGATGGCGACACTTCCAATACAGATGGACATTCCAATTGGCCACCGAGATCGTGCGATTTAACGCCTTTGGATTATTTTCTCTGGGATTACGTGATCTGGGATTACGTGATGCGCATAAACCAGCAACTTTGGACGACTTCGAACACAACATTGTGTAAACCATTGCCGAGATGTTGCCGCAATTGTTTGAAAAAGTAGTTGCAAATTGGATTTTCAGAACACTCGGCTGCACTGCTCGAATGTCAGTATTTTAATTCAATAATACAACACTAAAAAACATACCCTTGTATCAATCGTTTTAATATATTTCAAGTCTAACGCTATTCAATGTAATGCCGGAACTATATAAAGCTCTTTAATGGATTCTCATATTTTGATTGAGTCCTGCAAGGCAAGAGTCCTCATATTTTGGCAAACTGCTGCATTGGGCACTGTTTGTTGTTTGGACGCAAAGGTGGGACAAGCAGCTATTGTTTTATCCAATCCTATATTGACGTGACGTATACAGACTCCAGGCAAGGATACGCGATGGTGGACTGGCCTTGATCAGCATATGTTTAGTACGAGATGCTCTACCAAGCATTGATCTGGTGTGCGACAGTAGCTCAAGCATCTAATCTGCTTCGACTGATTAATTGTTTTCTCTTTTACGCTACAGCTTTTTATTTCATTAATTCTTATTTCTTCGCTACATCAAAATATTTACGTTTTCGTTACAATCATTTCCCCTGCAATCACGTTTGTTGTTGCTTACTGTTCTTATTATTGTTATTTTTGCAAGTTCTATGTTCCACACTCTGTGTTTTGTTGTTGTATTTTTCCCATATAAACCAAGCCAATGGCTAGGTAACATCATTCCTTTAAAAATTGCCATTCGTGGGAAGTTTGGTTAGTTTTGTGTATTTAAATGATCAGACAACGAATGCAACAGTAAATTTTTAATATCACAGCCAGCGGTCTGTTGAGAACTCGCAGCTCAACTCGAAACATTTGTCTGCGTAGCTTACATTTTCTTGTGAACAAAAAGTTGTCGTTATTGATTTATCGTTTCATTTTTTAAAATATTTGCATTTTTCTTAATGTAAAGATGGTCTTGAGCCAGCTAAAATTCATATCTAATTTTCGTAATAGAGGTTTTTAAATATCAGAATATGTTTCATTCGGCATAAGCGAAGCTTTAATCAGAATATCAGAAATTATCCTGTTGAAATTTGGTACCGGAACTGAAACCAATAGTTTTTTAAAACTGATAACTGCCAACCCTTACTATTTTACTGAAATTGCCAAATTGAAACTGAAATATTAACATTGGTACAAATGAAATACAACAATTTTATATTATGTCGAGCGTCTTTTTTTTTAAATGCTTAAATAAATAAATATAAAAAGAAATGCCTATGATCAGTCAGTGGAAGTTAAATATTTTGACCAGTTAATAAAACCGGTTCCGGTTTTGGTAAGTTCTGTACCGGTTCCAATTTATTTCAGTAATTGTTTTCGGTAAGGTTCTAGAATTAAAATTTCGATATACCGATACGGTACAAGTCAATAATAAAAAGAAAAAATAATAAAAAGAGTATAATTACTGTAGCCAATATTCAAAAGACAATATATAAAATTAATAACATGTTATTAATTTTTTGAAAAGTAAACTTATCTTTATTCAGGAGTAAGTAAATATATACACATACTTCAATTAAATTATACTCTTTACACAATCGGGTGAGTCACAGAAATCTCTAGACAAAATTGTGTCTGGTGATTTGAATTTCACAGAGAAATTTCGTTGGTGTCACACAAATCTCGTAGATTTCATTCGAAACAGTGTTTAATGTACGGGCGAGTTGTCGAGTTACAGAGTATGTAAATAAATTTTATTGCAGATTTACTTGGAGAGCATTGTGAAGTCCTTTATTTGGTGTGATGTGTCTGATTAACTTAATATATATATTTTGTTTTTGAAAATACCCAATACTAAATTATGATTTATGTTGAGAGAAAAAATGTATTTTGTATTGGCAGCTCTGATGTTATGAAATATATTTATCTGCGTTGCGTAAACAACAAATGAAATACCGAACTCAGCATACTATTGATACCACTATGAATGAATTAAGTGCGGAAATCCTGATTTTTTTTAACAGTGTAGTCCATCAGTTTTGAAAATATCGGTCTGAAATCGGGTACGGATACTAACATATGTCACAACTAGTATGCCACGCCCCCTTTCAGAGTTAGCCACCATACAAACCCACCACGGGAAAAACTCTTGACAATTCCAATAGGAATTTTGTAACCGCTGTTTTTTTTGTTTTCTTTTCAACATTATGCATAAGCACACAAATATAAGTTGATAATTTTTTAGGAAAAAATAAAAGTGAGTACTAAACTATACCAGTAAAAAAGTTTTGGTTCCAGTACGGTTCTTTCATTTTATTTTGTTTCGGTAAAAGGTTCTTGTTTTCAAAAAAATAAAAAATCGGTTCTGCATATGGTCGAGGTTTTGAAGAAATATACTGAATTATAGACATTCAGAGTTATTAAATATGAAAGTCTGCTCAAAACTCTATGAAATAACTAAATAAACAAAAAGTGTTTTTTACTAGAAATTTTTTCATATATTCGATATATTTTTAAAAATATATTTAACCAACCAAACCGACCTGAGCACCCAGCCCTCTAGTTTTGCTACCATTTTTTTATGTAATTTTTTCATGTTAGACGTTGGTTTGTCTACACATTTGTTTTCTTCTAACTATATTACAAACTACCCTGATACAGAAAAACCAGGATTTTCGTACTTGAAATGATACATAGCTGTATCAATAGTATGTTGAGTACGGGTTTTCTTATATTGAGTACACAATTATTTGATGAAGATAATTTTTTCCAATCCCAAAATTCTTAAATTTAGCCATCTTCAAGCTCTACTCGTAAAAATTGGCGTGCCACGCCCACGCTTCGCAATGACTGAGTAGTAATTTGAACAGTGTGCCAAATTACAATAATAACGCAACGTAACTAGTTTATATTTTTTATTCTCTTTAGCCCGACTTCGGCCAGCGTTTGTTCATAAGTATGTGAAAACCCAAAGGTGTACGTATACAGGGGCTAATGCTAGATTGAATGTTTTCAATGTGTTCGTAGGGTATTAAGGGTATTAATGCTTCGGTTTGATCAAAGTTAAAGTTTTTTCTTGTTTGTTTTAATTTTTTATAAGTAAGTTCATGGTATTGTTTTGCACAAGTTTTTAATAATTGCAAAAACAAGCAAATCGCCCTTTGCCGGAAGCTGACAGAACGCCATTTTGACACTGACACTGACTGATGATGACCAAAAAAAAAAACAACGAAATATGATGCACTTTTTTTCCTTTTGTAACTTGGATCAACGAAACATTTCTCAAACCCTTTTTTAACTCTCACACGGGCGGTTAGATGCAGTTCTACTTTCATAAACGTGAATAATGATGAAGAAGAGAATACGTTCCGTGCTGTGCTCTCTGTGGAGTATTTAAATTCGTCATGTTTGTGTTAATTTTTCATTTTGCAAACATTTTTTTATTTATTTATTTATTTTGTTTGCTTGCTTGCCAGTTTGTAAATATTTTATTTTAGTTGGTTTAGTTGTATTTTTTGCACTTCGTTGACAGCTGGCAGCCGCGATAGCATCGCTTTAATTGACATGCAAACAAACTGGCAATGTACGCTTTCGCATTTTGCATTTTGATTCGGGCGAAGTTTCATCTCCACTCAGTTATTGGGCTTCATAAGATTTTATCGCATATTTTTTGTGCTTTAAATAAATTCATTTAAATCGCGTTTTATGCTACTTTGCATATTATTTTATTACAATATGTTGGAAATACTTTGTATTTGGTGTATATATTTGTTATTTATAGCGATTATCAAATTTGTAGCTCGCCGAAAAAGGCACAAGCGATAAGCGAAGCGAATGCCCGGTCAATCAAAACTGGAACCAATTTGTTGCTGCAGCCATCGACGTCGCTAACCATTAACAATACATTTAATTTAAGCTTTTAGCTTATCTCCCGCCACCGATAAATAAAATAAAGAGCAAACATCTCGACCGTCCAGCCATATACTCTTACAATACAATACATTTGGTTAGAGCGGCGCGATTTCCATAAATTTCTAATATCTAGTGATATACTTATGTATATTTTTATAACTTTGCCTCCGGTTTGCGTAGATAATATTTTGCGAGATTCATTTTATCGATAAAATTATTTTGAAATTCCATTCTCTTCTCAATTAAAAAGACTTTTTTTTTTCCAAACCATAAAATTTATGAGTTCTAAGCTTTTGTTTTATACATTTTAAAATTATTCTACTTAGTTGATGCGATTCAGTTGCTTTAGGTGTGATTTTGGCTTATGACTTTAAAGTTTGTGATCGTATCTGATTTAAAAGTGTATTATCGTATCTGATTTGCATATAAATGTGTAAGTATGTGTGTGTTCCTTTCTCTAAAATATCAGTATAAATACATAAAACTCTATACATCGGCTCTAAGTAGTTCGGTAATCGTGAATATTTAGAGCATTTTTTAATATTTGTATAGCGAAATCTTACCTATATTATAAATGCGAAAGTTTGTGACGATGAATGTTTGTTACTCTTTCACTCAAACACTACTGGACGGATTTTGATGAAACTTTGCAATGTTAAGGCTTATACATCAGAAAAGATCATATGCCATAATATATAATGATAATATACAATAGGGCAGGCGAAAGGGGCCCGGGCGAGGGCCGTTAACGCGCCGGGTACCAGCCAGGGAAGGCAGGAGGATGGCAGCAACGCACAGTGTACCAGCTATGTGAGTTAGGAGAAGGGGGTGAAGAGCGAGCAGACATGAGGAAGGGAAAGTAGGGTAGGGGAAGGGGAAGGCAGCACCGCGCCGGATACCACCTAGTATAAAATAAAAAAAAAATTTTAACTTTGGTGGAACCGCAACTTTAATACCCTTCAGACGTGAATCGTTAGCACTGTTATATTTTAAATTGAAAACATGAAAGTGGATGGACGGTTTGTAAACGGTTATCGCTAAATGTGGGCGAGACACCCCCTTTCATATATATGTTTCATATATATCCATCCATAAGGAGCCACAATATGATATTTTAATTTGATATTAACTATAATAAATAAGTTTTTCATAGAAAAACATGAAAATAAGTGCCTGGTTTGTATCGAAGTTACGCCTAAATATGGGCCCATTGACAAGCCATCTCCTCTTAAGAAGCCACTGTATCAAATCTCAAGCAAATATTTATTGTAATAACTAAGATGTTCATAGCTATGCTCAATAGTGGGCATTTCATATTAATATGGGAACTCTATGGCGTAAGGTCCAAAACACAGATATCTTAAAAATTGATAAAAAAGGACATTCGGACAGGACAGACTGACAGACGGACATGCCTAGGAGGGTGAACGTCCCCCTTCCCCACAAACATTTTTGTTCAGTACAAAAATATTTTTTTTCGCTTCATTTTCAAAACAAAAAAAATAAGAATAAAAAGAAAAATAAAATTTGGTATATGAGGTATCTTCTTCTTTTCTCTTATTTTTTCATGTTTTTTTTTTTTTTTTAGTAGAGTTTCTCTCGAAGAGTTCACCATTCGTAAGTATA
Organism: Leucophenga montana; assembly: GCA_035044765.1. Classification (NCBI taxonomy): domain Eukaryota; kingdom Metazoa; phylum Arthropoda; class Insecta; order Diptera; family Drosophilidae; genus Leucophenga; species Leucophenga montana. The sequence goes on from JAWNNQ010000643.1 coordinate 839,096, forward strand.
AAGTATATATTCTTGATCAGCTCGGCGAGACGTGTCGTATTTTTTGGGGATCAATTATTAAAATATGTAGCTAAAACTTGACACCTATACTCATAAAATGATCCGTGATTTCCGTACTTGAATTGATGGTATCAATTCTATGTTGAGTACGGATTTTCTTAAACAGAGTAGAAAATTCTTGGTTCAAGACCTTTTTTTCAAACGGCGAAATTCTTAAAAGCCAGCTTCAAGCTCTACTGAAAAAGATTAGATTGATTTGAGTGCTGAAAAAAATAAAAAGTTTGCGAACGGTGCTGAGAAGTGCCATCGTATTAACTCCATCGACTAACGATTAGAGTTGCCGAATTACAATTCATTGCTTTTTGCATTTACTGTCTGTGCGAAGACAGTAAATGCAGGTTTTGTTTTTGATTTAAGAAATTTCTACTTCAAGTCAAAAAGGACTTATTTGACATTCTGAGTCTTTTGTTCTTGACCTGAGACCTGACAGATTTGTTCTTAGAGTTTGATTTTTATATTTATTTCAAGAATTTTATACTTATTCTAAATATTTCTACGCTTGATTCATAAAAAATTTTAAGTACGAATTCGGATAAAAACAAGAATTTCAAACCCATCGAATGATTTTTTTTTTGTGTAGACTTATTTGTTATTCTAGTCAAATGGAGTATCCATATTGATGTATCACGGCCACTTTTTTGGGTTTGTCTACATACACCCCCACTCTTGCCTTCTTGCATAAAAAACTTTTTTATTGCAGTCAATATCAACTTAAAATTTGATAATGTGGGTTCTTATAAACGATGGCTTCACATGAGTATACATAAATCTGTGTGATCCCCTTCTTTTAAAAGTAGCTCCATACAAACTTACCATCTCTTTTGGGCTTTTCTATGAAAACCATTTTCATTACAGCCAATATCAACTTGAAATTTAATATCACGGCTTCTTATGGACGGACTCTTTACATAAATGTCAAATGGCAAATTCACACCCCACTTTTGGATTTTTATATGAAACATTTTTCCAGCCAATATCAATTTAAAATATGATATCGTTGCTTCTTATGGACTGACGCCTCAATGGTTCAATAAAAGATCCTCAGACAAGATAGCATAATTTTTCTTATTATAAATGCTTACATTGCTTGAAAGATGTATTAATATTTTATCCAAAAGTTTCCAACCTATAAAGAAGGCATCGTAAATCCCATAAAGTGTCATGCAACGAACCTAGTCCAATTGGCCGTGCCCGTCTGTTTGTCCGTTTGAATGTCGTAACAGATTTTTATACTTTTTACCCAAATTGACACGGATATAATAAGTTTTTTATAATGTATGTAACATGCTTAATACCTTATATAGTATATATACTCATCGGCAGCTGAGTCGATATAGTCCTGTTCGTCCGTCCACACGTTCGTCTATATGGCATTAAGAATTGAAAGATCTAAGAGTCTATAAGAGCTGCAGATACCACATTTGGATTTTTTGACTTCTAATAAATAAAAGGAGACTTTAATTTCTTACCTTATAATTAATGAGTTTATATTCGATATTAGTCGTTTTTTGATTTGCTCATTCGATAACTTGTCGCGAAGCGGAACAGGAGGAGCAACAATGCTCGTGCATGTACGTGGAGGCATAAGAGTAAATTTTGGTGTACGAGTACCCTTCTCACACACGATTGCAGCATCAGCAATTGTAAAAGCAAAGGACAGATAAGGCACAAACCTAAACCAGTTTGAATATGTGAATGTGTATTGGTTTTAAGTGTGAAGGTAAGCAAGTGGCTTAAGGGCGCAATGCACAGTATGCATATGGTATTTCCTTTGTAAAGTGAAATACAGGAAGTGTTCAGTGTACGTAGAATCAAGAAATCTGATTGAAGTTGTACTTAAAAGTGCCCAGAGTGACTGAAACAGCTCGAGTTCTGCTCTAATATTGAATTCAATTTGTTGAGTCTAATGGAAACGCAAGTTTTTTGAGAGAACGACAATGACCTTATTTAATTGACATTTATTAGCTCTGCACCTAACATATATGATTAGAATCCGTATGATTTTAAGAAGCCAACATTTACATGTGTATTGTAAGAGGGTAGGCTGAAAAGTTCTTTGAAAATATTAAAAATGGTGTTCGTAGTTTAAAAATAAGTTTCTTTCTGACAAGTACCAACTGTCATTAGATTACTGTTCATTGACGGATCCAATGAAATCATATATCACAGAGAGAGAAGCGGACAGAAAGCTGATATGTGCCGAAAATCTGACCACAAATGCAATTGTGCTGGTCATTCGCAACCCTGGCATGTGCATGCGCCATTACATGCCTAGGTAACTCTGCTTTCTGCCCATATATCTGTCTTTCATGTCAGCTTTCAAAAGATGTCAAGCACAAACTTAATGATGCTGATTGCTAAAATTTTACAGTATTATAATGATACATGGTACTTGTCAGAAACAATTTGTTTAAAAACAACGAGAGTTATTTCCTAGATGTTGAAAGGACTTTTCATCCTACACCATATATACAACGAGGCATGGGTAGTTCAAGATAAAAGTCTGTGGTTTCGCGTACATTGACCAGAGGAGATAAAGATTCTCTCCACGACATAATTCTTTACTCAGTAAGAAAAAAAAAAGTAATAAGTCGATTCAAGAAAAATGTGAAATCAGCTAATGGATGTTTAGAAAACTCTATTAATAGTAACGTAATAAGAATAAATAACAATTAAATATAAATTAATAACACATAAAGTATATCTATATACGTAAGAATGAAAGTATGTATGTTCGTTCCCTATAGACTCCGAAACCGCTCAACCGATTTTGATCAAATTTTGTGGCAATATTCAAAATTTGTTGGATTTTTTAGAATTTTTAGAATTTTCTTTCATTTTTTTTTTATTTCAATAAGACGGAGCATGTGGAAGGTGGGGAAGGGGGAAGGAGTGGCATGGGACAACGTCGCGGGGATCTACAAGTATTATATATTCATGATCAGCTCGACAAGACGAGTCAATATAGCCATGTCCGTCTTTTTGTGTGTATGTGAATACGCGATTTAGTTCTGAAGTTTTCCTCCAATCTTACCAAAAATCGGTGAGATTGGCTGTCGTACAGCTTTCCCAAAACGGAATGACACGCACTTATTTAAGGGTAGCCCCATACAAATTCAAGGCTTTTATAGACCTATAGCCTAACATTTGGATATCCACTATTGACATTTCCACTATTTTGGGCGGTTTTGTTGAGTTTGTAAGTAAAACTTGTTCATTTGTTGATCTAACCCCCAGAGAAACGAAATGAACTACTTAGGAGCGTGTGAAAAGTATTATAGCTTTAGCTTTACCGAACTTAAAGTGTTCGCATTAAAAATTTTATGAGCAATCAAAACAGAACTTCATATTTATAATAAATGCCTCGACAGGTCCACTGTAGCGGGTAGGTCCGATTGATTGCAAAATTTTTTTTTAGTTTTATAAACTACAATATTATCTTGAATACCGAGTGTATAGAGCTTCTATACACAATAACAGATCTAAACCCTATATTTTTGGGAAGGATCCTACCATAGAACGTTGATTTAATATAACGGTTTGATTTTAACTTAAAGTTAGTGTTTCAATATCCAGTTTGTATTCAGTAATATATATTTGTGAAACCGGTTCTATTGTACCCTATGACCACCATTTATTTACTTTTTATTATTTTGTTTTGACGCTTAAAATTAACACCTACAGAGTTCATATGGCTGCTAGGAGAGTTAGTATCTGGAAGTATCTATCTTGTTGCAACGAATTTGTGTTTAACTAAACAGAGCAACTTTTGCAACACTAACAACAACAACATCGAAAGCGGCAATGCCAATAAAGCCGACAATACACCGCAACTTGGCATCTCTGCTCTGATTGGTCTGAAGAAATAGGTATAGCGCCGCCCATATCTGGTTTTCTTTTTTCATTCCATTCTTTTTCGTGGACATTGCTGTTTATGTTGCGGTTTGTCTTTTTTTTCTGTATCTTCTCTCGCTCGTTTTTGTTGTTGCTGTTTCTGGCTGCTTATCTTGTGTTATCGTGTTTGCGTCTTCGTCGCCGATGTTGTTGTTGTTGCTATTGCAGTACTTGATTCACTTATACAAACGTACATTGTCGTTGTAAATCGCGATGTGAATATGTATGAATGTAAATGTATATGTTTATGCACATGCATATATGTATCGTATATAACTATGAGTATGTATGAGTGTGGTTTTGCTAGTTTTGATACTCGTCTGTGTTATAAATACTTATATTTATACCTATATGTATATATATGCGTATATGGTGCACCTCTCTTGGTTTGTTGTCGACCATGGTTAACGAACGCTCTTAGCAGTGATGTATTGTTGTGGTATTAGTGGCGGTTGCAGGTGATAATAAAAAAACCCACATGTCTGTTCACACAAACAATTACACACACACACACACAATGGCACTGAAAAAATAAGATTTAGGCAGCATCTCACACAGCACCGCTCCACATCCTTTGCCATCGAATCTGTTCCGATCAATTTCTGTTATTGATTAGCTGCATTTTAGTTTTTAATGCAGTTGCAGTTGCTGAATTGGGCATTGCGACGGTGCTGGCCAGAGTGCAGATTCATAGCTTAAACGTACTTATAAACTAGTAAGAAAAATTTTTTTTCATTGAGTGAGCAACATTCAATCGATTTGAAGTCTTTCAAACGAGACTTGGATGAAAACTAATCGGGCTAGGCCGGAAACCAATAGGTCTATTAGTCTAACAACCATTGGTCTAACCACCATTGCAATTTTTCGATAACCTCTGAACAGTTCGATTTTTTAAAGCCCTCGAAATAGTCATTTGTTGCAGGAACGACCACCTCATTTGACTAAATTGTTTTGCCATCACTCCAAATCGTCATAGAAATAGAAAATTATTGCAGGAGCCAAATTTGGAGTATATATTGGGGGTTTTTTTACGAGTATTTAATAATCACACAAAATGAAATTTTATCAAGATACATTTTCAGTCAGCCCTCGAATATACGATCTAAGCTTCATTAGTTTAGATCGTACTACTTTTTGACTTCCGGATTTGAAACTATGATGCAACATATCTTAGAGACTATTAGCACTAAAATCACCAAATTTTGTCAACAGACTCTCCTTATACATAAATACACAGATCAAATTCATGAAAATTTACGCATGATTTTTTACCATTTGATTAAGATCAGATGATTATCAGACGAACACAAAGATATCGTACATATTTTCATACTAAGCATAGTTAATTTATGTATTTCCATGTGTATGTATATTCATGTATGTATATTCATGTAAGTATATTCATGTATAATATGTTCACCATGGTGTGGTGAGTTACAGAAATAGAGTTCTTGTGCTCACTTGTTCGCACTGTTCAAGGTGGATTTATCTATCAGGTGACGTATTCCGCTGTGGTGACTTAGTATATATTCACCATGGCATTGTTCCTCCGATTTGATTTGGTATACTCCTTTCTTTATTTTGCCAAATGTCAAATCAAATATTCAATCAGCTGTGCTGGTGGGGCTCAAGTGACGTCACACAATACTCAAAATACTACTTCTTCCCACTCTCTATCTCTCTCCCTCTCTCTTTCTATGGGTATTTTACCAGTGTAGCTAAATTATGTAACAATAACAGAACGCGCAAGTAAAACAAAATTTAAGCGACAACACTATCAGCACAAGTGTGTTATTCTTCAACGTTACACGAGCAATTCTTATTCGCACTGTCGTGTGGCAAATTTGTATATTATTCACACACAGTGTGAAATAATATTATCAGTTTGTCAAAAAGTTTTCAGCATCTGTATGTCTGGTAGTTTTTGCGCATTTTTGTTGATTAATTTTTATGGTATCCAGCTGTAATTCTGGTCACTGGCCACTTTTAATGCAGCCTCTATACAAACTATATGCCCACTTTTAACTTTTTGTATGAAAAACTTTTTAATGCGACCAATATCTACTTAAAAATCACATGAAAGCTTCTTAGGCTTCATTATGTGCACTACACAACAGATGTGACCCCCCTCCCCAGATTTTTTCGATAACCCCCCATAGAAACCACCTCTACTTTTGACTTTTTTGCATGGAAAACTATTTTTATTGAAGTCAATATTAGCTTGAAATTTGTACTGGTGGCTTCTTATGGATAGGCGATTCACAATGGGTGATATAAACCCACCACCCACTTAAAACTCGATTCTCGGTATTGAGCGTTCTAATAAATTTAAGCTGATTAGAACGCTCGGATTTTAATCTGCCACTTCCATTAAAAGGTGTTGTCCTTATGCAAGCATAATGCCAACTATTATAAACATTGCTCATATTGCATATCTTTTGCTGTGGGGAAAGATAATAAAAGCCAAAGTTATAATTTTTTCAGTTTTTATTTGTGGTGCTTTTATATTTTTTCAATTGCACATGTTGTTTGACAATCAAAAAAGCAAAAGGACAACCAACCCAACGTGTGCGCGCAAAATGCGACTTTGCGCATAATTCGCTTTTGTCGTATTTTTATTTTATTGACCTCCATTATTGAAAACAATTCGAGCAAGTCGCCTCCCTCGGCATTCTTTTACAAATTTCCATTTTTGGATTTTTTCTTTTTATGTTTTTTTTTTTTCAGTTGTGTTGTGTACGCGAAATTGAAATTCTCGACAATATTATCTCCATTTTTAAGTTCACACATCGATGGACTCAATTGCAGTGCCTCGACCAATTGCAGTTCGCGTGCAACATTGTTGCACTTTGCGCCAAGTCTGGATGCATGAGATTTATATTTCTAACTTTTTTTTTACCTGTACATCGTGCATACATATGTCTTTCATTTATTAATTTGATTGGTTTTGTTTTGTTTATTATTTGCTATCGCATGCGAATAAACAAACTACTTTAACTTAGGTAAATCGAACATTTTAATACTCTTCACATAAACACTGAAAAAAATCATCAAAATCAATCATCAATATGACATTTTTGTCATCAAAAAAGAGTTAATCTTGAAGTCATCAATATGACATGCTCGAAAATATTATTTCGTACGTATCAAAATGATCTTTTTATACATCTTAACGTATGAAAATTTTAAAACTGTTTTGCGTGCGCACATTTTCACATTTGTTTGCTTATCGTTTTAAAATTAGTTGATGATGACAGATACGTACTATGTAACTCGACATTGAACCGAACGTCAGAAAAATTTTCAAATCAATATAATTCGCAGAGTTCGAAAATTTATTGCTATTTGTGATGTATGTGGAGTCGAACTCAATAAACCACAAAACTACCAAAATTTTAATCAGGGCTAGAGAAAGCTTTTACTCGTGTTTTCCAGTAATAGCAAAGTTAATATTTTCATACGTTAATAAGTTTAGACAACCTTGTAAATAGGCTTATTAATGTAACTTAAAAAAAAAATGCAGACGTATGTCTGTATTTGTTTGCTTCGCCTTCGCTTAAATTTTATTAGCACTTAATTTTTTGAAATTTTAGACGATTTAGAACAGTTTTCTCCGGTGGTGGAGCTGGCATTCGAACCAACCCAATGGCGCTGGCTTGCAGTGTTCCATCATCTTAAAATCCTCGACAAAAATTATTTTGCTGCGTTTCTATTCCGTCTCTCCCGCAACATATTTTTATACCATCCACACATAGTGTAGAATGGTATTATCAGTTTGTCTGAAAGTTTGTAACGCATTAAAAAAAGCATAAATATTCTTGATCAGCTCGACTAGACGAGTCCATGTCTGTCTGACTGTCTGTCTGTCTGGATGTTGTTGTGCAATTTTTGGGCACCAATTTTTCAGACATCCGGTTGTAAGTCAGCACATAGACTTCTTTTTATTCAATTTACCATTTTTTTTTTTATTATCGTACGGCAATGTCAATCAGTTTACTTAAAAACTATAATACATATGTATGTTAAAAAAGTGAAATTAAGGCATTTAGCTTAGAGTATGTACATTAGCATAACTAACAAAAAGTTGAAAGTAAGCTCTCTGATGAACCAAATGATTGGCGACTTCTACTGACTCTCTGCGACCCAGTCAAAGTTCGTTTTACCTTGTGTGTGGGAACAGTGACTTTCTGCCAGGCAATTTCATCAGAATCAGAAGAAACTAGCTCGCCATCAGCGGTTCTTTTTTGATTATTAATCGGCATTTTTTTTTGAATATGTGCACGTTGCAAGACAGGATCAGCAGTAACTGCTGCTGCAAGCGCTTCTGCGACTGCTGCCGCTGATACTTTTACCGTATCTGGCTTCGGCGTAGCTGTCTTGTTGTTTATCGTTGCGACGCCTAAAATTTTTGTATTTGTATTTGTGTTTTGTTTTATTATATCAAAATTTACCACTTTTAAGGGAAGCCTCTATAGAAAGTTGTATGAAAACTTTCTTATTACAGGAAATATCAACTAAAAATGTAATATAGTGGCTTCTTATTGCTTCCCATATAGTGAAAGAGATGCAATTTCTCCATTTTAGGGGCAGCCGTATACAGGAAAAACTACCATTTCAGGCAAAATGAACTTTATATTTATTTATATGGACGGACGATTCTCGTAATTATTAAAGGGCATTATAGGGGTCTTTTGCTTTTGAGCAGCAGCACATATGTAGGGTGTTTGGTTAGTAGTGTTGAACTTGAGATTAGATAATTAGATTACATAATTTCGTACCGAAAATTGATTTTATTAGAAAGAATAATTTTATGCCATTAGAGTTTAAATATGATGTCGGGTATGTGGGTGCCTCTGCTGGCTCGAATGTAGCGCATTCTGGAAGTCCATTTTTCAATTACTATTATTGAGAGTAAACGTGGTGTACAAACGATCCATGGTCAAATATGTGGACCGTAAAATGGATATAGCGCACGGTAACTTAATCATGATTTTCGAAAAAAATGTGCACAATTAGTCAGCTCGACGAGATGAGTCGATCTAGATATGTCCGTCCGTCTGTATATTGATGCGAATTTTCGCAGACCAATTGAAATTTTTCACATACACTTCTTTTTATTGCAGTTTAATAGAGTATCAAGATTGAGCCGCCACGCCCACTTTTTGGTGTAGCCTTCATACAAACTCCGCGCCCACTTTTGACTTTTTGTATGAAATACTTTTTTATTGTAGTCAATATATCAACTTAATACTTGATATAGTAGCTTTAAATGCACGGATGCTTCACATTAATGCCCACTAGTGCCACTTTTGTGATTTTGTATGAATTACTTATTTATTGTAAAGGCCATTTGCCGCCCACTTTTTGAGGTAGTCCCTTACAGACCCACAGCACCACTTTTATGCATTTGTATGAACAACGTCAATATCAACTTGAAATTCGATATGGTGGCATCTTACAGATGGTCGCTTTATACACATCTTCTAGTGGGCGTGTACCGCCCACTTTTTGGGGTAGCCCCTTTTTAAAACATAGACATGGTTGGTTAATGTTTTACAATACGATTTACAATTACGTGGTATTAGAACTTCGGTTCAACCGAAGTTAACGTTTTTTTTTTGTTTTTTTTTTTTGTATATCGCAATAAGAATCATTTACGCCAGATTAAGATTTTCCAGCTTTTCCGGAAACATGTGGTCATATGGTACTCTATAATAATCAATTTTAAAATATAATCGTATATATACGATACTGAAATACGTGTTTAGTTGTCTTGTATGGTATAGAAACCCTCTGAGTATTAAAGTTGATACAATAATAGAAAAACTTACTGACAACTGATGATATATTTTTGTATGATATATTTATAGTACGATATTGTATATGTAGAGCCTGTGGTAGTGCTAGTGAAATAGTAGTTTAAGATAACATTATGTTATACAAAGCCATTCTTACGTATTAAAAGTGCCTATTTGAGTCCCTCTATTTCAATATGGAGTAAAAGTATGGATTATTTTAAATACTTTTTAAGGTTAATCCATCAATTATAACAGCTCTGTCGCCCCATTCCGTCAAAATACCTTAGATATGAAAACGCATAGGGTGTATTTTAGTTGGACTCATAAACTATAATGCTCGTACCTATTTTTATTAAATTATAAATACATTTAAAATAAATTCACTTGTCCTCTATCATCATCAACTGCGATTTTCAAAATTGTAATACGTTTACCAACTGTTGTTGTTTAAATTCAATTAAAATAATATTTATTCGATAAATATCTGTAATTATACAATGCTTTAGCAATTTAAATTCAAAAACAGGGCCCAACCAAGGCATGGGACAAGTGTGCACCGTGGAGCAGTTCGTATTACTCGTACATGTATGAAGCAATTGTAGAATTCCAATAAAAACGAACTTGATAACCTTATTATGCATCTATTTCCAATTCATATATTCGAATATATCAATATACAGATATTACGAAAAAATATTAATACAGTTGGAATGGTTATTTTTAAAGGGATATGCATTGGCGTTTCTGAAATACTAATTGTCCACTGTGGCGAATAGTATCTATTTATGCAACAAATTAAAGTTCATTCTATTAACGCAAGTTTTTATTATTTTTAGTTACACAGAAATGCATAGTTACATAAATGCATATTGTACGCGATTTTATATTTCATTATTTATTGTTTATAAAACAAAGTACTTATATTGATATTTTAAACAATTAATTTACTAAAATTAACGCAAATAAACTTTTTTTCAGGTGAGCTCCAACAAGTCAAGTGTTACTTCATTATTTAATTTTGACGTAAGTTATTCGTACGCATAAATAACTTATCCTTAAAGACTAACACACTTAAAAACAAAACATAAAATATTGACTTAAAAACGAACTTATCTGCGACTTTACGTATAAAATTTATTTCAGTTTTTACAAACTTTCGACTACATCTATTTGTAGTGCAGAATAATTTAAGCATTTTAACATTACATTACTACCTTTATATCCATTCCTCTCTCCCTGTTGGTAAATGTTTGTTTGAAGTGAAAAATATAAATTTTTCGTCATAAAATTGATATCAGAAATTTTATGAGTTGCAAGTAGGCGTTGAGCACTTTCTTTTTACCTCGTCAAGATATTTTTCTATTTGACAAAGCCGATGAATGAAGTGTTCGGCTATAAATAAATAGATGATTTCACATATACTATGTATATTGTTTTACTTTAAGAAGGTTGATTTTATACTGCACTGTTTTCTATCATTTGTCATACTCAATCCAGTGAATTTGGTGAATGAAAATGGAAAGAGACTAAATTACAAAACAATATTAAATCGAAGAAACTCAATACATTCGACAAAAAAAAAACATTTAAATTTGTCCAAAAAAGCCAGAACCCCTTAAAAGTTTCTTTTAGAAGTTTGTCTAAAAGTTTGTAACGCATTGATAGAGGCATCAGAGATCCCTCAAAGTATATATATTCTTGATCAGCATCGAAAGCTGATCAGCTTGAGGAGATGATTCAATCTAGCTATGTCCGTCTGTCCGCCCATCTGGTTGTTGTTGCTAATTTTTTCTTGTACTTAAACTTATACCAGGGCTGAGGAAAACTGTTAAATATTTTAACACTTTTAGGGACGTTCTCATGACTTAGAAATACATTATACAAGGTGGACAGTCCATTCATTTGCAGAAATGAAACTATAAATTAGAAGAAAAAATTGGATGAACGCCGCCGCTGTAGAAACATACGAACCAATCCATGAATATAATATGCACGTTTGCATTCCAAATTTTAATACGAAATTTCAGTTTTGTTCGTTTTCATTTTGCTATTGCTTTGGTTTTTGATAGAAATTGTGAGGACAAGTTGGTAGGTATTTTTCAAATAAATTTATTGGTTCACCTAACTCGGCAATACGATAAAAGGCTTAATAACATTCGTGACATTGAAAACAAATATAAGCGTGAAAAATATTAGCTATGAAGATATAGGCTAGTCATGAGAATGGCCCTTAGTGTTTTCCAACACATACTAGCAAGGACGATAACGTATTACGATACATTTTCTTGTTGCATGTTTTGAAATTTTCATAAAACGATGACACAAATTTGTGAATAACTTATTAACTTAAGGGATACCTTACGTACACATATATGTCATAGATGTCAATGAACAGGGCATTGCTGCATTTGAAAATTTGACCCGCAGTCATATCATTTATATAATACAGTGTTAATATGAAGTTTGTAACACCCAGAATAAGGCGTCAGAGACCATTGAAGTGTATTTAATATTCTTCAGCTCGGCATGATATAGCCATGTCCTTCTGTCTATGTGTGTGTTAAAACAAGTCTCTCAATTTTATCGGATCTTTCTAATCTACTCTCTGTAGTCGGCGTCCGTTCAGGATCCACAAGTCGGAATGGGTATACAAACCCACAATCCACTTTTAGAGTATTGAACCAGCATTGATTTTATTATAGTCAATATTAACTAGAAATGCAAGAATTGTGTGATAAGTATTACAGCTAGGATACTACCAAAACTATTTATTTTTTGTTTTTAAACTCACCACTCTGTAGAGGCCTACTTGCCACCATCCGAACCACAGGAATTCTTACCATGGTATATGGAAACGTCTCTGAAGAACAATTACTAACAACATTTTAACTTTCAATTTTTAGGCAGCAGTTGGTCCATGATAAATTATAAACTACTTTAATGTACTTTGTATACCCGTTTTCCTAAAGTAAGACAAGTTCGGAAATCACGCATTGCACTGCACACATATACTCACTAATACTCATTCAATGTGGCGCACTCGTACTCGTACTCGTTTTTGTGAATTTGAACACATATAAGTTTGCCATATGCGAGTATGATGCAAAAGTTTTAACTTGAGCGCAGCAAGTGATGCGAATAAGATGACGTCGACGTCTTTATTGCCAGGATATGCATGGGAGAGATTATGTGTGTGTGTCTGTGTGAATTTCTGAAAGGAAGGTATGTGTGTGTGGGTAACTTTCTACTAGTGTAGTTTGCATTTAAGTTTGTTACGTGCTTGTTAATGCAACATTCAAGCTATTGCAACAGCAATATTCTTTAGCATTTGCCTTCCTTCGTGATAAGGATGGCAGCGGAGCTTAATATCCTTATCATTTTCTCGCTGCTGTTCGTACGAATCGGAGCAGCGAAGTGCAAGCAAATGTTTGCACAGAATTTTGTTTCCTTTTTTACCAGTAATCTGCACTATCAAGATTCACATTAAAATGTATCATTTTGCCTGCACTGCACTAAAACTTACATACTTTGTCTATCTCTCTCTTTCTCTATTTTGCACGCACATACACACACATATATCCTCCAGCTCCAGGCACACTATCGCCAAAATGATGCATGTCTGTTGCTGTTGTTGTATTTACTACAAGGATATCTTAAGTTCATAAAATATTCGTTCATACATGTTTGTTATTTTTGCAACGATGTCGATTAAAGCAATTTACATATATTGAGTTCGGTTAGTTTTAGTGTTCGACAATACTTAGAAAAAATTGAATTATAAATGTTGTACTATACTCTTCACACAGAGTGTGAATAGTATTATAATTAATCCACAATGGTTGCAGCTCCTTAAAGGAACCATAGGAGATCCCATAAAGTATATACATACTTTTAATAGTATTCGTGATCAGCATGACAAGACTGTCTGTCTGTCTGTCTGTCTGTACGTTCCAATCCGCCCTATTCGCTTAATCTTTGAAATATCAGTTTGAAAGTTGGCGGCGAAACTTTTTGTAACCAGAAGCTACACAGGTTAAAAAATGACCGCGATTTATCTACTAGATGGTTTGTATTTATTTTGTTGTATCGAACATGTTTGAATTAAAGCAATTATTAATGTTAAAATAATAATTGTTTTAAAATTGGTCAACTAAATACAAAAAGTGAATCCAATTAATAATAGCTGATATTGTATAAATTGTAAACTTGTATCATCAAATATTTTAGGATTGAACATCTCAAATGTCTACCGTGCTATATAGCATACCAGGCTCCTGAATTCAACTCCTTCAATTCAATTTCTTTCTTTCTAAGTAATATTGCGCAACAAAATTAGCCACAACTTTCTATCCCATCCGCAAACAAAGGTGTTAAAGGTGTTTCTCATATTTTCAAATTGAACAACATTTTTTAAGTATTTTTTGTAATAAGTATAAATTGTTTTAGATAATTGATGCATAAGTTTAAATAGTAACGATTATTTGATAATCACTATAGCAGAACACTTAACAGTAATTTATTTGTGTTTGTGAAGAGTAATAAAGTTTCGCTACCACCAAAGTTATCGTTTCTTCTTGATTTTTTTTTTTTTTTTTTTTTGAGCTGTCAAGTACATAGCAACAATTCCACTATAAGGAATAGCTTCTATATAAACCCATAGAAAATTTGATTACCGTCTTGAGCAATCAATTTGAAACACGTACTTACCTTCATGTATAATTGGAACTTCAACAATATTCGATATAAGTTTGACACGCACACCACAGAAACCCACCGTAAACTCTTTTGCATTTCTTTGTTGAGTATTTTAGTTTGAAACACGGAATTAAGGCTTCAAATTAATATACGTTTCACATTTGTCGAAAAATCTTTTATATAAAATGTATCCAAATATAAAATTTGTATAAAATTTTCCATCGAATCACTATAGCTTTAAAAGATAATTAGGTGTACATGAAGAGTATTTGTGATTTGGTTCTTATTAATATTGATAATCAATATAAAGTTCAATCTACGTATATTGTTAATAGGCAAGTGAAATCATTTGAAATATTTTCGTTTGCAGATGATATCAATATAAATTTTATCACACTCGCTTTGATAATTTAGCCATAAATGCTTTATTCACTCACAAAACGATAAAAAGACGCACACAACGTTTACATGAAAAATACACACTAACATCTATGTATATTTTGTTCATCTCTCTCATTCTTTTTCGGATATTGAATTCTATAATTGGCGTTCGAGTGGTACTCGGTAGTTCACACCTCTATTTGCTACACCTTTATTTAGGAACGTTGTTCCTACTACGATATATGGCGTTTCCAGTCGGGATCTGCACTCTACACTGCAATGATAAATCTGGTAAGAGAAAAGCTTCATCGACCACATGAATTATTACTTTGCTTCCTAATTAAATTGAGCTTAATATAAGTTTTCACTTGCGATCCGATCTAACTGAATAGTATTATTATTCGTCATCATGCACGATAGTAAAAAATTGCTTGTTGTTATGTGTTCATAAGCAGTGTCACGAAAAAAACAAGACACGAAATCTCTAGTTTATTTTCGCGTTCGTGTTCGAACACGACAAGCGCTCACCTCTAGTCTCGAGTATGGTAGAATAATATAATGCACCGTATTCCGCCTAGCTGCTCTATTTTGTGTTCCTTTCGGATTTTTTTTTTGTATCGGCAGCACATATACAAAGCAAAAGAGAAACCAAAGTACTTTCTTTCTTAGCACGTTTCATGCAGCAATGCACATCACACTTATAATATTGCAAAAGGCGATAGCATGTGTGTGCCTTTCTATACTCTAAGCATTTAAGAAACAGAAAAGAGAGCGAATGTGGTATCTTAATAATTGTAATTGGGTGGTTGTTAAAACCGATTAAGGACACAAGGAGAAAAGTACGGTTTTTTTTTTTGCAATTATTTATATGTGTTTAGTGCAATGTGCAATGTGCACTTCTCTTCATCTTTATCTCTCTTAACACTATCTTACTTTTGTCCTTGACTTAATGTCAGTTTACGTTCGATTTGGAAATGTCCTTGCTGCATGTCGACATAGTACATAATTTGACCGCTTGTTGTGCTTTTCTAGTTTGTTGCTCTGTTTTTATAGTACGTCTTTCATCCGGAGTTGTTGTACGAGTATACTTGTTGTTGTTGTTGCTGTTGTTGTTGTCATTGTTTGCTTGAGTGCCTTCGATGTCCTTCTGCTCTAGTTGTTTCAGCGCCGACTTATTTTTATCTTTCTTTATTTATTTTATTTTGCTTTTTTTCTCTCTGCTTCTCTCGTCGTTGCTCTCGGTTTTTGTTCGCTCTTGCAGCTGACTGATAAGCAAAAAGCAGTTAAATGTGATTTTTCATTCGTGATAAGTGCTGGAGAAATATTATATTTTAATATTTTGTGCCATATCGCAAATGCTCAGTCCACTCCACTCCATTTGCTGCTGCGTTGCCGCAACTTGCCGTCTCAGTATCCGTAGCTATGATACAAATGGCTCCGTCTCTGATAGAGCCTCCGGCCAGCCCCGCCATCGACATTGCTGTTTCTAGATACTTACGCTTCACTACGCCTTTTGTTTTAAACACTTCTTATTTCTGCTAGCATCATCAAAAATATCTTTCATTTTGTCCCTTTGCTGCTTGTCATAATTTGTGGTTATTTTTGTTGTTGTTAGCTTTTATGATTTTCAAAATTAGCTGAACAGACAATTCCTGATCATTAAATGTATACTAAAAACTTTTTATTATGTTTAACAGACACTTGAGTGAAATATATGTATCGTACATACATTTATTTTGATCTAAAACAAAAGAAAACGTTACCTTCGGTCGAATCGAATATTTAATACTCTTCACATGTTCTATACTAAGTTTGCATAACGCATCCAAGTCAAAAATTCTATACTCTATACTCTTCATTTAAGCACGAGGGCTGCCTTGTATATAGTGCGCGTTAAATGGTATTAGATGTCAACTGACATTTTCATTTGAAAGTTTGAAATTTTTTGCATAAACGTACTCGGAACGTTTTGATGTACCAGTTAGCTTTAAGACGAATCTAAAGAAGCTCGTCTAAAAATAGCTATTGTACAGGATGTCTCAAAAGAAAGTTCACATTTAAAAAACGATAAAAACTTTGGGAATTTATTTCTTAAAAATGATATTGTCATTTATTTAATCGAGCACTAAAATTTCCTATGACGGCTCGGCAGGTATTCTCCGTGATGGCTGCGATTTCGTGACGGATATTTTCTTTTAATTGTGCCAGGGAAGTCGGTTTGTTGCCGTAAACTTTAGATTTGACGTAACCCCACAGGAAAAAGTCCATAGGGGTTAAATCGGGACTTCGTGGAGGCCAATTTATGTCACCTCTCTTAGAGATCAATTTGCTAGGAAAAATTTCATCCTGAGGCTTTAATTCTTGCACCAACTGAATTTTGTAGGGGTGCAGCTTTAAATCTTTGTGTAAAATGCGGAACAATGATGATCTATTCACGTTTAAAGCAACGGCACGCTTCCGACTCGAAAGGTCCTGGTTGTCACGAACAGACGGAGTAACACTGTCTACGTTTTCGAACGTTCTCGAAGACCTTGGACGCCCGGATTTTGATTTTTCTAGCGTTGAACCGGTCTCTTCAAACTTCTCGTCCCATTTTCCAATGAGTCGAGGGCTTGGCGCATCATTTAAATGACGAACATGTCGAATACAGCAGAATTTTCTACGAGCTACATTTACTGAATTACCGTTTTTGTAAAACTCAAGCTAGGCTACCGATTGACTTACCAACACCCACCCGCCCCCACCTCCCACCGAATTGTTGCGTTCACGCAATCAGCAAATCAAATGTGAACTTTCTTTTGAGACACCCTGTATAAGAAATCATCGAATGCTATATGTGACTTATAAGATAAGACCATCATGTGACATACAATGAGATTGAGGATTCCTTGGGCTACCAAAAAAAGGTTTGCATCGAATAGTGCAAAAAAATTTTGAAAAAATTTAAAATTCAGCGGCGGTGGTGCAAAACATATCTAATATCATAACAACTGACGAATCATGGATCTACGCGTATGAGCCCGACACAAAAGAGCAATAGACTGTATGGGTGTTCTAAAAGAGCGAAATCCAATAAAAGTTCTTTGCGGACTAACTGGTCATGTCGCATCTGTTCAATTAGAGCAAAGTAGGACGATCCATTCTGAATGGTACACAACCATTTGTTTGCCAGAAGTTTTCGGAGCATTGAGGTAAACCATCCACCGTCCTACACCACGCATCGGTTCACACAAAATATTTATTGAGCAATTGATGGGTCATTCGTCTGACTTGGCACCCAATGACATCTTTTCAACAAAATTTTTTCATTTAAACAGATAGTTTTGGAGGTACACAGTTCTGCGTGGTAAAATTACTCGAAATTGGTTCAAAAGCATGCAAAGGTATATTGATATGCATGGAGAATATTTTTTCCTTATTAGGCGCACAATAAAATGCAGCCCTCATATTATAATTTTGCCACTTTACTTTTAACGTTTTAGATGAATATACTTAATAAATATACAAAAGAAATACAATATACATATATGTGCCAACATACTCGTAAATGTTTAATGTTTAATCAGCTCAACTAGGGATTAGTTACAGCATTCTCCGTCTGTATCTCAATCTGCCATTTCGAATACTTCAATTTTAGAGATATTGGATTGCATCTTGGTATAAATATATCTTTAAAAGTCTAGATTACGGTATTTTATTCAAAAAGACAATCTTAAACTTTTCAAAAACTTTTTTAAAACAAAAATTGTTTACAGTTATAAAAGACTAGGAAACAAATTTGTGAAATGGTTTGATCAGTTTGTCTGAAAGTTTATATGTCAGTCTGTCTGTCTGGATGTTGTTGCGAATTTTTTGGGCACCAATTTTTAAGATATCCGGTTTAATAGAGTATCAAAATTTACATGCTGCGCCCATTTTTTATGGTAGCCTCCATATCAACCACACGTCCACTTTTGGATTTTTGTATGAAAATGTCTTTTATTACTGTGACATGGTGGCTTCTTATGAAGGACCTCTTCACATATATATCAATGGGCGTATCCCCTCTTACTTTTTGAGGTAGTCCCCATACAACCCACCAGCCCCTTTTTGTAAGGAAAACGTTTTTATTGCAGTCAATATCGGCGTGAAATTTGACATGACAACTTCTTATGGACTGATCTTACCATCTTAAGCTCGGACGTCTCTCAGCCGCTGGAATTTAATGCGCTGGACTATGTCAACCTCATCATACAGGGCATGTACGAGGGGCAGCCAGAAAAAAATTTCGATATTGCACGTTTAATATAGTGCTAAATATATGATTTTTTTTCAATATAGCCGTTTTAGTCTTAGCTGAGGCGAAATAATATGTATTCTCAAAATTCATTTATGCTTTTTCTACGTCTTTGATTTTGATATAATAGGTGCCTTTCATGCGCTGTAGAACCAAATTTTTTTATATGGAAGACATCAAAAAGCAATCAAATTTGCCTACTTAGTTTAAAGTAAGTCTCACCATATTTTTGCTGTCAAATTAAGATATTTTATTTCATTCGGGGCAGAAACGGTGTCATTCGATTTCACATAATTTAAATTTCACCGCAAATTTGTGGCTGCAATAATTCTGATACCCTAAATCAACCGAATCAAAATTATTGATAGGACAAAACTCGGATATACCGACTAGCGAAGAGAACTCTTAAGAACTAAAACCTTGCACAAATGCATTCGTTTCATAAATCGAATACATTCGTACAATATTAAATTATATCACTTCGGTATGAGACAGACATGAGAACGTCTTATGCGTCACTTATTAGTGTGCATTTAGCGAATGGATTCGAGTTCCTTCGTTTCACACTTGCAAATCACTCGTGCAGGGGTTTATTAAGAAACTTTGTTAATAAAACATTATAATTATCTGTCATTATTTTAAGCAAGAATGTGATTTATTTAAATTCATAAAGTTACATTAGTATAACTTTCAAATGTGGCCACCAACATGAATTTATATCGAAGCGCCCCACACACACATGTACATACACTTAACTCGCCCTTCGGTATAATTGTGGAAATAATTTTGTTTTGTATGTTTCATTGATCATTGATTAAAACAAATACAAATCGTAAAAGGTATATTTGTCAAAGCTATCTTACAATCAATCAATCAAGTCAACTGCGGCGACGCTGGCGGCATGGACAAAAGGAAAACTCTTTCGCAAAGCGAACTGATTAGGTTAAACTTGAAAAGCACAGCTATACGAGACGGAGCCGGGTACGGGTACGAATGCAAACTAAATATTAAGCAAGCGAGTAATTAATTATCGAATAAAGCAAACATAAACGCATTGATTTGTCAGATGGTCGCCGTGAGTGGCGTTTCTTGGCTTGGGATGACATTGTTGCTTATCACGGCGCCAGAGTCACCAATGGGTGATTCGATTATCGCCGCTTCCATTTCCATAAATCATCATAATACACAAAATTCATGAGAGTTAAAAAATTAAATGTTATAAATCGTAGATATTTTAATGACTCAATGCGAGCACTTTCTACATACAATGATGCGCTACCTTTGTGGCTGGGTTCGCTAATTTATTTTTTTTACTTATCTGAATTAGTAACTAAATTAATAAACTACTTTGGTGGTTGATTTCGAAAACACCGCAAGTCATTGACTTTGAAAACTCCTTGTAACTGTGACGTTCCTCGCTCGCCAACAAAGGCCGCGCGACAATACGCAATGGAATTCGTCGAACCCTTTGATGTTCATTCTACTCAACTTGACAAGTTTCGATTTGACTCGCTTCGCCTCGCCTCGTTGGAGCTCCGGTCGAGCACTGGGGCTGGCGTCTTCATTATCGCCGGCGATAACGCGTGTCAGCAGACGCTTTAGGGCAGGTCTTCGTCGACGTTGTGTCGCCAAGCGCCTGATAAACGCCATCGAATGGACTTCTACTTCAGTCAGCGAGACTGGCCACAGCTGCTATTCTTGAAGTGCATACTTGCCATACATTTATGTGACGTTGAAAGGAACAATTTGCTTTGCATAGTATTCGCTACCGGACAATCTTTATTTAATCCAAACTATATATGCAATTTCAGGTGTGTGATGAGGGAATAGGGCGCAGACAAACGCACTGGCAGACGGACATGACTAGATCGACTCAACTCGTCATGCTAATCACGAAAATGTATAGTTTATGGGGTGTCTGATGCTTCCTTTAAGGCGTTGCAAACATTGTGACTAAAATACAATACTACTTACACTCTGTGTAAAGAGTATAATGACGGATTTTCATTTCAAACAATAAATTTATTTCACAAATAATACACTACTACTAAGGAGAATATTTTTGAAACCAAATGCCTAAAAAAATATTACAATCACACATCACAAAACATTATTATTTACTTTTTCGAGATTTCCTTCGCATATATTTTGGCCCAAATGTCAAATTTGCGTTCAAAAAGTACGAATGAGTGTTTTCTAGTGGTTCAATAGTAAAACGGTTACGAAAAAAATAATTCTTTTTTTCTGATAAGCTTTTTTTAGTGAGTTACATATGTAGGTAGATTGATGTCTCTCAGTTTTATAGTTTCTAAAAACCCGTTAGTCAAGCTGACGGAAAGTCTGATATGCCTAGATCGACTCGTCTCGTCTGTTGATCACGAATATAAAGGCTACGAATTAATTTAATGGGAGTGATTTTATTGTGAAGTAACTGCAACGTGTACTCAGGCATTATGGTTAGACTGATGTCCAAACTAAAGATGAGCTAATCAGTGATTTTTGAGTAGCAGTGATTATCGAGACTGCAGACAACATAGCCTTTCACGTGGGACTTATTTAAGGTTTCGGTATTTATACCCTTTAGAGGTCGGAGTTCCGTGGATTGATATTTTCACCTAAATATCATTCCACCTCAACCAATCCGCGTGAGGTTCCTATTTCCTTAGGTTTATACGTTACAAAATTACTCCAAAGCGTCTTCTCATTTGTATTGACGGGATTTGGATGAAGTATATATTGCAACGGCTGAAGTCTATTGTTAACGGCTGCTACCAGCATTTCTTTTGCTGTTTCCATTAAGGCTGAATCGCTAAAAGCTATCACGCTTGGATACTAAGAAAACATTTAAAGAAAGCACTTAGTGTTTTCAAAATTATGCTTTGTAATATCATTTTCTGGAGAGGATTAGCTTAAAAGGGTACATAAACCATTCGAGCGTGTGGGAGATAGTTGGAATAATTGGGCTCCCGCAACATGATATGGGCTCCTTACAAAAATCATGGGAATTGAGGCGGGAACAGGGTATTTTAGTAGGTGGTCTCCTGATTTGTATATATTCCAAGTGGCATATCCTCATTACAGATCTTTGAGACTAATTCCATACTTCAGGAAACCGCCATCAGTTTCTGGAATATCTTCTTTTTTGTGCCATTTTCTGGAGTGGATTAGCTTAAAATGGTACAAGAAACCATTCGATAGTGTGGCAGATAGTCGGAATCATTCGGCTCCCGCTTCAGGATATGGCTCCTTACAAAGATCTTGGGAATTGAGGCGGGAACATGGAATTTTAAGTAGTCATCAGATTTGTACATATTCTAGTGCCAACCATTGCTGATTGCAGCGCCCATTCCAAAAATCCATTGGGACTTGTGAATCCCACAAAATCCTTCCGGGGATTGACCAAGTGGCATGTCCTCATTACAATTCTTTACCAATGACATCATTTGCCACTTGGTATTGATACAATATATCAGTTGAGCGATAGAGAGTAATTCAATCACGGCGAGTGAAAATCACGAATATCAGTTGAATATCAGTTGATGATATGCATGATATATAACACATACGCCATGAATCACAGTGGCACTAGTAAGAAATAAATGATATTCAATCACTGACATTTACAATATCGAATAGCAACTGATATTAGTGATTTTTCAGTCGCCGTGATTGAATCACAGGTAGTGAAATATCGCTCAACTCTAGTCCAATGAACATGCCAGGGTTTTGAAATACAAAATTTCAATTCAATAAATTCATGGATTCACAGTGCATAGTTAAAAGTAATTAGTTTCGACACGAAGATGTCATCCAGAATAAGGTGCAATTGACCCCAATAAGCAGAGATGGTTTCGGCTTCCCGCCGTGGCAAAACTCCCTTCGGGTACTCACATGCATAGGAATTTTTGTTTGTCGCAGTCAGCTCAAGAGAAAGAAAAGAAAGAAAATTTAAATTGTGTACTGAATTCTTAATATAAAGTAGGTAAACCTCGAATATTATTTTAACATACGGTGTCAAAACTTTTGGGACGAGCTTGGCGCAAATCATCCCCAAAAACATTTTTATTTTACTTCATTATACCTACTGAAAATGTTTCAATTGATCCACTATATGCAAAAGATGAATCCAATTAAGTTTGAAATTAATTCGTATTAATAACTGATATTTTTTAAAATATACACTTATACCATTAAATATGGCTAACATTTCAGAGGACTTTAGTGCAACGTCGGTCGAAAGTTTCTTTAGTTTTTATTTAATTACAAACTTAACTATTAACTATTAATTAAAAACTTTTTAATTAAAAACTGTCATATCTAAATTAAACGAAAAAATTAATGAACTGAAGTAAACTTCAGCTTTGGTTCCATTAAAAGTATTGTAAGTTAGCTGTCTTGTTTTTAAGAAATATAATTTGAATACCAGGCAATCTCTTGATGAAAGTTTTGACACATTTGGAAAACGGGATTGAAATAATTTTAACAATATCCTCATAACTACACCTTTGTTCTGCACGTATATAATTAAAGGAACTAATTCACATAGTGTGTAAACTTTACTATTAAAGCCTGCAAAAATATACTCGTCTGAATAGTTATTGGTTTTTATTGTTGCTGTTGTGGTAATTGCCATAGTTATTCTACGAGTATCTCTAAATATCGTGCTAGTCCTGATAAATCGAACAATAATTTTAAACATTTACCCTTCGTTTATCGCAACGTCAAAAGTTTCGTTTCGTTCTCATTTCGCCAACTCAGCCGCCCTCCCATTTTTTTTGTTTTGTTTTTTTTTTTTGCTCGATAATTTCTGGCCGATAGTATACATATGTATGTATAATTCTGCTCCTGTGCCAAGTTTGGTATCGATTTG
Organism: Leucophenga montana; assembly: GCA_035044765.1. Lineage (NCBI taxonomy): Eukaryota > Metazoa > Arthropoda > Insecta > Diptera > Drosophilidae > Leucophenga > Leucophenga montana. The sequence continues at coordinate 863,070 of JAWNNQ010000643.1, forward strand.
TGGCCCACGTTTTTGTTGATGTGTAAAGTTCGTCACACTGGAAAGGGCAACGTGGAACAAACGCACCTTGAGTCGGTATACCTGGATGTGATTTTCGTTTAGCTGTGGCTTCATTTGGCGATTTTTGTCTGTGATTAATTAAGATTGATTGATAATGGTTAAACTTATGAACACATGCCTACACAAAGCTTCGCACTATCTCTTTCTCTCCTCTGTCTATCTTTAGCTTTCTCACTTGGGCTTTCATTGGCAAATACTTCATTGGCATTATCCTGGCTAACCTGAACGCTCATAGTACGCATACTCACGAAGCCATAAAAAGCGACTATCAAATGCAGCAGGCACTAAAAATGAGATTTCAATTCGTGATAGCATTCGCATTTGGCTTTTAAAGATCTCGGCGCTGATATGCGAATAAATGACTGCCACTGCTGCCGCTGCTTTATTATGGTCGACCATAGAAGCTCAAGCGCTCAATAGAAGTTTATGGCTTTGTTTGCTGCCAAGCGTCGATCTACAGGAGGGGCAGGTCCCATCGATATAACCATTACCCTATCGATAAAATGCGTCATCAATACTCGTAAAGCGAAATTGGTTTTTATTAAAATGTGTTTTAATATGTGCATAAGTTATAAATAAATTCGCATTTAAAGAGCAGGGCGCACCCAACAAAAAAATTATAATAATTATTTGAATATCGATTAGTTTCTGTCGTAGACTTTAATGATACTTCGATTCCATATAGTCCACTTGAATTGCAAAATAGTCATTCAGATAAAAGCCACTGCGATCCATATGGGATATTAATATTAGTATGCAGTTAAGTCTTAATAAGTATGTGTACTTTGCTGAATCAAACCAAATGATACATTATATTTTGTATAGCCGAAATATATATGTGCTTCATATGTGCAACCTTTAATTAGACATATATATTTTAATATTCCAACACGAGATTAAGTTGGCATTATACAGTATATAAACCGAGAGTATTTCTATCGATTTACAAGTCTCCAGCTCATACATAGTCATAGTCTCCAGTACATACATATGTATAAATTCGATCTGATTTATACATATGTATATACTCTTAGCGACACTATGTGGATTTATATCAAATAAATTATAATATCGAAATCCTACTAATATTATAAATTAGAAAGTTTGTATGGATGTGTAGATGTGTGGATCTTTGTTACTCTTTCACGCAAAAACTAATGAATGGATTTTAATGAAACTTTACAATAATATAGCTTATATATCAGAATAATAATTAGGCTATAATTTATGAAGATGTTGGTTAATTGCAAGCTTTTTTTGTGGTTAGATACACTTACAACAGGTTATTTCATTTTTATTTAAATTTTTTATTAAATTTTTTAAATTTAAATAGGTATTCATTTGTTAAGAAAAAAAAAATTGTGTCTTTTTAAATTAAATTTTTATTAAATTTAATTTTTGAAGAAAATTTTGAGAAAAAATTAACTATACTAAGAATTTATCTAATAAAGCTCGAGCATGAGAGTTGCTAGACGTGACGGGACATTTCCACAAGCTGAACTGTGAAGGCTTGAACAGGCGTGGCGTGAGGCAGTACATAGAGCTGATGATACACCACAACACTCCCAAGCACGGCGTCAACAGCATGCTGAATATCTGGCATCTCAATGGGCTGCTGAGACATCAGAACAATCCCATACTCGGCGTTAACAGAACGCTCAATATATGGCATCACAACGAGCTGATGAGACACCAACTGCATTGTCCGAAGATATTTTGCATAGATTTGAAAGGATGGATCAAGTCGACAATGAACTATGTTTCACTGAAGCTCTGGGTCTTATCGCAGACAAACTAATAACGATTTTTGGAAAGAAGTTGTCCGACTTCGGTATGCCTACACCATAGCGTCGAGGAGAGCTGCTGAGCGATTTGATCAAAGAACTAAACTACGATACCACGTTGTTAGATGCCCAGATCAGCGAAACAGAGCCACGCCTGCTACCCGAGCAAAAAGACATTTATGACAAAATATTACGAGTTGAGAGTGTTGAAGGTGGCCTTTTTTTCTTGATGCTCCAAGCGGAACAGGCCAAAATTTTTTGATTAATTTGCTTCTAGCAAAAATCAGTAGAGATCGTAATGTTTCATTTGCTGTGGCTTCATTTGGGATCGCCGCAGCATTACTGACCGGTGGACGGAAGGAATATTGCGAAGGCCACAATCTTAACTGGCGAAGCCAAGGGAAACAATGTGCTTATACCACGCATCAAAATCCTACCTAATAACATACCATTTAATTTTAAGCGCGTGCGGTTTCCATTAAAAGTTTCGTTTTCAATGACTGTCAACAAATCACAGGATCAAACCCTAAAGGTAGCAGGAATACATTTGGGCACGCCATGGTTTTCCCACGGTCAGCTCTACGTAGCTTGCTCACTCGTTTGTACATGGCAAAACCTCCATGTTTACGCAGAGCAAAAAAAAAACAATTAACGTAGTTTATAGAAGTGTATTGCAGTTACTAATTATTTAATTATATACAACATTTGAATAAATATTATTAACATACATTAAACTTAGAACAAGGGCCTCCAGTGGATTCTAGAATGGTTTAGATTCACAATTCGATAAACTGGAAAATGATCAACAGCTAGTATATAAATAAATTAAATCGACATAAACTCATCGACGGTCCTCAGAAACTAAAAACTAAGATTTGTATGTGAACTATATATATTCTACAGTCTCATTTTCCAGATTCATTTTAAACAATAGTTATAAATACAAAATTATTCATGGTAGAAAGTTCATCGGTTGACATGGCCGCTAACTGGGAAACTATTTTTATTAATTGTTTTCTTTTTTAACAAGCGCCAATCCAAACAAAACTCCTTAATTTTAACACTGAAATTTTAAGAACGGTAGGTCAAATATTTAAGATAAAACGCGTAGTTGTTTTTAGAATGCAATATTTTTGTGAGTGTAGCAAGCTTCACAACATATTCTTGCATTTTCTTATTATAGCTAATATTATCCATATTAACATATTTTAGGGGATCTTCGGCAATTTCTTCGCTGCGTTACAAACTTTACCGCAATTTAATACTACTCTATTTCACAGCTTGTGTAAAGGGTATAATGATATAAAAATCCGAAAATAAATAAATTATTCAAGCATTAATATGGCAGCGCTTATCATCAAAGAATCCATCAGGCATATCAGCAATTGGCATCGAAGCGTCGAAGCCTCTCAGTCGCCAAACGATTAGAGCGCATTTTGTGGGTCAACATTTTGAATGTGACGCCGACACAAAAAAAAAAAAAAAAAAAAGCAACAACAAACATAAAAACCAACACCGAAATGTTTCAAACCAAAAACAAATAACAAATCAAATAGTCAGGCAGCAAAAATGTTATCAATCAAAGGCAATCATCATTAAAAAAAAAAATAAATAAAATAATAAAAAATAGCACAAAACTTGGAGCATAACACACAAAAAGCCGCAAAAATGGCATTAGTCCAAAAAATAATCGATTGCGATTAGTTTACTCACTTTTTTGCAAATTTTTTTCTAATGTATTTATTTTTGTTCTTTCTTTTTTCTTCTATTTTGTGGCTTTTGCGATAAAAATCTGTAGAAAAACTCAAACGAAAAGCGAACGCGTGCAGCCCTATTAATGACATCACTTTAACATTTGGAATAGTAATAGGGAAACTGCACACGATTTGAGTGACCATTTGTTCAGCGTTTCTATATAAAATTCACTCGTGCAGTTCTAAAAATTTGGGCGAAGTATTAATCTTTATCTTTGAAAGAACTTCCAAAGCCACAAAGTTTTTTGATTGCATAATTAGAGTATACTAAGTTTGTTTGTGCAAATATATACAAGAGTCAAAAGTAGGCGTGATAGACCCAATGAAGCACATATATTCTTGATCAGTATCGAAAATCGATTCGATATAGTTATGTCTGTCTGTCTAGTGTTCATACATATGTATGAACACTAGAGATGAGTTAATCATTGACTTTCAAATCGCCGTGATTTTGAACTGCTGCTGCGATCGCTGCAAAAAAAAAAATTAAAAGCAAAAAAAAAACAAAAAAAGGTCTTTTTATCCATTTATTTTATTAACCAAAACTAATGTCTCCTTACATTCTTACTATTACTTTGTGCTTAACAATAAAAAAAAAACAAAAATAGGGGTGTATTCATTATTTAATTATTTCCACATGAGAATGTCTACCTTCTTTTTGCCTACACTGCTACATATCTACGATTGTGTCTTTTGTAAAAAAAAATGTAAATAAACAAAACAAATGCTCAAGAAAAGAGAAATCCATATAAAAAATGATCAACAAACAAAATTTTCACAGGACCGTATTATGCTGTATCCTTCAATGTTATGCCAAACATTTTTGTTTACAAGTTTTTACATAAATGCACGGTCGTACATGCAATAATTTTCATCACGGCTATAGGATACCATGGACAAAAGCCAATTAGCACCACGTGGACATTTACAATACAACTATATATGGTATCGCACAGTTTTATTTAATTTACTTTATTTTTCAATAAATTTGTAATTTGTATTAAGAAATAAGAACATTTTAAGTTTATTTGCAACAAGGCCAGCTTTTGAAAAGAATCTTTCACATGGTACAGACGACCCCAGACAATACAGCTTTTCACGTGCGACTGCTTTAAGGTTTGGGTATTTATACCCATAAGCATAACACCACTTTAAGGATTCGGAGTTTCGTGGAATGATATTTTCACCTAAATATCGTTCCACCTCAACCAATCCGCGTGAGGTTCCTGTGACCTTAGGTTTATACGTTACAGCCATAGCATCAAAATTACTCCAAAGCGTCTCCTCATTTGTATTGACGGGATTTGGATGAAGTACATAATGCAACGGCTGTAGTCTATTGTTAACGGCTGCTACCAGCTTTTCTTTTGCGGTTTCCATTATGGTTGAATCGCTAAAAGCTATCACGATTGGATACTAAGAAAACATTAAAAAAAAAAACATTTTGTATTGTCAAAATTATGGTTTGAAATGCCATTTTCTGGATTTTCTGATTACCTTCAAATGGCACTAAAAAAGGGTATTTTATGTGGTCACCTTATTTATATATATACCAAGTGGCAAATCCTCATTAACTCCTTACTACAGGAAACCGCCATCAGTTTCTGGAATATCTTCTTTTTTGTGCCATTTTCTGGAGAGGATTAGCTTAAAATGGTAGAAAACACCAGAGGAGAGTGTGGGAGATAGTCGGTATCACTGGGATTCCGCGACAGCATATGGCCTCCTTCCAAAGATCTTAGGAATTGAGGCGGCAACAATGAATTTTAAGTAGTCATCAGATTTGTACAAATTCTAGTTCCAACCATTGCTGATTGCTGCGCCCATTCCAAAAACCCATTGGAACATGTATATCCCACATACTTCCCGGGATTGACCAAGTGGTATATCCTCATTACAATTATTTACCAATGATATCAGTTGCCACTTGATATTGATACAATATTTCAGTTAAGCGATAGAGAGTGATTCAATCACGGCGACTGAAAATCACGAATATCAGTTGAATATCAGTTGATGATATGCATGATATATAACACATACGCCATGAATCACAGTGGCACTAGTAAGCAATAAATGATGTTCAATCACTGTCATTTACAATCAAATAAAAAAACCTCTTGACGAGGTAAAAATCAAGTGACGAAAGCATACTTGGAACACACAAAACTACTGATATAAATTTTGTGACGATATATTTATATTTTTCATTTGTATGGTTGGAATCGATTGTAATATGTAATTAAGCGTGCGTCATGTTGCGAAGTAGTAAATTGATAACCTAGTAAAAGAGCTGTATTTTCTAGTTTAAAAAGTTTAGTAACAGTAACAGCCATTAGTATGACGCATTAGGAAAAATAACTACTTTTGCACACTCTGATATTTGCGATGTTATATCTCGGCTCACGGAATTTTCACAGAAAAGTATAATATATCATCGCGCAATCTCGCAAAGTTTTATCACTCCAAATATGAGCACGAAAATTTGGTTTCAATTTTCGACAAAATCGCAAAATGTACTTTTCAAAATTTATTTTGACCTATATTTTTCAAAGTAGGTATTGTACAGCATCATGCCAGCACTCATTTGAAGGTATTCTCCGAGCTATTACACGTTGAAAAATATAAAGCCTTTTGGCCACAGTAACCAATTGAAGTTAAATCTTTTTTTGAGCTTTTCCCGCCAAAATCCGCCATTTTGAAAACAGTTGTAGAACAAAAGTTTCTTTGTTTTCTGTGTACTAAAATTCTGTATCCATAAAGGGTTCAAAGGGTTCAAGCCAACAAACAAACGAACACACAAATCATTAACACGTCAAAAATTTCCAAAATTCAGTGGTTTGACCGATTTTTGCGCTCTTGGGCTCGTTGGACTCATCTCGGCGTCAAGAATAAATAAAAAAGGTGAGGTGATAGTCCCCCCACGAGCCCCAATACTGCTAAGGGTGGATATTTTTCAACCCGCTATATTTCGGACTGGGGAAGTCCGATATTATATGTTTTACGTTTTCTGAATGTATGTTTCAAGACCTTTTTAATGGTATATAACACGTTTCGATCGGACTTACCAGTAAAAACTTCGATATTGCGCGTATAATATAGTGCTCGTGCTGCAGTCACACTGAGGTGGGCTTTCGTCACTTGCGTGGACTGCCGTCCACAGTGATATCGAGTAGCAACTGATATTAGTGATTTTTCAATCGCAGGTAGTGAAATATCGTTCAACTCTAATGGACACCGATATTTCGGAGACTATAAACGATAGAGCCATCAAACTAAACTTATTAGATTCTACTGAAAAATGCACATATCAAATTCAGAAAATTTTTTGGATGCCACGCCCGAAATTCGGCTTTTTTCCTTTGTCTGCAAAGTAACCAAATCAAAAAACTCATATCTAATTTTGTAACAGAACTAGCTGGTACCCGGCGCGTTGCTGCCCTTACCCGTCTCTCCTGCCACTCCTTCCCACTGCCCCACCTTCCCCATGCCCCATTCGACTCCTGTTCTTGTTCCGTTTCTGTGGCTCTAGATGAGGAAGCCCTTTCGCCCATTTGCCGAAGTCGCGACTCCTGTTATTGTTCCATTTCTGTGGCTCTAGATGTAGATGCCCATTTTCAGACGTGATTCGCGACCATCGGCATTTTTAGCTGCTCTTTTTTCGCTCATCTTTTTTGATTTTGTGGTTTTTTTACCAATGTATCCTTTTTTTGGTGGCATTTTTTTTAATTCGAATGAATTGAAAAACAAATGAAGTCGATCGTTCGCTTACAATTTTATTTATTTACGAATAAACACTGACAAAAATAGAAAAAGTGAATGTCAAACAAACGAAACAAATCGGTTCACAGGATCACCCAAGGGACAATTTTGATTATTGCCACAAAATTTGATCAAAATTTGTTGAGCGGTGCCGGAGTCTATAGAGAATATACATACATACTTCCATTTATATATATATATCGATTGATAAAAGAGATGTTCAGTTTTGAGACCTTAGAGTATGCCAATGAAAAAATAGCCTATAAATGTTTTTTTTTTCGAAAGCATGTGTATTGGCCCGAAATTAGTGTTTAACAAAGGTTTATATATAAGAGGTATATTAGAGTGGATCAAATTATTTTAGTGAAAAAGATTATTTTTTTTATATAATCATATAAATACTAATAAATATCATGCAACTTTTTTATTTAAAAAATAATTTTGTCAGATTTCCTACAGCAGAGTCTACTATTTTGCAACGAGGTCAATAGCAAAAAGGTCGACTTCAATTTTTTTAGAACACACTTTACTACTGTAGTAGACAAAATTAATTTCTAAATAAAACAATTTTTATAATGGCCTGGTCACACGGTCGTATATTTTCGTGTTATGTTATCTGACTTGTATTTCATGCAACTGTCAAAATACCACATAAAAATATTACTTTGTGGTCAAATGAGGCGCAAGAAATTTAACAGCTACATTTTCAGTGTTAACAAGTGGAAGCAGAATCGCATTTATAATACCAGTCTAAAATGGATAAAACCGTGAAATTTTGTGCTATATTAGTAATTTATGAAGCTAATAAAATAAATTCAAATAAAAAACAAAAACAAAAAGCTGAAGAGAAAGTGCGAAAAAGTCGTGTACGTAGAATTTGGAGTGACCACCAAGTGCATAGAAAGAAGTTAAACAGCTGATGTTTACTCTTTGCGTGTTTAGAAACACTGATCACTACTTTTTGCTACACTTCACATCACTGTTAACAAAATGGCACGGAAATCGTACACGAAATAGAAACGGAGCTATTTCCAAAAATTTCGCGCGACATTACTGACGAGATATATTTTTTCTTGGTCACACGAGGTCGCGTGAATATCATAACAATCTGACACGAAAATATAAGACCGTGTGACCAGGCCATAAACGATTTAATAAATATTCTCGTGAAAAAGCGGAAGTACAATATTGATTTTTGACCTAAGGATTCTCGGGTACATTTTTTTAGAATTCATTCGTTGATGAGGTTTCTGCTATACGCTTGGTCAAGAAACAATTTGACCCCCCCCCCCTCAATATATATATATATATATATATATATATATATATATATATATATATATATATATATATATATATATATATATATATATATATATATATATATATATATATATATATATATATATATATATATATATATATATATATATATATATATATATATATATATATATATATATATATATATATATATATATATATATATATATATATATATATATATATATATATATATATATATATATATATATATATATATATATATATTCTAAATATATTACTTGTTTGGCTAACTACAATATTGGAGGTAAAGATTTAACTTTTAGAAAAAATTATTCATACGGAACGAAATGATTTCAATAGTAAAGATCGGGACTACATACTTTCTATGCGTTTGTGAGGAAAATTGTAGCTTTAATTCTGCAAAAGCTAATATTTTCTCCAATTTTTATTAAGTAAGTAATTCATGAGCCAGTATGTACTTTATTTGTTTTGAAAGTCGCTCGAATTTCAAATATTTGTTAAACAATATCAAATAATTTATTTTTAATAGTATTTACGAAACTGCTGTGCTATGTGTAGTGTGCTAATATAATTGCTAGGAATCATTTCAGCAAGTGTAAATCAATCATGGAATGGGCACGTCTGTTTCGCCAAGATACACGTTGCACTCGAAGCTAAATTACAATGCAATCGAAGTTTGGTTTATTTCTTGTTTGGTAGGTTGGATAGTTTATATACATAAGTATATCCATGTGCAGCACATTTACTTAAGCTGGTTTGTTATACTTGTATGGTACGATTTTGTATTCAAATCGATTAATTTTGTCATTGAGGGGTTTTGAGCACATCACACGTGCTTGCTCTGATTGCGTTATCTGAGCATGTATCTACAAAGTGTGCTGTACAAGTATTTTGCTTATTAAATTTATGTGTTGCTTGAGGCACGAATTTGAAGATTGTTTGGCACATTACTTAATTCGTGCTACTTTTTTATTTATTCATTTACAAATTTTCTGTTCAAGGTAACGTCAAATAATTTCAAGTCGATTAAATTATTATAAGTATATTCGGTCTCGGCCGATAATCTGTAATTGCTTTTGTATTTTTCTTCCTTTCTTATCTTCTACAAATCATATGGCTTGGCGACATCTAAATACACAAATATAGTACACACGGCTCTTTTAAATCTCGAACATCCTTCGCCAGATAAACTACTTTGAAAGTTTGTGTTTATACATGGTGTTAGTGATGTTGAATTTGCTGCGGGTATGTAATATGGCAAAATAGCCATCAGAGAACTCACAAAAAACACTATACATGCGAGGGCGCAATATATGACCATAAAAATAAATGATTTTTTTTCTTCTATATTTCATTAATTTCTTTTAAAGAATTTCTGTCAACAACTTCAACCAACTTCATCAATAAATATATGTTTATAACCTCCTCGGGAGAAAGCAGAAAGGTGGCAGAAAAATCTGAAATTCCTCAAATAATTGAAAAGAGGAAGTTAAATCCAGAAAAAGACACCGTATGGTGCGATTTATGGTCTGGAGGTCATATCTTGCGCGCTATGGTCGTATGATCCTTCTTTGAGTCTGCAAATTTTAAAGAACATGCGATTTAGCGTTGTATTTTTTTTTTTTTTTTTTTGGAGAATACTCGAAAAGTCGTGATAATGTGGATAATCATCAAATTTTAGAGTACTTAAAAGCCCAAAATTCGGCAAATTGTGTTCGAGATACCGCACGAAATGTGTACAAGAATGTAATCGAAAATAACCATAAAAGGATCAGCTTTTGCAATAAATCCCGAGGCGGCCATTTGCATGAGTACATCACACGTGTTTCACACATAATGTCCCAATTTAAATGTGTGCGTGTTGACTTATCTCCATTTAATTTTCATTCTCATCATTCGAAACTGAGTTATTGAATATGGCAACGAATAAGGACGAGTTAACGATTTTAGGACCATGATATGCACATAGAATAACCTGTTCGTTGATGTCCCCGTTGATTCGTGGTTAGTAGGAAACTACGTGGTCTTGCCTCCAGTTTCGGTCCTGTGGACGAGCGACTGGCTGCCATACGTATCAAAGCTACGGACTTCAACATTAGCCTGATTTGTGCACACGTTGCAGATGCGGCCAAAGAGGAAATTTACGATCGTATCGAACGTCTCGATGACCACTGCCCCAATCACGATGTAAACATTGGGAGAGAAGCAATCTTTGGCCCAACAGTCGGGAAATTTAACCTTCACGACGGTAGCTCCAGCAATGGAGAGAGCCTAATCGAAATTTCCGCTGGTCGGAACATTGTAATCAGTAGCACCAGATTTCGACACCGTAACATACCCAAGGCTACTTGGCGCAGCCCCGTTCAAAATACACGCAACCAAATTGATCATGTTGTGATCGACGGATGGCACGCATCGAGCGTATTGGATGTGCGAACGGTACGAGGTCCGAACATCGCACAACCTTGTGGCAGCCAAGGTAATCACCAGGCTCATCATGGTGTATTCCGCACGTCCTAACACTCTTTTCTTTTAATAACCTTAAACTCTAGGTGTAGGATTTGTATGGGTATACCCATAAGATTCCTCGAGACACACCAATTGCTATATAAATATGGACCCTTTAATTAAATGAAAGTTAAACTTATATTCACACTACGTGTGTAGAGTATAGGAAGAGCAAACACAATATATCTGTTAACCTAATGATATGTGCTGATGATAATACCGGTGAAACAACAAAATTCAGCCCTGTTGCATTTTTATTTAACGATAACAGAAGTATTTTCAAAAATCGTTTTTGCAAGTGCGAAATGCATTACATTCGAGCCCAATATCCTGTAAGAGTGTTAAATGCTCGCATACATTTTCAATCTTACACACAGATACTCACGCACACTCGCAGCAACTAATTTAAGCGTACAACTATTTCACCCACTCATCTATTCGGAGAATGGGTTGAAATGTATCTGTTGTGCAGGTGAGCATTTCGTTGAGTTAAGTGTAGAAGTAAAAGTATTTCTACTAAATATTCTACTCGAGCGCATCAGTAGTCTTATTTTATTATCCCTTTGCTAAGCTCTACACGACACACACAACCACACACTCACAAACCCATACAAAAAAAATAGTATCTGTGTTAGTGATGTAGTTGTTGCTGTTGTGCGAATGCTGCCGTTGCTTATCACTTTTAGCATATCGCCAAGAGAAATGAATAGCTTGGCACATTCTCTCTGATAAGCACTACAAAAGTAACAACAACAACAGCAATACGAACTCACTGCTAGAATAGAAAACAACAATAACAACAACAACAGCATCTATATCTAATGGAAATGGCGTAGTTTAGCTTAATAGTGGGCGTTGCTACCTTCGCATTTCTCCCACTTTCAGCAAATAGTTCCGAATGCCGTATTTCCGAATTTTATTCAAATTGTTGTTGTTTATCATATGAATCCTTCAACGAAATTCCGTTGAGAATTTCAGTTTATTCAGAAAAAAAATGTGTTCGGCTCATTACAAGCGATTGATAGATAGTCAATTGAATAGACTGGACTTGGGAAAAAAATGTCATACTAAACGACTTTAATTAATTAAGTTCGTCACAGCGTTTACTATTCTACTAAACTCCATCATGCGAAATTAAACCAAAGTAACTAAATTTAAAACGTAAGAAAACATTAATAACACTTTACTAATCTTCAAAAATGTACACCCGATATTATTTGCGATATTTGAGTCGAAGTTCGCCAGTCTTTACATATAACTCCGCATCAATGCTTTGAGAAATGTGACCATGAAATTGAAACTTTTATTCAAACCGAATCAAGCGTTATTTGTGACAACTTCGATAATGAATTGGAATGAAACCCTTTACAAAAATGTTCATATTAACTGCTAGTTTCAAAAAGCCGCGTTAACTTCGAGTTAAATTTAACTTAAGTTTACTATCAATAATTATATTTCTATATTAAACTTGGAATAGCTTAAAACTAATCGGCATAGGCACGAAAACAAATGGTTGCAGCGATGATCTCCTCATTTGTTAGTTAGTTAGTTGGAGAATGTGATGGATGCGTTACCAATTTGTAGCGCAATGTATGCAATTAGGCCATTTAGTCACTTTAAATCGAAGTCGAATCGGCTAAACAGCTAAATATATGCTTGCTTCGTTTCACCTTTTTTAAAGTAGTCGATATACCAAAAATCGTTGACCATTAACTTGTTGGCCGAAAACCCACCATTGACATCTTCAGCTCTGATTTGTATGAAGAAACGCAGTGTTTCGCATGTTCTTTGGTGTACGGTTACGAAGCAACGTGAAAGGTCACGTTAAGCGCTCTTAAACATCACCGAAAACCACTTCATAATGGTTACATGATCAGTTTTGTTGTCAACTGAAAAAAAAAAAACGGCACTCATTTTGCAGTTAGCATCTCTGTCCCCAAATATCCATGCAAATTATTTTTCACTCATTCTCATGAGATTCCTTTAGTATTCAGCATTCTTACACTCCTTTAATTCCCAATCGTTCAATATCAGATCATGGATTTTAACGCCCATTTCTGGTGTCTGGTGACCTCTTTTGGGCAGCCGAAACGCTCATCGTCCAAAATGCTTGGAGAACCGCGTTTAATATCAGTTTTTTTTTTACAATTGATATCGAAGGAGCAAAGTCCATATTAAATTCTTTTAAATAATTCGTTGTTGATCTCATCATTCGTGCTCTTTCTTTAAGCACGATAAATACGATAAATTTATCTACTTCTACACTATAAATATAATTGACTTGTTATTATTGCAATAGATTTGATCCACTACATATTTAGTGTGATATTAGGTATCATTAACAATACCTGTTATTGTACAGGATGCTCCATCTCAACCTGGTTAATGGAAATATTAAACAACTTTGGCAATTCTGATAAAATGGCTTTAAGTTGTTTTTATTAAGATTGTCCCTTTATAATTAATATTAACTTACTTACTTACTTAGTTGGCAGGTTTCCGTCGTAAAAATGTAGTGCTAGAGTTTCAGGGTTCATCCGGATGACATGACCAGCCCAGTGCAGCCGCTGGACTATGTCAAGCTCATCATACAGCGCATTCATTCATTTGTTCATACGTGTTCTAAACTCGGCGCAAAACTGTAAGGGGACTAAAAATCCTACGAAGAATCTTTCTCTCGAACACTCTTAAAGATGCTGTATCCGTTGATATCGGGGTCAATGCTTCTGCGCCAAACAGCAGGACCGTCATTGTCAGAGTCTTATAGCTTTTTATCTTGCTTGCTGAGTCCAAAATACCAGCGGTTAGAAAATGTGATTCATCGTCTGAGCTCTAGGCCGACGTTATTGTTGCCGTTAATATTAACTTTTTTTTAGCAAATAATATCGATTAAGTAGCCGCCGTTATTGGCGAAAAAAGGCAAGATACTTTTCTGCCATTTTCAATTACATTGTTAGTTCCCTACAAGCGACAGAGAGTGTGAAATGAGTCTCATCGGTCATCGGGATTCGATCCCTTGAATTCGATGACTTACAATGTAAAGCATCCTTCCAAGGTATGCATATCGATACATTTTTGAAATTGTACCTAATTAACGTTTTCAAAACGTGCTTGATGTCGCCCATCGGTTGAGAATTGTCAAAATTTCATATTTCCATTGACCAGATTTAAATAGTACACCCGGATAAATATATTTTACATTTATATTAATTAAGGCTTGAGGAATCGATAGCTCCTCTGTCTAGGCCGCTTGTTAAGTTGGCAATGCTTACATCCTACTCATTCGTTATTTTCTATTATTAATTATCTGTTTTTTCGTACCCAGCAAAATCATCCTCAACACATACCCCATCCAAAACCGCCAAAAGGTGAAGTTTTTGCCAAATACATATACAAAAATATATTGTTATATTGAAATTGTTAAATCTAAGCCACATTATCCAATTTCAAAACTGAAGTAAATTCCGGAATTACCAAGAAAGGGGCAGCTGTGAACAGCATTTAAGCTTTGATTAAACCGAAGTTAACTTTACGTCTTTGTTTATTTCAAGTCATATTTTCACGTCGTAAGATATAATAAAATGGGTCCAAATTCAAGCAGAATCTAATTTATTTATCTTTAAAGTTTAAATTTACATGGTACCCTTCACATATAGCATATGTACATAACATAATTTTGTCACGGAGTTTGGGACCCAATTAAGGAAGCATTGCATACATCATAAAATTGGAATTTATAATCTTTTCAGAAAATAGATGTCGTGAAACATATATAATAAGACTATTTATACGTGTCGGTAGAGCCCACATTAATTGAACAACTTAACAATCTCTTTCTAAGTGCATCTGAAGAATATTAAGTATGAATTTAAACATTATATTCTAATCGGATCAACTTCATTATCCTGACTTTCTTTTAATTTGCAATAAATTTGACAAAGAGAGTGAATAAGAATGAAGGAGGTGCGTCATCTAACCTGCTTAACATCAAGCAACAACCATTTGCCAATTGGAATGCACTTATATGTTCAAGCACAGTGAAACATAATGAGGTTTTATTCAACACAATCTTTTTTCCACATGTCTTTAGTAGTATATTATGATGAAGATGTAGCTACTTTTTGCAATACACGAATACACAATGATATACTTGTATGTTAATATGGACTACTTGTATTTACTAAAAACATTGTTTTCTATCCAATGTAAGCCACACCTGGAATATAGTATTTTAAGAAAGTTGAAGACAGAAAGCAGCATATCTTCTGAACATGCTGGATTAATAAATGACGTCGGTTTAATTCGAATATAACTCATAACTCCAGCGTACGTTTGGAGTAATTAAATTTATGTATAGTTTGTGATTCTAGTAGTATGGTGAAGTAGTCAATTACAAAAGTTTTAAAGATACTTATACGACCTTCGAAATATAAGTTATCCCTATGATTTTTATCTTATTTGGTGGCGTGGCACTGAACATTTTTCCAGTTAATCTTATTTTTACTGTGCTGGCTAGATATACTTATACCGAATCTCATCCATTTGCGTCAAATAGTTTAACCTGAACAGTCTGAAATTTAGTAGATATTTTGATCCGATTTTCGTCGGACGGTATATAGCTAACATACATAAAACACTCATTTTTATACCCTGCACAGGAGGCCAGGGGTATACTAAGTTTGTGCAAATGTATGTAAGAGGCAAAAAGAGGCGTGGCAAACCCCACAAAGTGTATACATTCTTGATGAGCATTGAAAGTTGAGTCGATCTAGCCATGTCCGTCTTTTGTACACGGTGCAATCTAAAAATAACCGAAATTTTTAGTTATAAAATAAAACAAGCATGGTATTATGTTCTAAAGCTAATATTTATTCAAAATTTAACTCAATACAACGTGTGGAACACTCAACCACTTTATCCATAGACTATTTAAACTCGCTTTTTGGGATATTCTTTAGCACCTGTCACGGCTGCTTGTTTGGCTGGAATGTCATCGTAAAAAGACCCTTTCATTGCAGTTTTCATTTTTTGGAAGAAAAAATAATCGCACGGTGATAGATCAGGCGAATACGGACGGTAGTCGATGAGACAAAATCCGTTTTTTTTTTTCCGTTTTTTCTTTTTGGTCTTGTGCATGCAATAAAAACATCTGCTTTCCTTTGGAATATTCAAGCCGAACACGTAGGACTCTCGACCACAAACGATGTAAAACTAGTAAATAATATTCTCCATTGACAGTTTGACCTTCTGGAACTAATTTCTTGTGAACAATACTCTTGGAATCATAGAAAGTTATCAACATTGTATTGATTCTTGACTTCTGAAAACGCAATTTTTTAGGTCTTGGCTCGTTTTTTGACTTCCATTCTGCAGATTGCCGCTTAGTTTCAGGTTCATGTTTAAAACACCATGTTTCATCAACAGCTATGATCGAATCAAGAAAATCTGGATCGTTTTCAGCTGTTCAAAGGATATCTTTGCAATGCTTTACTCGAACGATTTATTTATTTTATCAACATTTAACTGATGTGGAACAAAACGTGCACACACCTTTCTTTTACCCAAATCTTCAGTTAATATTTTGTAGATTGTACATTGATTTTAATTCTTCTGCCAGCATTCTCACAGCGAAATTTCCATCGATAGCGATTTTTTTTAACTCAGCACGATTAGATGCTGCTGGTCTTGGATCATCATTTAAATCATCACGACCGTTTTTAAATCGTGTAAACCCAGTGTAAACTTGAGTGCGACTCATACGTACAATTTTTTACTTACGTAATTTTCCTTAATTTTTTGTACATATTTATACATAATTTTAAGGCATTTAGGGTTGTTCTCATGACTTAGAAATACATTAGAGAATACGAATTTGCAAGATATTCTATTGGCGGAATAATATTAATAAATGGACTTGCAATAAATCCATTTCGAGTAGCCCTTGAGTATTTTTCGATTTTTTTTCTTTTATCGTTAAAAAATCGGTCACTTTTTGTCTGTTATTTTTGAAATTCGATTATTTTCGTCTGAAATCGATTATTGGAAAATTGGATGAGAGTGAGCACCGCCGCTGTAGGAAAATACGAGCCAATCTATGAATATAATATGCACGTTTGCATTCCAAATTTTAATATGAAATTTCAATTTTGTTCGTTTTCATATTGCTTTTGCTATGGTTTGTGATAGATCGCGTTGGCAGGTATCTTTGCAATAAATTTTTAATAACTTTATTGGCTCGCTGAACTAGGCAATACGGTTATAGGCTTAATAACATGACCGTGACATCGAAAACTAGGATATAGCGTGAAAAATATGAGCTATAAGGATATAGGCAAGTCATGAGAACGGCTCTTAGTCTAATTCTTTCTTACAAACGAGTATCTTGTATATATAAAATTAGTACGTGATTAATTTTTTTCCCCCTTTTGATACATTTACTTATATTTTTTATATGCGTTCATTCGCCTTCATTATCCTAGATCAAATGCAATAGAAAACGAATATTCGTTGTTTTGTAAATTAGGTTAAAATTATTTATAAATTAAAACAATTTTTTTTTTAATTTTATAATTTAAAAAAATTCATGTTTAAAAAACAAATATTAATTATTACAATACGAAATGTAGCAGGATAAATCGAAGTCTTGAATTCACGGCTGTAGCACTCTTTCTTGTAATATACATACATATATACTCGTAGATATCCTTGTCAGAGAAAGTGTAACTCAATGAAGTAGAAAAACTGAACACAATAAAGAATGATCAGCTTGACAAGATGAATTCTAGGAATATCCGTCGTCTTTTTGTTCATTTAAGCATTTTGAGATAATCAGCCCAAAAATTTAATAGAATATTTACCTAGTTTTTAATCCACTGTGCTCTATATACTCTTATAGGTATGTTTGTAGATACGTTAGCAAGAATTCTTGCCCGAATACTGATAAGTACCTACCTACTACTTATAGTATGCAAGTATAAGTTAGTTAAGGGGTGGGAGTATATCTATGTGTCGGATATGTGGGTGATCATAGTTGTGTGTGTGTGTGTGTGTGTGTGTGAGTGCGGCACATTGATAACGCGACAATGGCAAAGTGAAAATTTTCAACTATGAATCGTCGTCATCATCATCGTCATCGTTGGCAACCGCCATTTCTGTCGACGTCGCAGTCACCGCTCTGGAAAAATGCGCAAATGAAAAACAGACATTACTCCATACTCAGGCCACTCAGGCAGCCCAATCTCACTTCCATTGGCAACAATATACTCTACGAACTATTTTACGCCCGTGAAAGGAACACGCGGCCCACCTTGATGTTTGCGTACTCCGATAGAGCAGAGAATCGCAGGAGACACTAGTATAACCCCTTCTTTCCGATTGCATACATCGCTTATCTCTCGCCAACTGAATGAATGCCTCCATCTCATCCTCCTGCTCTATCTTTGTTGTCACCGTCGCCCACTGTTCGTTGACAACAGCCAGCCACACCCCGAATTCCTCACTAGACCACGCTCACCGCCTGTACAGTGTACACTCCATTTAAAATCTTTTTGCTTATCGCGCTACGCCTGATTGATGGCCATAGATAAGCGTTTTGCGCCAGTCGAGCGCACTTTTACTCGCTCGCACATACACTCTCTATCTTTTTCTCGTTTCCACACACATACATACACACACACTATCGCTCGAATCGTCCTGGTTCCATTCATTCATTCAGTCAGTCGTTTATTTCGTCCTTGCTGCTGTTGCTGAGCTGTGCTGAGCTCAGTGTCATAGCGTGCCGTGCTCTGCTCCACTCGCCTTACGTTTTACCTCGTCCTCGTTAGTCTACCCACTTCACTACATCCCCGCGTCACTCTTCTCGTAGTGCATTGTTTGGTCCCATTAGCGCGGGTGTTATCAGCTTCGGCGAGTTGATTCCTTTTGCTGGCTTTTGTTGCTCGCTGCTCCCGCTCCGCTCCGCTCCTACACCGCGTGCCATCACTTTGCTGAAAATGGTTGAGTGAGAGTTTGCGATAAGAATGTAAAATATAAAATATAGCACTCGCTCTGAGGAATGTCCTTTTTGTGGCTTGTAGATACATATTGTAGTAGTTGTGCTGTGCTGCTGTAGTTGTGCGATTGTGTCTCTGCTGCCGCAACCATAGCCGATGCTATTCTGTTTTGTATGCGTGAAAGAATGAGTGAGTTTGTTGGTATTTTGTCAATTTAATGGTTACACTGAAACAAATCGCCTGAAAAAAAAGAAGAAAACATTTCTTTCTATCCATTGAATAATCTCTTAGTCCATAGTTTTCTTCTTTATGAGCTATCAGATGATCTCCTGATCTTCATAGCCTATTATCTAAATTGTATTCTAGAGCACTGTCAATAATATTTGCAGTTCCAATTATTTAATATATCTTCATTTTCAACTCTTCTAACCCTTCTTAGTTCACACCCAAACTGCCTGACTCATTGGTTATCTGTATCGCTTGTGTCAGTTTGTCTACTTGCAGTTTGTCATTTTGCTTGGCGGCGCATTTATCAGCGGCATGCATAAACAGGATAAGAATTTATGTGCGCCCGAAACTGCACACTTGCTCTTTTTGCTTTCGAATACTGCACTGGCATTTTTATTTCATTTTTGTTTTGTTGTTGTTGTTGTTGTTGTTGCTGCTGTGTTTATTGCTGCTGCAAAGCTTCTTGCCGCGTACTGCGTAAGGATTCATTTAAGGACATTTTGCAAAATTAAATTAAATTTCGACGGTTGCACTGTATATTTTGCGCCTTGACAATCTTAAGTGTTGTTAGATGCCAGCTGACATTTCCATTCGAAAGTTTGACATGTTTTAGCATAAACAGACGCAGAACATTTTAATGTACAAGCACTATTTCTATTGTTTACAGTGACTTTTGTGAATGGAATTAAATTGTGAAAATGCTCACATTTATTTCGACTGTCGACGTGGATTATCTCAAAAAGAGTGCTTTTCAATGATAAATTCATTATTAGTCGAACAATATAAACGAAATACTCGTAATTATAAATTGAGGAGACTATATTGCGTGATCTTCGGTATTCTCGGTTTCTAATACTAAGTTAAAGAACATAAAACCTGTATAGACCCAAAGTTTTAATACGGGAGCTATTATTTCTTTGTATGGAACGGACTACATTAGAATTCAATGGTACAGTGTGTACATACCATTGTAATTGTTTTTTTTTTTTTTGGTATTTGTATGTTTAAAGAAAATGTCATCTCGTTTAAAAACTTTAATTAACTCAATGTATTTGAAGTTATCGTGCAATAATTTTCAAAGACTTTCTTCGTGAATTAAAAATACAACCGTCTAGAGGCGGAGTCCACTGACCAGACTTCATAGAATAATGAGTACCACTTCGCGTGAAACTCTTAACTTTCTACTTAATCCTGTACTTTATGACGTTTACCACGAATCCTTCTGCCTGTTACATACATTCCCACAAACTTATTTTACCCTTGTCCCTTTGGATACAGGGTATAAAAATGTCAGAATATTTTCTTTGTCTTTGGAAGAAAGATCTTCGTCTTCTGACTTTCTGTATGACACATGTGATTATCATTGCAGACAAATATGAATGCAGTCAACTCTCTTCCTTGCTAATCGCTCTTTTGAGCTTGCTACGAAGAGCTAAAAGCTTCGAACGGGTCTAACCCTACATTTTTCAATTCATGATCTCTAGCGTGTCATACGATGTGCGATGGTATCATGCATAGAGGCAAACAGTCAGACGGACTTTCATACTTCCTATCCCATTAAGCTGCGATATGGACACAATTTGTAATTTAACTAAATTGTTATTGTACTTGAATCAACCAAAAACATTATTTTTATTCTGATGTGAGCAAGGCACTCCGAGCTGATGTGTGTCGCTATAAGTGGCAAAATGATTTTATTATGTTGCTGATAGACATCAATAAGACAGAGGCAACAAGGACAACATTCAGCATGTCCACTTGTATGTCCTTTCCTGGTTCGAACAAAGCGAGTCCCTTTTGTACACATACGAGTCAACTGTTGCTTGTTGTTTTATTTTATGGCGAAGAAAAAATTACTTTAATCAGTGTTTATACCCTGCACGCACATTTTAATATGTGCTTTCACATATGTAACTTTGTGAATATACTTGTAGGTATATACTCGCATGTTCGTGTAGTGATACACTAGTTTTTCCACATTTGAAATATTTACTTATAAGACCCTGTTTTTCCAATGTCCAGTTAAATTCAAAGTAAATGATATTCTAACGATATATTATATCGTGTTTCTTTAATGTGCAGTTATGGCCTATTTGTGTGAAAATGCTAAATGACGATTATTCTCCAGTTAAGATTTGTTTCCAATAACATCTTACAGTATTATAATTTAATCACAAAGTTTGCAACACCTTAAAGGAAGTATCGGATAGTCCATAATATACATATATTCGTGATCAGAACGACATGACGAGTCGATTTAGACATGAGACGGACAGTCCGTTCGTCTCAAAGTTTTTGATAGCCTTTTTCGTAATATTTGAAAAATAAGTTTGAAAGTTGGTGTGAACAATTTTTATAACCATAAGCAGCACAAGTACACCGAAAAGAAATAAATTAATATCAAATTGATATCGTCTGGTCAATTTATTATTTTATATGGATATTAATTTTTTTCGTATCATTTAACCACTAAAATCATTATTACCATATTAATTTTAATACAATTCATATTGATATATGCGGAATGTAGTTTTAATCTTAATAATATCTTTTTGATATGCTTGAAAGTATTAATTTGATATTCTTAAAGATATTAAATTGACCATTTCATATCATTTTTTTTTTCTAACACAAATAATATCAAGATGGACTTTATTATAATTAATATGTGTAGGATTTTTCAAGCTATCAAATATTCAAATATCAATATGATCTTTTCTAAATTCAATCTATATCGTTATCCCAGATTTTAATAAATTCATTTTATAATATTTGTTTTGTATACTCTTCACACGTAGTGTAAATAGTATTTTAATTTTGTCGCGGAGTTTGTAACTCATTTAAGGAAGCATTGTAGAATTCATAAAAAATATATATTCTGGATCAGCTCGACGATGCGGATCGAAGTAACCATGTCTGTCTGTTTGCCCTCTGTCTAAGTGATGAAGACTTTATATATTCCCAGGCTAGACATGAGTTACACTGACCATGCCACGCCCACTATTGGAGGTAGATGCCATACAAACCCACCGGAGTTTGTAAGAAAAACTTTTTTATTAAAGTCACAATCAACTTGAAATTCAATATGATGGCTCTTTGTAGACGGCCGCTTCACATAGATATACTAATGGGCACATCCTGCCCCATACAAACCCATCGCCCACTTTTCGGTTTTTGTATGCAAAACTTTTTTATTAGAGTCAATATCAAGTTGAAATTATGATGGCTTCCATTGGACGGAAGCTTCATATATATATATTAATGTGCGTGTTCCACCCACTTTTACGGATAGACCTAACACAAACCCACCGCCCACTTTTCGGTTTTTATGAGAAACTTTTTTATTAATCAATATCAACATGAAGCTCGATATGTTGACTTCTTACTCTTCACATAGTTATTAATGGACATGTCCTGCTCACTTTTAGAGATAGTCACCATAACGACCAACCGTCCACTTTTTTCAGCGACACAACGATTGATTTGAAAGCAGTAAGTCTCAAATTTGTAACTGCATAAACTGCTTGCAACTTCCAACTTTATCAAAATTCAAAGCGAAGTCTATTTATTATTCAATTTAATAAATGTCTCTTTCGCACTACTTCTCTTTGTGTTGGTCAAATTTGGAAATTTTTTTGAAGGCTATTGATGTGACCGTCAGATCATATTAATATTTTTCCACATTATTTTGCGAAATTTCCATATTAATTTTTGCTTTTCACATGTTTGTCAAATGAATTGATATGATGGTTAAATGGTATTAGATAATTGATATCAAACTTGATTTCAAATTGAGCAGCGGACATCGATTTGATATTTGTCTGTTTAATTTTAAAGGAGCATGTGAGGAATATTGTATGTTCGGTTTTTCAGTCCAATGCATCAAATGTTCACTCTTTTTGAAAATTTACCATTTAGCACAGATCGAAGAACTTTGGATTTTTTTATATTTCTGTAGAAACTACAATTATACTATTTTGAAAGATATCAATTTTTGATTTTTCTCATCTTTTTGTTTAAAGTACGTATACTATTTGTAAGAGTGTTTTGTGAATAGTCAGATGAAAAAATTGTCAGTGCCAAGAGTGTTTAATGTTTGTAATGTGTTATCGTATTAGCATAATCTAATTTTTCAAAATCTCTGAGAAACAGTGATTTCGATGAATATGATGGAGTTAATCATAAATATACGTATATACGATACATAAATACTACACGAGCTTCATATACTTTATATTTATAAATATAATCTTCCATATCTACCATACACTTATAGAAATTCTGTGAAACGTATAAAAATTAAAAGATATGCAGGCTGTTTCTTAAAGAACATTTTGAACTTGGAATACAAAACAGTTTGGTTGATTATCTGAACCATAAAATTTACGAAACGTTCTTTTAGTTTGAAAAATATAATTTTTTTTAAACAATTTTCACTATTTATTTACATAGAATCTCGTTCCGTTAAATTTGTTAAATTTTCTGGAAATAAATGGGTCGCTTTCAAAATATCAGATTTTATTGTGTTTAGTTAAATTTGTTAGTGTATAATATATATACGCATATAAGTACAATATACAAATATATTATAAATATTATTTTAAAGCCAATGAAACAACTTGTGACTCATTCGATGCTTCACCAGCATGTTGTTCACTTGAGTCACTCAAATTGATGCACTTGCAAACGATTTGAATATCAGAAAATGCTTATCAGCACATTTCCTACCTTGCAACATTTGATATACTTCCCGCTAAACTGAACTCAGCCTGGCTCTACTCTTCACTTGAAGCGCACTCAATCGAATAAGGTGACAGAGAGTAACTGAACGAAATAGCATTCGTATTTGCAAGATCTCATTCAAATGTTCAACAACTTTGAAAAAAGAAATCCAATACTGGTGGCGAAATTTACTGCACCATCGAATCAAATTGAATTAGCTGGCTTTGAAAAAAATTATTTTAAATATTTTAGATACGAGTACCTACATTTACAAAAAGCTCCTTCCATTATATAGCCTTTCACATCCTAATCATGTCGTCCATATAGATGACAAACTGTTTCCTCACAGTAAGAAGCATCAAGGGTCAGAATTTATGTACTGCTCCTTACATATTTCATCACATAAACCTGTGACAGCGGTTTAACGTAAATTCGGCCTCTTAGTTGTTAAATGCTCCCTCGCATTGTAGAAAAGCCGTAAGTATTACCAGTGGATTTAGTTTCTCTATATGTCACATAAGGTAAGGTAAGATGTAAAAATTCAAAATTAATTGGGAACTCTTTTTCCAATTCTTTCATGTATTGATTCGGTGAATTTAGTTCGTTTGTTTTCCTATGATTTCTGTACACAGTGAACATCAGTCATAGCAAGGTTTTCCAACAACTTGTAGGCGTCTTCCAGCCATGGCGATACGAATATCTTGATTGTGGTCGTATGGGTGCCGTATCTTAGCATGCTCTGGCCACTCTTTTCTTTCAAGATAGACCAGTAGGTCATTGAAATTTTCGGGCTTTGTAATGGAAAAAGTTTTTAACTTTTAAATTAGCTCTTGCGCTATGATTGCAGATATAAACGAATGTGTGACTATTGTGCGCTGTAAAATATTTTTTATTGCATCTTCCTTTCATGATGGCGCTTCCGGTTGCGATAAGGTGGCATTTGAAGGCGGTACTTGGCGACAAACGGCGGTGAAAGGCAACTGCGGCGCTGGCATGTTATCCACTTGATCAGCAACATAACTGCTGACAGTAGCGGTGAGTGACTGACTCAACTGGAAACTGAGCAGAGTGGTGTGGTGTGGAGCAGAAGCAGAAGCAGAAGCAGAAGCAATCAAAGTGAAGTGGTGAGCTTGATTGTTAAAAAGGATACTCTGCTGCATGCCTATGTTTGTACTTGTGCAATATGGCTCACTTTCAGGCAGACGAAAACACTTTAGCTATGTAATGTAACCATATATCGGGCTCTGAACCGATATGACATGCTCAACTCGACGTCATCAGCGCTACATTGAAGACAGGCGCTCATCAAGCGGTCCCGCCGATAGAACATCATCATTGAACGACGTCGCAATCAAAACAATTCGCTCCTGCTGTCGTCCTTTCTGTCCTTTTTGCGAAAGAAAATCCTTGACGAGAGTGGACTGCGCGTGCAAGTGTGCAGTTTGTCAGAGGTGCCGGGAAGGCGGAACTTTGTCGCATTAGCCAAACCGAGCCGCACCCGCTACCTACTTAACTCATTTCTCGGTTCAATAAGTTTGTCGCGCCATCGTCTGGTCTGCATAAGGTAATAAACTAATTAACGTGTCCGCCCGTCTGTCCAGCCACACATCTCGGTTTGACTCAGCTCAGCCGCTCAGTCATCAGACATTTATTGTTTTACAATTCAACCGTCCATCCATCCATCGATCGTTCGCTTGCTCACTCAGCGTACCCGGCTTCCCGTTTCTCCGTCAGCCCACTTTGCGCAATTTGCATTCGTTTTGGGCTGTTAAATCTCAATATCGGTTATAGGATCACTGACACTCAAGTGGCTGACTGTCTGACTTGTGCGCTCGTATTTTATTGAGGCGTATCTTTTAGTGGATTTTTGTTTTGATTTTAGTTTCAGTTTCGGTTTCAAAAATATATCTCTTGGCCCTGTTGTTGTCGCCGATGTGTTTTTACGACGTCAACTTGACGCCGTACTAATTGATGCGATAAGCCAAGTTTATCACTCACTAGCTATGGTGGCTCTGACTCTGTTTTCCTGTAATACCGCCCGCCTTATTTTTGTCGACTGATATCATATTTAAAACAACCGCTGATAAAAATTTATAATTTTAAAAGGCAGTCTGTTAAATTGTTTTTTGTGTGTGTGTGTGTGTGTGTTATCTGATGTGACTTTCTATTGTGGCATTGGATATTCACTACATGCATAAATAAGATATATAAATATATATATATATATCTACATACATGCATACTTGTACAAAAATTCCTTTAATATTATTGCATCTGCTTTTATATTCGATATTTGTTAACAAGTTTAGGTTTTTTTTTTTCTTAAAACATTGTTTATTTTTTTTGATTTAAACTTTGAAATGCTTGATCTATTCTGAAGCATTTACAAGTTTCATTGATTTTATATTCAAACATAGTGACGTGAACATATTATGCAATGAAATGAATATGAAACTTTTTTATTTGAACAATCATAGAACTAGAGCGATAAATATAATGAGAAGGAACTGAATTCATTGGCGTTTCTCAAGGTTGACTCGAGTTTTCGAAAAAAAGGCTCCCAAATTTTAAAACAAACGATAAATTGTGGTCTTTTTTACCTATAACTTGCACGAAATGAGTAAAAACAAAATCGTTTTGTCAATCACAGTTAGGACCATTTTCACGACTTAGAAATATATTTGAGAATACGAATTGACAAGATATGCTATTGGGGGAATAATACTGAGTATTGTACTTAACAATTGTACTCGAGTAGCCCTGCAGTACAAATCGATTTTTTGTCTGTTATTGTTACTTTTGCCTTATTTATTGGTCCGGTGCTACATGCTGAACAGCTGGACAGTCCATGTATTTGCAAAAATGTAAACGCATAAAAAGTATAAATGAGAAGAAACAATGGATCAATTTTGTTTGTTTTCATTTTGCTTTGGTTTGTTATCGAAATTATGAAGTCAAGTTGGCAGCTATCTTTAAAATATATATATATATATATATATATATATATATATATATATATATATATATATATATATATATATATATATATATATATATATATATATATATATATATATATATATATATATATATATATATATATATATATATATATATATATATATATATATATATATATATATATATATATATATATATATATATATATATATATATGTATATTGATTCGTCGAACTATGCAATAAGTTTATAGGCTTCATAACAGTCGTGAGATTGAAAAGTAAGATATAGAGTGAAAAAATAACCTATAAAGATATATACAAGTCGTGAAAATGGCCCTTGAAGTATGTAATAATTTAAATTTAATTACATGTAATTTAAATTTTAAATCGAATTGTGAAAAAAGATTTTTGTACAAAAAACTTTTCCGTTACAAGCAATATCGAAATTTGGCTTCTGATGGGTCGACGCTTCACATAAATATTAAGGGGCGTGCCCTGCCCATTTTTATAGGTAGTCTTCATACGAACTTACCACATACTACTTTGAGTTTCTTAGGTTTTACAAATATTTTTTTCTTTATAGCGGATTAGTACACAATTTGAATCTTAATGTGAATGGAAATAAATCTTTAGTTCCACCGATTTTTTACTTTTTATATTTTCATTTAAAAACTTATCATTTATTTAATTTTTCTGTTATTAAGCAACAACTTAATTAAACTTAAATAAAAAAATAACTTAATAACTTTGTCTAGACAGGCTAACTGTGATTCGATAAGATATCAGGGGTCTCAAATATTTGGCAGCACTATTGTGACGAGTATTATAACAATTGTCCTGAGTAGGCGCCTAGTTAGTTGATAAGTCGCGGTAAGTACGCTACACCTTGCTGGTTAAGAACATTCCCCAATTTTGATAACATTTAAATCCCTTTCGAGGTTCACTGTTCGCATATACCAAATGGCGCCAGAGAAGTTGCGAAGGACCTTCGCTTGGAGTTTGTAGAATGCTAAATTTGGAGGCAAATGAAGGCCTACTGTACAGCTTATGATATAGTCAAACACCTCGACTGTAGTTCTTACTTGTTCTTGATAGGAATTATTAAGAATACCTCTAAAATTAGTGGATTAATGCAAATTATTTCGTTTTGCCTAAAATGTGATATTAAGAGCAATATATCGGTTTTACTTTTCAAGTCATTACCTGCGAATTTTAGGTTTTAAGTTTCAAAATTTTCACTATTTATCTTTTGTTTTGAAATTCTTGAATTACGCGGAAAATTAGACCTTGTTAAAAAGATCTAATTAAATCTTGTTTCATGTTATGACCATATCTTTTAAAACGAAAGTGCTATAGGTTAAAACTTTGGGATTTTAACATAAAATATTAAAACGCCAATGATTCGAAAATTCGAATTCATTATGTTTATTCACCTGGTTTGCCACTTCTACAGATCCAAATACTGATTCAGCTTCGAATACAGGGCAGGGTTACAAAGCAATGTCTGTGTCGCGATAATTACATTTCTGAACGGCGTAATCGTCAACGATGATCTCAATCGAAAAATGAGGCAAAATCAGCGAAGCATTTATTACGGCAAGGTGTTTTCTGAACTGAACTGAACTGAACTGAACGGAGATAAATGGAACAGAGGCAATGGATAAAGGCAGGCGGTACGAGGGTTGGCTGTGTATTGCAGAGATACGCGGCACAAAATTTAAATTATTTTGATTGATTGCTAGATTAGAAGGAACAAAAAATATTAACATAACGCGCAAATGCAAAGAAGATAAATAAATAAATAAAAATTAAAAGAAGATATAAGTACATAAACACCACTAAGCAGCATTCGACGTCTCCGCAAGGTGGCTGTCGTGCAGAACGCCTCCTACTAAGGTTTTCTGGCTGGCTGGTGCATGTTGTGTGGTAGATAGACTCCTTGTTGGCATTGGCTCGGATGAGATAAACATTCATGGCAGTGCTAAAGACTGTGCCCGTCTGTGTGTATTTGTGGGTGTGCCGAATCACATACGCCGGAGCTTTGTTACTCTACAAGTATATCCAAGTTGCCATTTCAGGCGAGGGTTGTGCACTCGACGCTCTTCCCTCTGCTCGATTATTTATGTTAATTTATTTAATTTCGTTTCAATGAAGTCATTTCTTATCGCTTCTGACTTAATAAATGCAGTGTGGATAGTAACTCAACTGAGGCTGCTTGCTGGGTTTTCCCGGCAAGTTGATAAGCACAAAACCTTACTCGTATATAGCTTTGAAGTTTTAATACCAAAATATAAATGTACAATATAAATGTAAACAATTAAGAATAGTTATTTACTACCGAAATGTCAATGAATGTAAATAACGAATTTTTTATAAAATCATTGTTAAAATTTATTCTGAGAACAGTGTGATAACCCAGATAATATTTTGTATCTTCTAATGTTATTATTTAGAATATTTTCATGGAGTTCTAAGCTAATTTAATGGATAATATTCGAGTTTTTGATCAATTTGACAACTTTTACACATAATGTGAAAAATAATTATAAAATCAATCTGACATATAATCCAAAACTTGGTATGCAGACCTTAAACTCACAAAAATATATGGTCCCTATATAGAGTCACCCACTAAGCGCGAAATTTTCATACGTGGCCCTCCCTAGAGAACATCCATTTCCACCCAGTGTATTGCATTATGAATCGATTAAAAATATATTCTATAATATGTTACTTTAATGCTTGTTAGTTTCAATTACTCTACATTTCTTCAATTCACTACAAATACGAGATATTGACCTAAAAATGCGATTTATTATAAATGCATAAGTGTACAATATAGAATTGACACGTGCACCTGACGTTCAATGTTTTTATCTCAGCGAAATACATACAGACGATGCCATTAAAAGATTCAACAATCCAAGGTTGACTACAATTGCTTTTTTATTTTTGTAGAGTACAAATCGTAAAAGATATATTTACTTGTGTTTGTGTATTGTATGTAGATGGATATCGGGGAAGGAATACTGTGATTGTGTGAGGAGAAATATTGTAGATTAAGAGAGCTTGAAAAACTAAATTTATAACCAGATAATTTTCAACAAAAATCATCATATCCAACAATAACAAAAATAACAATGTTATACAATGCCAACAACAAAAACATCAACTCAAACCAAAGTTGATTCATTTTTTCGAATGAGTTTCAAGTTACAAAAAGTAGATTTAAATAATGATAAATGTTTTTTTTTCTGTGTTTTCTCTTGCTATTTTGTATACGAGAGTGAATCAGTAAGTTCTCAGATAAAAAAAATTAGATTAACTACTGAATGATAAATTTTGCAAGATTTTATTAAAATATTACATTAGTCTCTGTTTCAATGGCATTGTTGGCCTTGTTTGCAGCCAATTTCGAGACCTGTGTTTCTTTATATTTGGTATGCAAAATATAATTGATACATTTTTCGTGCACAATTTCAAATGGACGCAAAAACACGTCATGATCATTTATATATCGGGAAACACAACCATGGAGTTTTATCCAATTTTTTTATTTTTTCAATTTAAAAAAAGTTGTCACGGAACAACACCAAATAGCGCAGCTATTTACGCAATTTGTGCTTTTTCTATTCAACGTTTTATAAGTTTTACATGGCCTATATGCAAGCTATCTTACTAATACACTTGTACAATATCACTTTGCGTCAATATAGCAGCACAACACAATTGATATACGTACTACATACCATGAACTACTTAATTCCATTAATCAAGCAGCAATGTATGCTGCTGTCCTCTCATTCCCATTCTCTTCTCATCATCCATCATGCCACACACTTATTTATAATGGCACATACTGCTCCCTGCGCACAGGTTTTTCAATTATATGCATTGCAAGGATAGAGACAGATAAAGAGAATTATATAAACGTTACACGCATGTGTCTTCAGTTTTTGTTTGCTGTGCCCTCTCTTTCTTTTATCTCCTCATCATCGTTTTTACAAGCATTTTTTTAGCATCACTTCATATATTAGGTTGTTTTAAATGCTGTGAATTAAAAACTTTCACTTAAAACTTAACAGAACATATAATGCACAAATATTTTTTACATATTCTTTCACTACTTTATTACTGATCTATCGTTTGATAACGATTTTCTATGTTTACTGTTCAAGGTTCACATAAATTAATACGCTTAAAAACATTTTTAATTAATAATCTTTAAATCTATCTATATATATAAAAACGAGAGTATATACCTATGTATATTTTTATGTCCGTTATAGACAGATACACGTTCCAACCATTCGCCGTGAAAATTGGTATGTATATGATTTTACGAACAGAGAAGGTTTTATTTAGTTAGATTTACATAATTATTTTTAAATGAGCTAATGAGTTATCAATTCACTTTTAGTTTGGAAGTTACCGTCACAGAAAAAGAAAGTAAAACAATTTGACGAAGCAAATACTTGCTGTGAACGCGTTTACAAATCCCAATCAAATACATCATCAATCATCAATCAAATCAATTATGAAAATATATAGGTAAAATTCTCAATATTAATTGTGGGGGCTAATATTGTTGTTAACTCTTGCAAGGCGATTTCTGTGTTAGTTCTTGTTCTTTGTTATACTGTTTGTGTCTGCGACGCTGCTGAAGTCGAGGGCGGCAGACCCGTAGCAGACGCAATTGTCTAAGAACAATTTCGATAGCAAGCAGCTACTAAATAGATCACTTTGCGCTGCACAACATCATGAATTTGCTAACATGGCATTGCCCATGCCATTTTCTGGCATGGCATTTTCTATGCCGATATTTTCACCCTCCTACCCCCGATTTTAGTATTTTTGTATGAACAATTTTATAACTCGAGAACGGCTGGACCGATTTTAATGATCTCTGACAGGGGGAAGAGGGGTAAGGGAATGGGAGGTATGGGTAAAGGTAGGAGATGCAGAGGAAATGGCAGCAACGCGCTGGGTACCATTTTAGATAGAGGAATGAAATGTTGAATACATGTTAATGGGATCGAAGGAAGTAGGGAAAAGGGGTGGAAAGTAAGGAGAGCTAGGGAAAGGGACAGAGGAATGGGGGCAGCGCAAGTGGTGGTTGGAGAAGGGGTGGAAGGGACAAGAAGAGATGTGGGAGAATTGGAGGTGGAGTAAAGAAGCATGTGGAAGTTGGGCAAGGGGGAAGAAGTGGCGAGGGAAGGAGGGGCAGGGCAGCAACGCGCTGCGTACCAGTTAGTATACATAAAATTCGAATCTTATTAGTTTTATTAATATTTGTTCAAAACTTAGTAATCCACCCTCGTGTTGTAAGTTTTTGCTTACCACAAAACAAAAATTTATTTTTCGCTTATCTTAACGACGCATCGCCAACAATAACAGCGCATGGAATAACTTAAAAAATAAGCTAAACCAACAACAACAAAAATTATTATCAGAGCCAGGATCTAATCGCATAAAACGATCTAGATACTTCACTATTACTCGCTTGAAGGCGGCAATACTGCGGTGGATGAAGAGCTGTAAGCTAAAGTGAGTTGAGTTGAGAGCTCAGAGCGCATATCGAGGTCGAGCGCCGAGCGCCGATTTAGTTAGTTATATCTACGGGTATGTATGCATTTGTGTATCTGCCCGAGTATATGTGTGCAAGTATTTCAATTGTTGTTTATAAATATTTATCGCAAATCGCAGTTTGTAAATGTGGAAAAAAAGGAAAAGAAATAAAAACAAAAACAACTGAACTTATATTTGCAGCATATTTTTGCATTTCAATTTTTATCGGCGAACATTGATCGAAAGTTTTAAGTATCAACATATAATATAAAATTGTACCATTCATATTATACAATCATTGTACACGTCTGTACATTGACACAGATAGAGCTGTGCAGTTCATTGGATTTTTGAAATACATACGATAATATTTACATAATTGCAAAATGACCGCGCAAATTGTAAGTACAGGTAAGAGATGAGTGAAAAAACTCGATAGTAAAACGACTCGATAGACAAACGCTAGCTCTAAAAATTAATAATAAAAAAACAGAGACGCACTTAGAAAGTCTTTATCGTGAGTTTAGTTTCTCTAAGTCTTCTCTAAGTCAGAAAACTTTTCTCTCAGATAGACGGGCGGATAGACAAGAATAGACAAGAAAGGGTGTTCCATTTGAAGTGTGATACTTTGTTATCGACTGAAATTCCCATTATCGACTTTTTATTTGACTGCTTGTTATGTCAATGTCATCGCTATAACTGTAGGACTACTGTTATGTAACACTGCACGAAAGAACAACGCATCGAAACCATTGAACTTTGGATGTTAAATTGCAAGTCGATGGTAAAAACGCTAAGATCGATAAACCATAAATTTTGGTTCACCATTTTTTAATCACCATATCAATGAGTCAACTATGCACAATATTGTGAAAAAATTAAACCTAAGTGTGTAAGTAGGTCTTTGGGGCTACACGAAGTTTAAAGTCTGTGAGAATGATCGAAAAACGACTCCAGCTTTGAAACGGAACACTACATCGATTATTCGGATTCCGCTCGCAATTCTCCAAAATGTAATCGGAAATATGGTGAAAATAGTCGAGTTACTACAGGACAGTCACGGTGAACATGTACTGAAACAATTTTCAATAAACAATTTTATTATTTAAAAAAACTCGTATCCGTTTGAGCTCGAAACAAAATTCTACACATCTAAATGGAATACCATTTGCTTTAAGAGGTCTTCGATTTTTTCTTCGGTATGTTTAATACATTTTGACATTTTAACAAACTCAAAAGACGCGCTTTTTTGTGCAGAGCATGATTGAATTAAATTGTTTCATGCCAATTTTGGTCTACTTCCACATATCCGATTGAGTTAAAATAACAATATTGTGCAACTGTTGAGGCCAATATCAAGTGTGTTGCTTAAAATGTAAATGAGTAGCGATATAGACACCATACTAAAAATTCTTTGCTAAATTTTGACTGGTTAACGTGTAGTAAACCAGTTCCCGTGCTCCAAACTCGTAACCTCAAATACTCTATACAATTGTAACTTATTTCGACTAAAATTTCATAAAAAGTGAACAAAGTGTATGTAGGGCTGCTACAACTTCTAGTATATTCTAATCTATACGGACATAAAGTTGAATATGGCTTAAACAATTCGACTCGCCAAGCTGATAAAGAATATATATATGATTTATGGAGTATCCAACAGATTATTTAAGGAGTGGCAAATACAACAATGACAAAATTATAATATGAGCAATATTCACATTATCTATCAGGCCTGTTCAAGTTTTCACTCGGGAAGATTTTGCGAAGTATGAAAAATGTTGATAAAACTAGCTATTCATAATATTTTAAAATGTATTTATTACCCAACAAATTGTCATACACATATGACTACAGATTAATTTGTTGACGCTTTTCTCTGTAAAATTTTTCCACAAATAATGATCAGCAAATTATAATGGTAAAAAGAACAATGAAATGCGAACTATAGTTCTAAATATTTTAAATAACCCAGCAATCCTAGTAGTGTAGTGCTGCTTGAAAGTATCTCATTATTGTATTTTTGCACCATTTTTAAACTAATTCTATTACAGTGAGCTTAACCCCATCAGTAGAAGCACACACTGCTTAGTAGTGGCATATTGCAACAATAAAAAGTTATCAAAACGTTTGCAGATATTCACGCATGACGTGTTTATCGCTGACTGAAACTCTAAACACCCACAAAATGAAATACATTAAAAAATACTGCGAACAGTTCGACTGTAATGAATCTAATTAAAAGTCAACAATGCCGCCGAGATAATCGTAAAAACCAGTTACAGTCAAAACAACAACAGCAACAACAACAAAGAAAACAGCAAACATACTCGTAAAAAAAGTTCAGTGGCAATGGAAAACAGTGGCATGGACAACAACAACAGCAACGGGGGTGCCACTTTAATCGAATCGAAATGAAAAACCAACCGAGACATTATGAAATGCTAAGCTGAGTGGAAATATGAAGTGCTAAATAAAACGCATGCGCAACATGCAATCAGCTGTTTGGCACCAAGCAGCACCGCGCGCGAGTGCAGTGCGAGAGACAACGAATCGCACAACTACAGATGCAGATACTCGAATGTATCTACTACATATATGCTGCTCACGTTGCTGTGGCTTTTCAAGTGTGTATGGGAGCGATGTGAATTGAGCGATATGTTCATCTGAGCTGAGCTAAGCTGAGTCAAGGAAATGAAATAAACAGAGATAACACAACGCAACAGACACAACGCTGCAGTGCAATGAGATACTTACATAGATACGAAGTAAAAAGAAGCAGCAGCAGGAGCAAAAGCAACACAGCCAAGGCAGCATTAAAATAGATCAACGCGTACTGATAGCGCAATGAAAACGAAAAGGCCGAAAGCAAAGTGTTGGTGCTAGTGGTGGTGGAGTATAACCCAGTCAGCCAGCCAGCAAGCCAAGCAGCTGTATTCATTGCGCTCGAAAGGGTAGCAACAACAGCAGCAATACAACCCACAGATAAAGTATCTGCAAGTGCACTAGAAGAAATTATGTGCATATGCCATGACTATCAGAGTAAATAAGAGACAGAACCAAGGCTAAGTGCGTTTGCAATTCGGGCAACAGAAATTTCTCGCAGTGCACGAACAGATACACAGATACAATTAAACACAAAACGCTTATCACTAAGCAATAATCAGAATTCCATTAGCTGTAGACGCGCTATCGCACAAAACATCATTCAGACGTACAAACACACTAACACACACACAATTGAACTCCACACACACACATACATTGGTACAACGATGAACCGCAGCGATACGAATGACTAGCTTTGCTCGCTCACTCTCTCTAACCTACACTTGCCTTGTTTGTATCTGTAAGTGCACGGCGCACTCACACACACACTTATACAAAATGTATCTATGTATCCGTTTTGTTCGTTCAGTTGTTCGGTCGACTGGCTGGCTGGCTGGCTAGCTAGCTGACTGTGTTCGGCTGTTGTTGGTTGATGTTATCTAACTACGCGCCGCTGCACGCTTATCAGTGCTTTATCAGTTTTTGTTTCGAACAATTTCAGCGTACGTTCGTTCGAGAATGAAATAAGCGAAGGAAGTGACGGCGTGCAGTGGCAGCAGGCAGCTTGTGTGAGTGTACAGCGCGATATCTTATTTCAGTTTTTGAACAGCCAAGCAAGGAAGCAAGCAAACAGTCTGTCAGTCAGCCGAACCGAGCGCAAACTTATAACTACTAGTAGATAGAACTGCGCGCTTGTATAGCGAATGCACACTCACTCTCACTCGACGTCGCTCGCACAGATACAGATACAGCGATAGCACAACTGAGCGAACGAACCGTCTGACAGACTAAAACGAAAGATAAACATTTCTACTACCACCAGCAACTCGGAGCAAAGCAGCTCAACACAGTTCAAACTTTAGAGCGACACCATCAGCTGTAGTCGCTGTCGACGTCGTTGTCGGCATCAGCAACAACAATAATAATAATAAGAGCGCTCCTCGTTCGTATCTTTGTATCTCTCGCATACACAAACACAAAACGAAATTTCATTACTCATTGCTGTGTCTCAGTTTGTTGTAGAACGCGAATCGAGCAACATTAACACGACACGCCGTCATCGCTCCGCACTCAAAACTAAATAAAAGACAAACAAAAATGCTCCGCGATATATTCGAAGCGTTAAATTTTTGAAATTTTAATATATCGAAGTCAATAAACAAAAATTTTAGATAAAACGAAATAAATCGGTCAAGAATATCAAAACCAATGCCATGCATATAAAGTAAAAGATACATAATCAAAGTGGGTGAAGTGCAAAATTGAAATGTGTAATGCATTTGTGGAATATAATTTTCTAATTAATATAAATATTTTGATAAATATAATAAATTGCAAACTGAATTTTTAAATAAAGTTTAAAATAAAATTCAAATCAAATATTTTATCTCAAAACGTATACTTTAAGCCGGCTTTATGATGATAAGCTAAACTCCAAAGACATAAGGATATAATCAACAACGACTTCGTTGAGCTGAATTAATTCTTCTGGATGTGCTGAAAAAATAATTAGTGTTGATAAACGAAATGTTGAGCAACATAAATGGTATGAAAAACGGATTAAACCAAACGCAAGTGGCTACAGTAAATACTCACTAAAATATATACAAATACCTACTATAACACTGATTGATAATATGTTGTTGAATTGGTAATACTTTTTCCAGACGAATGAAACGATTTTCCTTAAATTTTCTTTTCCTTAAATTGTCTCCACAAAACAGGTTGAATACAATATATGTAGTATTGTAAAAGATCTGTTTAAAAAAATCGCGTATTTTTATACGGAGCTTATAGTGACTTAAATAAAACAACGGAGACCCCATAAAGTCTATATATTCTTGACCAACTCGGTTAGACGCATCGAATTAGTCTCTCCGTCCCTTAGCAGTGTGAATCAAAACTATTTCCCCAGCTGGTAAGATATCGATCTGAAATTAGGCAAGGAGTCTTATTATGTTCCTAGACAGACCGTATATAAAGAATACCTACCACGCCCATTGGAAGATAAAGGCACCATACGAGTACAAACCCATCCACTTTTCGAACTTTTTTGAGTAGTCCATATATAGATCCATTTCCCACTTTGCGGTTTTTGTAGCTAAATCTTTCTTCTATGGAAAGAGGCCCCAAATAGTCACTGTAGTATTTAAAGACTTACCAATCATTTTCTAGATGAATTCAATTAATTGGCTATCTCTTCCCAATCTAGTATATGTTTTATATGACGACTAAAATTCTAGTCGTACCAGAAAATATGTGAAAAACGAAAACATCATAATTATAAACGATCTGACCAAAAACTTTTCAAAATTTCGAAACTTTCATTGCGGCAGTCGATGCCTTTGACTATACACATTCGTATATGGCGGCTATCCCAAAAAACTGATTGGCCCCATACAAAATGAATTTGATCTTTAATCAAATTACGGAAATTGAAAGCTTGCGGTAGCTGATCAGTAACTGTACACAACCCAAGTGCTAGTTCACTACAATATGCTTTACATTGTAGATTATAGTGTACAGCATGTACGTAGACAGTAGGATAATGTATCCGATCTATATGTTTATTTAGACGCTGTCTAAATATCCGATCCGATTTGAGCTAATGTCAATTATTTTATGTAGGTACATAAGTGGGTACATGTGAGCACTTCTGGAAACATATCTAGAGGAACATACTATGTTCAATAATACAAAAAGTTTTGTATGGTACATAGTCTTCTTATTTCCAAATCGTTACAACCAAAAGAAGCGTCCATACAAAGTTCATAGGAACAAACGGAGAGACAGACAATCGTAGGTACATTTGTATCTGCATACCACGTAACCAAAGGGAAGAAGGATATGTTGTCAGAAGTCGATTCGATATAGCATTGTCCCACATTATGAACGCCAAGACCTTGCAGACAATAAAAGACTGAGCCACAGAACATAAATGTTTAGATCGTCTTAAAACCAAATTAATTAGATGCAATCTTGGTGCTTCCTCACTCCATTTTACTGTTTTTCTAGAAAATTTGATGCTTAAGCTAAAAAGACCTAATGTAATTTAAAATCCCTATAATTATTTCTTCTAAAACAAATCTATGGTTAAAAAGTGACTCCTAGACTGGCTACGTCTAACTCGAGCATACTGCGGTATTTCATGCTAATACCATGTATGAAGGGCATAAACATTTCAATGTAATGCAATACTTGTATCTTATTCATATCTGTATTCTATAGGGCAGTGTATCTTAGCAGTCAATGAATACACGTAATAAATGTTTAATAGATATGTTCTGTTTAAAAATTGTTCACTTGTTATTGTATGGTAGATGAAAAGTATACCCTTCATGTATGTTTCACTGTACTTTACCTTTGACAAATGATTAATTCCAAGTAGTCAGTTTTTTTTTTTTTTGCGCAACCAAACTTAAAAAATCGCATGTCACTGCACAGTTTTTAGAGCGAAATCCAATCATTTTCCAACACTGCTGCTACCTGTACGTGTACCATACACCCGGAGTACCTAATCAGATTCAATTCGAACGATTATTGCTTTTCGGGTAAGAAAGTTGGCCAAAGTTGGCTAGCAACGAGAATGGCCGCCACTGACCGCATTAAACGTGCGCTTCCTTCAGCTGGTTGTCTACACAGTAAAAAAAAACCATCACCCCATCTCACCTCACCATACTCAGTCAATAAGACAATTTCAGTCACTCAGTCAGTCAGTCATTCATTCATTTAGTCACTTTGGCTGAATCATTCACCCCTCGTCTTTAGACTAAACGCCTTCTGCTCCTTCTGACGCTGACGCTGACGCTTGGCTACTCCAACTGGCAGCTTGGATTCTTATCAGTTCAGCTATCTTCACTGTGGATACATTCATTTATAAAATACACACACACACACTCGTTTGTATTTATATGCACATGCATATGAATATTGTGAATATGTGTTGGTGTGTGCATATGATATCTAAGATCTTAAAAAAAACTACAACAACAGTGACCGAAAACCATGCACAGTAAAAATGTAGTAGGAGCGAAAAGCGTAGTGAAGATTCAGAAGACAGTGAGTAGTATTGGAGGAGGAGGCGAGTTGCAAGTTGAGGCCAAAGAGAAACAAAACTAAGGGGAAAACACACAAAAATAAAAAAACAAGGAATTCTGCGGATTGTTGTTATTATTGTTATTATAATTCCTTGAAGTGTATATCAGCGAAATATAATCAAATTCTGAAGCTCTCCAGCCCGCTCTAATACGCTAACCAGCTCCGTTACGTTGCGCTTCCCTAGTTTCGAGTTGTTCAACCGCTGCGCTCGCTACGCGTACTAAAAGATACGCCGATATTAAGAAGAATAACTCGAGAAAAACACTCATCGTAATATATACGATACGAAGATTCGTACTTATGTGTGCACAAGGTCTGCTTGAAAGGTTAACGAAATTGTTCATATTAAGAAAAATCTTTAATTATTTGTCACGGAAATTGTAACTAATAAAAGAGAGTATTCACATGTACGGACAGGCGGGGAGTACTACTCATATATTTTAACAAGAAAGATCTAATCGTGTGATCTAATCGAAGGACACAACAAGAGCGATACATTGAAGTAAGACGGAAAGGAACTCTATGCAATTAAAATTTTACTTTGATTAGAAATTTACTTTGATTAAAAACCACTTTGTCCCAGCCAACCCATGCGTACCCACGTTAAAGAGTTTCGCTCTAATAATATTGTAAATGTATCCTAATTTGAGACAAGTAATTGCTTAAATCAAATCCTTAAAAAATTCTTAAAGAACTGTTTTAAATTCCTATCTCTTTGTTCACTTTAGATTCTATTGTCTGAGAAATCTAGGCACTGAGGATGGATGTGGATAGTTTTAATTATACCGAATAATAAGTATTTGTAAAATATTAGTACTTTCGCCTATGATTGTATGATCAATTAAAAACAAAAACTAACAAAACTCCCCACGAAGGGCAATTTTCGCGTGGTGTAGTCTTTAGTGTGGTTTATAGGGGGGATAATACAACAACAAAAATAGCAACAAATAACATACTTAGAGGGCAAATGCATTTATCCTTGGATACATATAAACACGTATGATACATAGATCGCTTTTCCTGAGAAGCATGATACAAGTAGCAGAGCAGCTGAACATTCTTTGTGAAACAAAATTCTTTTGTTATTGTTCTCTGTTCACATTAAAAAAAAAATATATATATAAAAATTTCTAAATGTAAAAATTGCCTTGAGCCAGCTAAAATTCATGTCTAATTAAAAAAAAAAATAATATTTGGTGTCTCTAAATGTGAATTTTATTTTTTTATTGGTGTCTCTACGTCTTATAGTGTCTGAAATATGTTGTTTAAAATTATCAAACAGTCGGACATGGCTCGGCTTTCGATGCTCATCAAGAATATATAATATACTTTATGGGGTCTCCTACAATACCTTTTGCTTGTTATATACATTCGCACAAAATTTCTATACCCTCGTCGCTTTTTATACGGAGTATAAAAAGTATTCTTACTGAGTTTCATCTCAAAATCTATTTATTTATTTATTGAAACTACATAAAAACTAAACAATTGCTTGACCATAATACACGTATATTTTATAATACAGAACATCTTAACACTATTAATTAATTGGACGACCACTCAGACCTGTTGGAGGATTTTTGTTTGGTCACCAAGTTGACCCACTGTGCCTCGACTCACAGCAACGGAAGTAGTCCAAGCGGACGTAGTTACAAATCAAAAAATTAAGAATATGAAAATATGATATTACATTTTATTGTAGTTCAGAGTTTAGGTAATCTTTTTTTATAGAGTTCAAAGAAGAACCAAAGGAAAATAGATGACAGAATTTAATGTAGAAAGAGCAGAGAAACCAAATTGAGTCATGACAAGCATAATTTGTTGTGCCATGTGAAACCCTTAAGGGCACATAGTTACAGGTAAAGCGAGAGGGGCATTAAGAAATAAGAATCGGAGCAAGTAAGGAGAATCAACTTCAGCACAAAGTATCTGATGAAGAATCTCTCGGCCGTCGTAGAGACAGTGTTGCAAGATCAATTAGTTTCAAGCGATCCACATAAGGTGGAAGATGAACATCAGGGACCCACTTGATGTTTCTGAGGGCAAAAAGCAGAAATTACTTTTGAACTGATTCAATACGATCTTGATGAGAAGCATAATGTGGGTTGCAAACAAAATTTGGACTTCTTCCTTCACTAAGTCGAGAGTTACCCAGAAGTATTGCATGTGTACTGTTGAAACCATAGGCCTTCCAGTCCATGTTCAAGTACTTTTGGAAACAAAAAATCGTTCAACATGGTTCGATATGTATGCCTGTTGTTGATATATATGCCTGTTGTTTTTCTTCATTTTTGAAGAAGTATAGCTCGATAATTGGCACCGGCCCATAAACCGCACTAAACCTTGCATTTTCCGGGCTGTGTCAGTAGTTAATGAATACTTTTAGGTTATTCTCTCACCAATTGCAACATTTTTGCTAGAGCCTCATCGCTAGACATTTTGCGGCTTCCAACCGTTCAAGCGACCATTCAAGATCTTTGCGTTAAATCTTCCACAGCGTTGATGAACAGAGACAAAGTTCTTGTGAACGGTGTCCAATAGATAAATTAGTGTCTTCCTTGACACTGATCTCCACGGCGGCTATAGTTCCATGTGTGCGGTGGCACTCTTGACGGTGGCGTTGACGAAACGCTCTGTTCACATTTCTTGTTGAGCACTGTTTTTAGAAATAAATTTTCACAATTTACAAACGTTGCTCGGACGTATGTCTTGGCATGATGATTTGCATGTAAATATGCATCGGATTTTCAATAAAAGTTACACTTTTTGAGTGTTAAAAAACGTAAATGATAAAAAAGAAACCCTTTACATTTGATATGTTTGTATAAATCAGACCTTGTATGTATATCTGTGAAAGTCTGCTTACCCACATACACCGATACAAACTTGCTTACTATGCTTCATTGTAATCTTATTCCGTATATTTCTGCGTTTTGTGGTTGTTTTGTGTGTGTGTGTATGTTTTTTAATCGGTTTTGAAAGAAACAAACATTGTTCCACTTGAAACAATTATTATTCCCTTAAGATATAAACGAAGCAATGGCAGAAGTACTCGTAACAGCCATAAGAAGTGCTAAGCCAAAGAATGAAGTACATTTTAGTATTCGTAGGTTTCTCGCGAATTTCGTAAAGCTTGAATGAATTGTTGTTGTTGTATGATTGTATATCTACTGATTTTATGAGCTACTTTACCAACACGTATTTTTAACAAACTACATACAAACATACTTCTACTGTTTCTAGTGCATATTATTTATCTTTAAAACTATTTTCGAATCAAGTAATTTATCTTGAGCAGCGTTTCGCGTTTCGATATATGTACGTACATATGTATAAGAATTTATGACGCAACTTGAACTAATTCTTGGTAGTATTCATATATATTAATTTCTATTGTTATCCATAAATTTAATCGTACGAGTACAAAGATGTAGATGAAACCGATCATTTTTACTTATATAAATTTATTTCTTTATTCATGTATTTAATAATTTTTTATGTTTTGGCACACGATTAATAATGTTCTTAAGAAATGTAAGCAATTAACAAGAATTATCTTATTTTTTTTATCGTTTTTCAGGTGATTGTTCCGATACAACAGAAGAGATGACTGTAGATAGCAGAGGTAAGTTCAAATGTAGATGAAGTTGATGTTATATACGGGTATAAAAATTAAAAGTTATCATGGTAAATTTGTGTATATATTAGTTAAAAACCTACAGGCAAACACTTCATTACTGAAAACTTTATTTTCTCTAAAGAACAACACAGGTTAAATTTGTGTAGAGAAAATGTGCAGCAATGTCTGCAAATCCTTTGATAAAAATTTACTGCGCCATAAAAGTTTGGGGTAAAAATCGAAAAACAAATTTTATCACTAAACGAGGCTACCAGCTGGCGAGGAATGAGCAAACTAAAAACTAAATCCTCACTCTGAACGGCTTAACCCGTTAATTCCAGTAAATTTAATATTTTGACGGAAGTGGTGGAGGTGCATAAATCTGAAAAGAGGAACGAAGCCAAATCCAAGTTCGTTTGATATTTATTTTG
Source organism: Leucophenga montana (assembly GCA_035044765.1). Lineage (NCBI taxonomy): Eukaryota > Metazoa > Arthropoda > Insecta > Diptera > Drosophilidae > Leucophenga > Leucophenga montana. Next base: position 906,914 of record JAWNNQ010000643.1, read on the forward strand.
CCAATAAAAATTTAATCTGCTTTCATATCCTGTCAACGTGCGCGTTTACATTTAGACTGAAGTGGGTTTATATTTTTTTATCCTGAACAAACCCTTCGTTTGTTGCAACTTTGAACATAGTCCCCTACAACGTCCTTTTGCTGATTTTCAAATTTACTACACTTTATCGTAGCAGTGCAGTGCAAGTGATTTGATGTTTGACCACTGTTATGGCTTTTGCTCCTGCAAATGTTGCTCATTGGATCGTGGTGGAGTGATGATGACGATGCTGATGTTGGTGTCAATGTGGTCGAGTGGTTTGTTACTCACCCCATTCCCCAACTTGATTACGTATTGTGTCGCGTGTCGCATATCCTTGCTAGCCAACCCTTTCGTGCGGAAGTGACTCTGACGCTGCTTTGATTTTTTGTCCATTTTCTCAGGATAATACTTGTCTTACCCACTTTCCATCTGTATAACTGACATCTGTATTGTCCCATTTTCTCCAGTCTATTCGCTGTTTGCAAAAGTGAAGTGCAGGTTTTTATTCAAGGGAAGCTACGTGTTGTTCTCTTAAGTGTAAGTGTGCGTGATGACTCGAATGGAATTATTGGCATCAATTTCTTATCACATCACAAACATCATCATCGCCGTTAAAGTCATCAAAGATGTCATTCTCATCTCTTATTCATTTTGACATTTTGATTTGGTTTTGTTGGTGTTAGAGTTGACTTTGCCAATTTAGAAAGTCTTCAGCTGGTAACTGTTCTAATTGATTTGGAAAAACAAGTAAGAATGGTGCTCGACCCTGCATCATTGCTAATGTCGACCAATGCAGACTTAGAAATTTTAAATTATATAAAATAATTTGTTTTTTAAATTAAAAAAAAAAAGAAAAACATTCAAACAAACTTTTCGCTTTAGATATTTTCTTATTTTATTATAATAAGTGAAAATAAGTATAATGATATACATATTTTTTTTTAATTTTAACTTTTAATTTTTATTTCGCACTTTGTTTAGAATATTACTTAAATTACATATTATAATTTCAAATGAAAGAACTTTCAGGCAAAACAATTTCACAATATTTCGCTCACATTCTCTATTATACCAAAGTGATCCCATATTCCATTTCAATATAATCATCTTTGAATCGTCATTCGATTCTCGAAATAATCGAAATAGAGTCGACAATATTTCACGGCTCTGCTTTTAGTTACGTCGGAAAAATAATAACTTAAAGCTTACTAGTGATTATAAGCCATTATGATTATCATTGTAAAAAACTATCTTTTTCAAGTCGATAAACGAGAAATTTAACTAGTTCATGTGAAACTATTTTTGAATATTGATTATTGAAACGAAGTCATTACAGGCAACTAATCGGTCTACACTCGTAGATGCGTTCGAGTATATATATATATATATATATATATATATATATATATATATATATATATATATATATATATATATATATATATATATATATATATATATATATATATATATATATATATATATATATATATATATATATATATATATATATATATATTCTCTCTCTCTCTCTCTCTCTCTCTCTCTCTCTCTCTCTCTCTCTCTCTCTCTCTCTCTCTCTCTCTCTCTCTCTCTCTCTCTCTCTCTCTCTCTCTCTCTCTCTCTCTCTCTCTCTCTCTCTCTCTCTCTCTCTCTCTCTCTCTCTCTCTCTCTCTCTCTCTCTCTCTCTCTCTCTCTCTCTCTCTCTCTCTCTCTCTCTCTCTCTCTCTCTCTCTCTCTCTCTCTCTCTCTCTCTCTCATATATATATATATATATATATATATATATATATATATATATATATATATATATATATATATATATATATATATATATATATATATATATATATATATATATATATATATATATATATATATATATATATATATATATATATATATATATATATATATATATATATATATATATATAAGTACAAACTCATACATTCCAAACTGTATTCACACATTATGTATCAATTTTTGTGCTGCGTCAGATTCAGAGTTGCACTTGCTGCCGCTGTCTCATTGTCGACTAAAGTGGGCGTTTCGCGCGTTGCCGTCGCGTTAAAAATGGGTGTTCCATTCCAAAAGCGTCTCCCCGCCAAAGTGACGCCCCACACCACACCCGTCTGCAAGCTGATGGAACATGGTTAGCCATTTTTGCTCGCTGCTGCACATCTACGCTAATCTTTATCTCGGTGTTGACACTCTAGCGACCAAAAATGCCAGAATTAAGCATACAAAAAATGAAAAAAATTTTTTTTTTTTTAAATGAAAAAAATTAAATTACATTCATGCTTTTATTTTTGTTGATTCCCCTACTTCCCACCACAGATACTCTCTTTCACCATCTCACTCAGTGAGTGTATGTGCATCCATTCAACTGTTGTTTGGTGTACTACTCCTTTTGCTCCTGCGCATAGTTGTTGTTGTTCATGTTCTACAAGCGCCAATTAAAAAGTTCCCAAAAAATTTGAACATTTTTTCCAACTTTAGTGAATTTATCTTTTATCTCTAGCAAAATACAACACTGTGATTAGTATGTAACAAATACCTTACGTACGGATTTAGCAGAAAATTAACACAACGATGAGTGGAACCCGAATTTGGGCGAAAAAACTCCTTTAAATGTCTCACAGCATCATCAGGGCCAACCAGGCCTTTTGTTTTTGACAAACAAAAATAATATGAAATGAGTCATATAATTTTTTCTCCTGCAAAAGCGGGCCACCTCCAAAAAAAGCCATTATATTAAATTTTAATTTGATATTGGTTGAAATAAAAGTAGGTGGATTTGTTGAACCGATTAAGCATATATATACTTTGCTGGGTCTCTGATGGTTCCTTCAATGTTTTAAAAATGTTCAGATAAATAATACTATTTTCACATTATTTTCCGAATATCCGCTGATTGACCTTTACAAAACTCGACACTGATAGACACACGACCACTCTAAAAACTCAAAAACCATTTAATGCATTTCCAAGCATTTTTTTTCGATGCAGAGTAAAGATATGTTGAAGATACATAAATAATATAAATTTATTGTATGTTCTAGAAGAAGAATATAAATTTCATTGAATTCAACATTCGTTAGATATTTGTACAAAATCATGCAAAAAGAGAAATATCGAATTGGTTTCTGCTTTTGATGTCGTTTCTTGTAGTTTGTTCTGTTATTTATATGTAACCACTAAATAATACATCCAAAAGTCGATGTTCGTGATTTTAATGATGCTTTCCATAAACGCCTCTCGCTAATTAAAAATGTTGTACCTATTATTGTATTTATTTTCGCATAAAACAAATTGTGGTTGTGTTATATTTTGTGGTTTATTTCATTTAATTGGCATCACAATGCAAAAGAAGTATTTCGAAAATAACTATTTAGGTATCAGTCACGGAACCTCACTAGCAGTTTTGTTTGCTACCGTTTCTCAGTTTTAATTTGCTCAATGGTTGTGTTTACTACTTTTAAAAAACAACAAAACTTTTAAATCAGACCTTCTATGTGTGCATAGGAGTGTATTTGTTTGTGTGCTTTTGGTGTTATCTATGAAATTCATGAATGCTTCGGCTTATCTTGCAGAAATGCATACTTGCAGATGCTTCTAGTGTTGCTGTCGTTGCTTGTGTGGTTGTATTTGCTGTTGTTGCTGTTGGTATTGTTGTTGCAACAACGTTAGCAACATTTGTTCGCATTGTTGTAGTTGCTGCCGCTACTCGTACTACTGCTGGTTGGGTTTTTCTGCCTTATTCCTTTTCGATTCGTCTTTCATTTTCAATTTTTTTTTTTCTTCCATCATACATCCTTCTAATGATTGCTTCATTGGCTGTTGAGCTTCAGCTTCAGCTTGAGCAAGTTGATGATGTTGCTGATGTCGGCGTACATTCTCCGCCATGCACTAATGGTATTTTATCTATTGGATAATTTTTTATTATGTTTACTTTAATGACACACACATACACACACACTATTTCAGTAAAAATTTCTTAGATAGCATAGAATATGCTGGTTTTTGTGCATCTACTTCGAAATGTAATTAATCATTGACATCGAGCTTTTCTTTTTTTTTTTTTGTTGTGCTTTAGAATGGAATGCTGGCCTTCTGCTTGAGCCTTATGGATTTAGATAATGAAGCATTGCTACAAAACAGGATCTTATCAAAGAAAAAATAAATTTCGCACTTTTATCAACTTTATTGCAATCAAATTTATTGCAATCATTTTAGAAAATATTAATCCTATTTCGAAAATAGAATATTAAATTGAAATACATGTATCTATGCATACGATGCTCAATCCTAGAGATACATTTTCTCCTTAACAACTGCAATAATTTAGACCCAATTTTGGTTTAAATGCACACAAGACAACGCTAAGAGTTCGATTTTATAGCAATCGACCAAACTAACATATACTTACTTCCGCTTTCGTCGCAACAGCGGGTTTAGCAAATTTATACTTATTTAATAATAAATTATATTTTAACTTCCGTGGCCTAACAACGGGTGGAGATAAAGGACAAAGGGCCAAGTATTGTCAACACACAGATACACTCGCTCATAATCCTTTCGTTCATTCGTTTATTCTCGTACAGTTTTACGCTTCCACACTCACATTTGAACACGTATTAGTTGAGCATTTATGAAATATTTTATATCCTTAGCCGCTGAAGCTTATCAGGTTTAGAAAATCTGTACTAAATTTCTGCATCCCCTTCTGCTTGGTCGTTCGTTTGCTCCTTTCCTGATGAGTTCGACTGGTGCTATAAAATAAGCGAATTATCCTTAGTCCTTGTCCTGAGGGCGACACTTGTACTTGTATGTGTGGCTCTGTATGTGTTTGTGTTTGATTTGTCGGTGTCGCCGCTGTCGTTGCAGTTGTAGTTGTGTATATGTGTATGCGGTTTGCTTAACATTCAAGGAACCAAGTCACACGCGACTCCGTCCATTGCTGCTCCTGCTTTCACTGCCACTGTCTTCTTGCTGAGCCAATAGCACAGCACATGCCGCAATCCTTTGGATAAATTTCCTTATCTCTGTCGACCAGACGATATTATTTTAATACGAAAATTTTATGTTGGCGATTATGGGAATACTTTCCCTCATATTTGTATTTATGGTATTCGTGTTTAAAGAAGATTGTGCTGCACGCTTGATTTATGCTGAACATGTCCTCTTTTTTTTACGATTTTTAGCAAATTTAAACGATTCTTAGTTTAATGGTATAAGTTTTTACTCATTGTCGTCTCTTTAAACTAGACGAATAATGGAACTCAATGGGTATATAATAAATGGTTTCCCAATAGGGACGGCATTGAATAAAAGAAGTTGTGTGTGAAATATCAACAAATTTTTTGTTTTATTTGAATGGACTATCAATCCAATTATGTGTGGAATATGACATCGTTCCACTGATCACCTCGTTATCGCAGGATGGCGCAAAACCGAGAGGTCCACTTTTCGAACACTTTGGCGCATATATCGTGGTGCTGAATTTGAGCGACAACAAGAAATTGTCTAACAACTCTACGTGAGATAAATGTGCCCTTAAATCGGTCGTGGATGTTGTTTACATCCATATCATCTGATTTAGATCACAATAAATTGGAAATCATCGATTGGTAGCGCTTTCCGTTGATGGTAAGGGCAATACCCTCGTCGTTTTCGTAGAAGCACCGATGATTTCGCCGGCCCACAATCCACACCAAACAGTGACTTTCTGCGGACGCATTGCCACTTGGTGGACCTCGTGTGGATATTCATCATCCCAAATTCAATAATTTAGCTTGTTCCAGTTCCAGATCCAGTCAGGTAACACATAGCTGGGTTAGTTGGATTTCTTTTTCGGATGTAGGCCCAAGTCCCGACCCAAAATTCGCAAAGTTGTTGCCTAGGAAGGACGACCATCTAAACCGTAAAATGAGCACTTCTCGCGTATCGGTACCACATTTACCATTTTGAGAATGAAGTTTTATCATTTGCACGTATTGCGCGACACGTAACTTGCAATGGTGATTTATGTCTGTAGTGTCTGAAAAATAAAAAACAATTAACAACAGAACTGTAAAATCTACCCGTTGAAAGCAAAAAACAATCCAAAGCCTTATCTTCAGTAAGAAGATCGACAAAAGTCTGCACAGAAGCAGTTCTAAAAAGTACTAAAAATTGTGTGATCTTGTTTTGCGATGGTACAAGAAATTCCGTAAAGTAAAGTAGTAAAGGAAACAGAAAAATTAATCTTGTTTTTATCGGTCTAAAAGAGTGTAATTACACAGTATATAGATAATTTTATTAAACACACACAAGTACGTTCGTGCCGATACATATATCAATACAATAAAGAATATTATTATCATAATCCGAAAAGAAATTGTCAAATAAAGTATCTTGCTTCGTTAAAGCAAATAAATATGTATGTACATACAAGTATATGTTACTGTCAGCTTGACCTCCACTACTGTCTGTTTTGCAATTAAATCCAAGTTTGAAATAAAGAGCCCCATCAAAATGTCAATTAGCCCGCGTCGCCTAAAATGTCAAATAAACCGCCAGAGCAGAGCAGCCTGTCTTATTTCGTATTTGCGTAAAATCAACAACTATGACAGTGTAATGTCAAACCTCAAACTGAATCACGCTTGTTTACGAATATATCGATTCACAGCGACAGACGACTTGGCAAAATCAAATAAAAATCAAATAGCAACAAAAGCGACAGTCAGGCAGTGAGACGCCATTTTAACTGGTGTCCATTGAAAAAACCATACTTGTCCTTATTTGTACATGACGCTCCATGACCCTAATCCCGATCCCGACGACGACGTCGACAGACTTCGCACAGCATTATCGAATCGAAATAAAAACAAAATTAATACGAAAACCACAGCAATGAAAATAAATAGAAAATCAAACATAAATAGCAAATAAAGTGAAACAAATTCGCATTGATTCGTAGATTGTTCTCGTATTTTGACGCCTTTTTCTGTTTGCACAGCAACTGTGGAATATTTTTATGTTGAGTGAGTCATTTTTATTTACGATTCAAAGTTTAATTGTAAATGCAAGCCTAGTTTAAGGATGTGTAAATGAATTGCAGAAGCGAAATAACAGATTTTAGAGCTAAAATCAAATTAATAATCTTTATAATTTTACTATCAAATCCACTTTCAATAAATTTTTCATATATTTACATTCATTTAAATAATTTTATTGTAATCTATTACTTCTTAATTATAAGCTACACCTTGATCTGATATAAATTCTTTTTAAAATTATTGAATATTATTATTCTTATAAAATATTCTGATTATTAGGAATTTTATTTTTCTTTTTTATTATTTGAGAAAGTTTAGTTCCACAACGTCAAGTTATTTATCCAATTCAATTAAACTCATCTAGTGAATGATACCAAAATACTCCGCCAGCTGAACATAGTTATAATGAATTACCTCTTTTAACTAATTTCTAATATGGCAGATTAGTGCAATGGATTTAAGCTCCATATATTTTTTTTTTTGTTTTATTGCAGTAAATCGGTTGCGAATTATGAAATTTCAATTTACACTTGTAGTTGTGTAAACGGGAGAGTCTATACCGTGATTTAGTTTGTCTGCTGAACTCAAATAATTTTTCACTTCAACAGACTGATTAGGAATATGTATACTTTGTGGGGTCACCGATGCTTCCTTCGCTATGATACATATATTTTGACAGTACAACAACCATAATATACCCTGTTACAAATACATATATATATACCCTGTATCCAAAGGGGCAAGGCTTTAATAAGTTTGTGCGAATGTGTGTAACAGGCAGAAGAAGGCATGGTAGACGCTATAAAGTACAAATATTCTTGATGTGCTTCGGAAACAGAGTCAATTTAGCCATGTCCGTCTCTATGAAAAGGCAGATCTTAAGAACTTCAAGAGGTACGACCTTTAACATTTAGACAGCAGATCAAGTATATTAATAAAGTCATTTCACCCGTATATGCCCATATCTCAAGGCCGCATTGACGAAAAAATGATCTTTTTTCAGTAGTCCTTTTTATGCATTAAATTGTTTTTTTTTTTTCATTAAAAATTTCTTTCAAAGTCTGCATATGTATACATAAGCAAGGGTGCAGGGTATTTCGTGCTCATGAAAACACAACTGATACATGCTTACTTGTATTTATATACAATAAATTAATAGTATACAAAATTTTGTATTTCTAAAATATTTGGTAGGTAGTATTCGTGTACAAATTTATTTAAATGAAGTCCAGCAATCACAATGATAAAAGCATTATTGTGAATGACAAATATCTTAATATTCATTGCAAAACTTGTATTGTACTTTCTTGATCAGTATTAATAGGCGATTCGTTATAGCTATGTCCATCTTTCTGTTCGTCCGTCTGTCTCTCCGACTTTATGTACGAAAAGTTCTCGCTAACAATATGATAAGAAGCCACCAATTTTTGATATTTAACTCTTATGAATTTAGATAGAAACAATAAAATTTGTTGTGGATACATTTTATGTCGATAGTTATATAACTGTAAGGGTATCTTAAAGTCAAGCATAGTCTATTGCCACATTTTTCATCATGCAATTAAGTCGCAAAATAACCAAACTTTGACAAAAGGTTATTTCAGGAACACCTTCATAATGAAATGCTAGCGAAATTGAGGCTAAAGGGATTTTAGGAGCATGTCAGATTATTTCTTTTATTAACATATACTCGTAGATTATAAAGAAAGTTATGTAAACAGCAATCATTTTTCAATTAATTACCATTAGCTTATAAAACAAAATTCAAATTTTGTCAAAAAGCTCTACAAAAGCCTCGATGCACGTTTCACTGATTAAAATGTCACAGTGCACGCCCGGTAACCACCCAAAAAAAAAAAAAAATTGGCAGTGCTCATCAACTGTCAATAACCGCGAGCAACAATTTGATATGCCGCCGCTTCATCGCTTCATTAAGAAAGGAAATCATGAAGGCAATCCAAGGTACGAGCAGCAGTAGCAGCATCAAACGTAAATTTTGCATAAAAATCACTTTTGACTCATTACAAGTTGTTAGCAGCTACTTTTCACTTCATCAAACCGTCCGAGTGAATGCAAGAGGAGTGAGCAGCAGTAGCAGCAGAGCACCCAATAAACAAAGTGGCAACAGCAGCAACACGACAACAATGCACAAGCGGCAAAAACAACAACAACAACGACAGCAGCAACATTAACATCAAGAGCAACATGATTACACATAACAAAAAAAAAGAAGCAGAAAAAAGAGAGAAAAAATAAGAAAACATGGCAACAATGTTTGCCCGGTTGACTACCTTATTGCCTGATTGAATGACTGTATGACTACCTTGGTGCCTTTTTATGCCTTGTTCCTGTTCTGGTCTCTTCCTGTCTCCTGTCCTGTGCTCTACTACCTTGTTTTTAGTCTTTTGCTGGCCCTTTTTTACGATACCTCCTTCTCCTCAAAAATGTTTTTTTTTTTTTTTTCTTGTAAGCCGCTTTTGCTTCGGGTTTGACGACGCCACGTCTGAACTCTTGCGGCAGTTTGCGGCATTATGGCTTATTTGCTAAATGTCAGCCAGCTAAATCTCTTTTTAACACACTCACCAACAAAAACCGCACTTAGGCACTTTTTGCGCACCATCCGTGGTGGTTCAACACCGTTCTGTTGGAGTTGCGTTCAGCATTTGACTGGATTTTGTCCAACAATGCTTTGTTGGTGGTACACGTTCGTTGTAAATGTTCATTGTGCCACCAACAACGAGTGGACTGGTCCAAGCAGTGAGGCAACATATGCCCTTCTATACCGTCGTGCCGCTCCACTAATTCCACCAATTTCTCTTCCGTTGCGTTGCGTTGCTTCTTTTGGCATGCAATATACTCGTACTCGTTGATACTTTTTACACGCAGTTCGCTTTCGTTTTGCTGGCTCTTAGTTCTGCTGCCAGGGAAGGGCATTTGATTTGACTCACATGGCTTATTCGATCTCTCATTGTTGTTGTTGTTACTCGCAGTGCTGTCTTCGGTGCTGCTTTTGGCCTAATTGGTTGGTAATGATGTGTCTTAAGTGCAGTTTTGTTAGTCAGGTCTTGGCATCTTTCGCGTTTGCATTTTACCGCATATACCCTCATACACAAGGCATGAAGTCGCATGAAGCAGCGGCATCTTTAGCAGCAACATGTTTCGCATTGTCGGCGCGTTTTGTTGCTGCGTGTGTTAAAAATGCTTGTTAAATGCTTTGTTGGCGCATCATCGCCATCCATGCTTGGCATCCAAAAAGGTTAAGTGGTTTCCCTTTGAAGCGTGCGTCTTATTGGTTTTTTTAGCGCCGCCAAATATGCTGAGCTCGCAATAATCATTTTTGCATATTTTGAATTATGGCTCGCCTGAATATTTGAAAAATGTTCATCAGTTCACCACGACACATCGATGTAGCAAACGTAAAATTTTGTAGCCATTAATTTGACATATGCTTGTCAGTATCTATGCAATCTGCTCCATATGTCCAGAGATATCATTTAATTGCAAATAATTGTGTAATTTACTTCTGTTTAGATATTGGTAAGTAAGCTTTGTATTAGTTTCTATTTGGTGTAGATGTTTCTAATAAATAAATTATTTGGTGAAGTTCCAATGGTTATAGTATATGATCCTAATTTTCGTTTCGACCAACGCATTATCTTACATTCAAAGCCACTTTCATGGGTTTTGTATCGAAATATTTGTATTCTAATCAATATATCTTTGTATTTCGGTACAAAAGGCGTCTTACAGACTTTTATTCGAAATTATAAATATGTACTTTAAATACTTCTCATTGTTAGAATAACCTCGAGCCAGCTAAAATTTATGTATTCAGGTCGCTAAATAAAATAAACATTAAAAACTACCATTAAAATTGAAAAATATTCTATATAACAAACATACATGCAAACTGCTTTTGTATTAGAATGGTCATAAAAAGTATCCATATCAACTTTCAAACCAATATCTCAAAAAGTAAGTAGTTTATTGAAAAAATGTTTATTACATATTAAAATACACACTTTGGGAATTTATTTCTTCAAATTAAATTTCCTATGAGTGCTCGGCAGGTATTCTCCGTGATGGCTGCCATTTCGTGACGGATATTTCCTTTTAATTGTGCCAGGGAAGTCGGTTTGTTGCCGTAAAGATTGCCGTAAGATTTGACGTAACCCCACAGGAAAAAGTCCATAGGGGTTAAATCGGGACATCGTAGGCAAATTTATGTCACCTCTCCTGGAGATCAATTTGCCAGGAAAAATTTCATGATCTCGTGGTAGATACCTGTTGGACGTGTGTAAAGTTGCTCCGTCCTGCTGGAACCATGTTCTTTGGTTATAACCAGGAAAGTTTAGCAGTTCAGGCACGAAGAAGTCGTCTAACATCTCCATATAACGCTCTGAATTCACTATAACTGTGCGTCCCTTTTCATCTTCAAAAAAGTAAGGGCCGATAATTCCTCGCGCCGACATCGCAGCCCATACCTTCACTTTTGTTTTGGATTGGTTGCACTCCAGTAGTGGCAATTTTGCTTGTTTACATGTCCATTAAGATGGAAATGAGCTTCATCCGATGTTGGTAAACGTTGGAAAGCGCTCAATCATCTGGTTTGTGAATTCAAGCCTCTGTCCAGCATCCTAAGGCTTTAATTCTTGCACCAACTGAATTTTGTAGGGGTGCAGCTTTAAATCTTTGTGTAAAATGCGGAACAATGATGATCTATGCACTTTTAAAGCAACAGAACGCTTCCGAATCAAAAGGTCCGGGTTGTCACGAACAGACTGAGTAACACTGTCTACTTTTTCGAACGTTCTCGAAGACCTTGGACGCCCGGATTTTGATTTTTCTAGCGTTGAACCGGTCTCTTCAAACTTCTCGTCCCATTTTCCAATGAGTCGAGGCCTTGGCGCATCATTTAAATGACGAACATGTCGAATACTGCAGAATTTTCTACGCGCTATAGTTGCTGAATTATCGTTTTTGTAAAACTCACGTACGCACAACGCACGGTCAACTTCCGAGAAACGCTCCATAGCGACTAAATTCCCAAATGCTAGGCTACCGATTGACATACCCCCGCGCCCCTTGGATTATTTGCGTTCACGCAATCAGCAAATCAAATGTGAACTTTCTTTTGAGACACCCAGTACAACAATTATCCAGATCAGACCATCACAGAATACAGTGCTCATACAACTCTATGGTTTAAATAAGGATTATTAGACAAGCTACAGGGTGTCTCGAACTCGACTACACTCAACTGCAGCGTTCTTTCTTATTTTTATTGACTGTTAAATTGTTTTGAGATTCGACTTATTAGTTACAAATGTAAAGAGTATTTAAGCAAAGCTTGTTTTAACCGAGATCTTTATAGTTATATGTCAATTTTTTTCATCCATTTTGGATTTTGTATGAACGGTTTCTCTCTTTATACTCAAAACTGTCACAAAGTTTTTAAATGGAAAAAGAACAGTACGACGACTCTTTTGCAAAATCAAACATAAGAGAGCTATAGTCGAGGTGCTCGACTATAATATATCCAGTATACGCCATAGTTTTGCCGTAGTAGGTCTTGATTTGCATCCAAATTTTGATTTCTAAAAACTATTATCTTATTTAATTTATCACATTACTAGTTTCATGAAATCTTAAGATCCCTGTTCATGCGATATTTACAATATCATCAAGAGAGCTTAAAGCTGCCACGTCAACCATACAAGGTATGTGCAAAAGAAACAGGACTTTTTAAAAAAATCTGTTTCTGGTGGCGACACCTATTGGTAGCGTTGAAAAGGTACATCCTTCACTGACATCTTGTACAAATTTTATGACAATCGGACCACTACAAGCGAAGTTATCGCGCTAAAAGTGACAGTATCTTTTGGGCATCGGTCTTATTGAATCTTCTTCATAATCCTGCCTCAATGACCTCATAGCTTGTATATGTGAAGCCAGGTTGCAATACGTATCAGCAAAAGTACATATCAAAAATGTAAAAAATGAAATGTCAATAAATATTAAATACTAATATAAAGCGCAGAAAAAGTTAAAATAGTACAAATACATAGCTGCCTCGTTCTCTTGAAAATTGAAAACAAAAGAAAGACATAAAAATTTCAAGGTGGCAACTACGAGACAATATCATGAAATAGAGAGAAATTCTGAATAGTTTTCGTGATAATCTACTTACTATCATGAAATGTTTTCATGAAAAAATCGTACAAACAAAATATATATTACAAAGTATAGCGTGGTATGCGTATGTTATCACATATCACACTATATTTTATTTAAAATATATCTATTTATTATACAAGTTGTACTTTTCCATTTTGATATTTTTGAGACAAATCTAGGCATACTATAAAACTATAATAAATATTTCGAAAAAATTGACAACTGAATTTGTTCTTTTATCAATGCGCTAAACTGGTTGCGAGCTATGAAATTTCCAGTTACTCTTGTAGCAGTACGGTACACAGAGACCCTACACCATTGGTTTAGTTTGCCTAAGTCTTCACTAGAGGGAGAACTTTTCACTCAGTGCATATTTTTTTGGTAAAGTTTCAGTCGGAGCCGAATATTTTATACCCTTTATTCATAGTTTCAAAGAAAATATTTATAATGAATTTGAAGTATTAGATATTAGACGATTATTTCTTTTCTAATAAACAACGCAATACTTATGATTGAATATTGTCAACTAGTGCGTTCAGCCTGAACGCTAGTGGTGTATACACTTTCAAAATACCTATGTACAAAATTTGTCTTCGGTTCATTTTCCTATTCCACAAATGCCAGAAATCCTTATCAATTTACTACATAGTGGCGTTCATCGACTAATATGAACAAGAGCAAACGTTAACTTTGGTACAACCAAAACTATCAAACTTTTCATAAGCTACTAAATATGAATATTTAAAAAAGTTTTACTTACAAAATCCACAAAACTTTAAAACGAGAAATGAGGACTCCCAATGTAGTAGACGTGTCACGCCCAATTGACAAATTGGGTTCAAGTTAAAATTGATTGAATAAAAATATTTTCACTATTAAAACCCAAGAATGGGCTTTTTGTTTCTATGGAGCCTATTCCTACAAAAAGGATTTAGAAATGCTGGCACCAGAAACTCTGCATACAGATTTTAAATAGAGTAAAATAGAATATAATTTAGAGACTACTACCCGAACCGATGTATCAATTAAGTAAAATTATGCACATAAACAGACTCTTATTCAAAATTACATTCCAGCTGTCAAAATTCCAGTTGTCACAATAATTTAATTAATAAACCAGATAATCAGCACTTGCTTAATAATACTAGATACGATAATATTTTTGCATTTTTAAAATTTTCAATAGCTTAAATTGAATTAAATACAAAATATCAGAATATTTTTCTGGGAAATCAATCACAGCCCATTTGGCATCAATGCACTTCATGCAAAAATTCGCTAATCTACAATCATTCTCTCTCTAAAAAGAGAAGAAAAAAAGCACACAAAATGGGAAAACTTTGAACCCAACTACTAATTTCGCACACACATAGTTCAAGACAGCCTAGCGAGGCAATTGCGATCGACGAACTGAGCCAAGTCGAACCGAAAGAAACCACAAACATATATGATATCAGTTCAGCAATCTATCGCAACAAAGCGAGCCCAGAGCGGACCACTGTGTAAATTATACGTGTACCAACCAACGAACCAACAAACAAACGAACGACACGGTCGAAAAAAAGTTTTAAGAAAAAAATAAAATTAAATAAAACGAGTACTAAAACCAATGAAATCCCATCGAAATTCTACGAAATCGCAAAGTCAAACTCTTTTTGATGTCTTAATTAAAAAGTGCAATTGTTGTACCAGTGCACGGTTTGGTGGTGGATGAGCGGGATTTGAAATCCGGATGAGCGGGCATGTTGCAGCTATGTTGAATTCAATGTTGGGCAATTGATGCAACCGTTGAGATGTTTCAGCAGCAGCAGCAGCAGCAGCACCAGCAGCAACAACAACAACAACAACAACAACAACAAAAAGAAGTGTTGTAGCACGGCATACTCTCGTATTCTTGCTGATAAGATACTTACAGAGTTTCAAGAGCTCAGAAGTTTGAAGCAAAAAATTGTCGCATCGAATTGAAAATTTCGTGTGAGCACGCTCAGCGTCAGCAGAAACGGCAACAGCAACAGTTGCCGTTGGCGTTGTCAACGGATTTGATCACTTGATCAGACGTTGTCGTTTGTTAGCAAAATTCGCACTCACATGCATATGCAAAACACATACTTCTCCTATACACATCCAGAGGATGTTTCGTCTCTTGTATATATTTTGATCAATGGTGATCTGCAGTAACATGCTCCCACAATTGTACAGCAACTGCAACAGTGGCAGCGGCAGCGGCAGCAACAACAAATTTAAATTGACCCAAGTGCAAGTTTCAAATGTTTTAATCTTAAATCGAAGCGAGTTTTCTGTTTATTGGTTGCACTTTTAGTTTTAGCTTCATAATTTTTGCGTTTTATAAATTAATCAATTGAAATTTGCATAAAAATCGCTTAGCTTGCTACATGTTACACTCCAGAGGGATCGCTATCAGTTTTATATATAGACATGCACCTTTGCTCCTTGCAACAGAATAACAGAATAATAAATAAATAGAAATAAGTAAACTAAGAAAGACTGTAACAACATAATAATCTCAGCTACATATCTATCGAACAACTGACTGACAACTGCTGAAACAAATCACGCTTTCTTCAGATACATCAAAAGACAATGACGACGTCTGCAACTTCAACTTAAACAAACAAACAAACAAAAAAAAAATACTTCGAATTGGCAGCGAATTGCAGAAACAATAGTTACAATGATGAATTCGGCAAAACGGATGAAACTGATACCCTTTTCATAAGCATCAAAAATATCTATCTTTGTATCTCATCGTTTATTTAGTACATACGATATTACAAATTAAAGAGTTGGAAACCATAGGTGAGTGTTATGCAAGTTGAACCTCGATTTTTTTTATCTTCTTGGTAAACAATTTATCGACTCGGTCAATAGTCGTAAGGGATCAAGAAAGCATTTTTAAACGTTACAAACAAGTTCTTTTTTGCCGATCATTGTTTGTGTCAAAAAGCCAAACGAAAATTCTTTTCCTTAATAACTTTGTAAGATCTAATCGATTTTGAAGACTTAAAGAAGACTCATAGAAATATTAATGATGAGCATTGGATGGGGCTCAAAGTGTAATTGTAAATTAAAAGGAACAATTTCAAATTATTTTGGTCAAAACACCACTTATTTTCATTCCAACACCAAATTCGACAGATAATCAGTCTGACTGTCGAAGTGATCACGAATGTATATATTGTAAAAATATATATACTACTTTATATCTAGGTAGAGTCTCGAATGTTTGTTTAAATAGTTACGTTACAAAGTTTTTATGAAATTGATCATACTTCTTTCAGACTGTTTGAAAAGGGTATAAAAAAGAAAAGAGAGTTAAGAGTCAAAGAAAGAACGCCCAATTCAATTCGATTCGCGCTTCCTGCCATCATAAACATGATTTAAGTTGTTGAAAATTAAACTCAGTACGAATGTCTGTCCGTCCGTCTGTTTGTCTGTCTGTCTGTATAAAATCTTACTCCTCGTGCTGTATATGTCGACCTCTTTCTTTTTCTTTTTTTTTTTTTTTTATTTCTTACACTGAATTCGTGCTGTCACTCTTGCCACCCTCCCCTGCTGCTGCAATGATTTTGCCATATCAAACACTTTGTCTGCTCCTCCTTTGCCAATTGGCGGCGATACTGGATGCCGCTAAAGCTGATGCTGCTGCTGCTGCTGCTGCCGCTGCAGCTGCTTGCTTGGTTGCATGATTGAGCGACTCTGTGTAGTGCAACATAAATCGTGTCGGTTGTTTGTTGCTTTTCTAGAGATTGTTGTTGTTGTTGTTGTTATTGTTGCCATTGTGTTAACTTCATCGCTTAACATTTTTGATGACTTTGATGTGTTTATCATGTCAGTAAATGAATGAAACAAAGCGCAGCTTCACTTTACACTTCTCGGCTCATCACTGCTCCATCTACTCCATTCTGTAAGATATTTCTTCTTTCTTCGCATTGAAATTTGCACTTCATTTTGCAAATACTTCGTTTTTCTCTTAATTACTTTGGATTTATTTACTAACTTTTATAAATGTATGTATATACATATTTATTATATATACATACACCGTATATATGTCGTTGTCTTATTCTCGAATTAATTCGCTTTGAGCAAAATTGCTTATCGGAAATTTAACCAGTTGAATGCATTTCGCCAAATTTTCTGATTCCAGACGAAAATTTATAAATACATTAGTCATATTTATTACTACAGATTGAAAAACAAAACTTGGTATGTTTCACTTTAGATAGTTTTGTTAGCCTTATTCAGTGTAAAGTTTACTTTTTCCTAATAAGAAAAAGATTTGAAGGCAACGACATGTTTTGTTTATCGTTGGAAATGTCTTTTAAATAACTACAATTTGACCGAAGGATGGGTTGAAAAATAGAATGAGCACTACCTTTTTTTAAACGGGCCTCGAAATATGGGCATGCATAATAGATAGAACATACAGTTTATTATACATTTTTATGGCATGATCCTAAACGATAAAATTAATGGCATTGCTGTGGCAAGTGGATAAATGTGAACAAAATACGCATCTTACTCAGTCTCGCACGTCTATATACTGTTTGTATTCGCAGACTTGCTTTGAACATTACATGTCGTACATACAAATGTGGAGGAACACATACATACATATTTATTTTTATTATATTAATAAAAAAATTTCCATATACATATATGTATGCATAAACAAGTAGCAGTTCCGACTAGTGTTGTCAAAAAAATCACGAGCGGTGATTGAAAAAACACCGTCTCCCTCCGTGATTGAGCTATCGTAAAAAGAGTGATTGAAAATCACGGGTTAACCAGTCACTTGTACGTATTCGTTTCCTATAAGAATACGAACACAGTTCACGATAAATGCTTCACTGTTTAGCCAATCACCACTTTCGTTATAGTGTTGCAAATTGCTAATTAGCTAGTAATAGTCATTGTGAATGCTTTTAATCTATTGCGAATATGTACCATTTACATTTTGTATGTATGTACATATGTATACATATTTAAGATATGATTTAAGATATATTAATTAATAAATTCTTTAATTGTATTCATTGCTTATTGTTTGTATTGTTTTAATCATATACATGTATAGTATGAATGAATTGTATACACGTCACGAATCTACATAGCTAGATAGACTCGACTCATAGAACTGATCAAGCAAATAATATAATATGTGCGGCCTCCAACATAGAATATATTTTAAAAATTCAACAAACTCAACATATTTCATTTGCATTCGCAGGGTATAACAAATTCAATTACTTTGGTGTGAGTGCAGTATTATTTGTTGCTCCACAATTGTGATAAAAGTAACTAACTCAATCACCGTTTGCAATACCGGGACTTTCAAATTAAAGTCACCGTTCACCCCGTGATTGAAAAAGCAATGTTTTTCCCATCGCTATTTTCGATATGATACGAGTATTTGCAAATCACCTTTACATGGTAGTGTGGAAATAAAAAAATCGAACTAGTACTTGAGGCAACTTAATATATCAACGATATAATCCATCAGTGTAAATCATCAAAAACCTAAAAGGTTGATCTAAAAACAACCGAACTTTTAATTTAAAGCATAGAACACGTAGCGCCATCTATTAACTGTTGGCAGTGTTAGAAAGGTAAATTTTTCTTCTTTCGAAGTTAAGTTCATGCTAATCGTTTGACAGGTTACTAAATGACAAACGTTTTAATAACAGTAGTTTTTGTAGTTATGTATGTCGTAAAAACAAAAGATCAAATATTAAATTTTGTTTTAAACTCGGTAAAAAATTTGCTGAGACTTACGAATTGTAAAACAAAAATTTATGATGATTGTATGAGTCGTACTCAAGTTTACACATGGTTTCGCAATGAATTTTTGATGAAAAAACAGATTTGTCTCATCGACCACCCTCCGTATTCGCCGTATTATTTTCTCTTCCCATTCCAGCCATACAAGCAGCAGTAACACAGCTAACAAATCACTTTAACTACTAATATTTTCTTTGTTCACATTATATTTGGGACGTTGCTATCGTAGTAGGTATTATTTACTTCGTCCCCAAAAGAATTCTTGAATTTTATTATGAGACAGCGAATCTAATATCCCAATAACAAATGATGCTGAGCAAAAGAATATAAAGAAATTCCGTTACTCCGTTCCGTTCTCTACTAATCATTGGGTCTACAGTAATTTGACAATCTAGGGAGTAGATCAAAAGGTATGTGATAACTTGCATTTCCTCCATTGTAACTTTAAGTATATACATCATTGCTTTCTTTGACTACTTTATCTATCAATAGAATTTTTGATCACGTGCACACTCGTTTTATGTGCTTTATGATCATCATCACTACCCAAAAATTATATCCGCCAGACGCACTTCGGTCTACATCCATAATAAATTGTCCCATATATGATATGATAAATATTTTCTTACAATGCTTCTTTGAATTCTATAAACGTTGACGTAAATTCCTTTAACACGAGTATGTTTAAGCAACTGTTTTATTTTTATGCAGTTATAATATTGTTATTGTTTCACATCTTAAGGTTCGTACGATTATAGAAACACAGTATTTAAAAAACTCTACCAAGTGTTCGAATTGTAAGTAGTTATTTTCTAACAGCTTGTCTTTTAATCATTACTATTCTCGATGCAGGCACGAACAGGTCCATGTGACGGCGATTGAACTCATGGAATGCCTACCTTTGCTTATCCGGATATCAAAGTATTTTTGCCACATTCGCCGTGACCGCGCCAAATTCGGTTCGCGAGCCGTGCGAAGGTGCTAAAGACGAGAAGGATGTGAAATCTCTTGCTCGTTTTCTTCCTTTTTCCTACTCCTCGCTTTCCCTCGTTTTGTTCGCTTCGATATTCAAACTCGAGTAAATCACGAATAGCTCGCGAGCCTAAGATATGAAAATGTTGATTATTTACACACGACGTCGATGAGGACGACGACACCACCGCTGTCGAAACTGTTCCAGAGCCCTGCCTGCCATGAGATCAGCTCTATTCCATTTGGATGAGAATCTTTAGTCAGAACAGGCCAGGCGGGCGGGAACATTTTTCGCTCATTTACGCTTCGATGAACGAAGTGCGAAATGAAATGTTTCTGCCTTCTGATTTTCTTTTTCAGCTTCGTCTCCTTCTTTTTGGACAACGTTTCCGTCTTCTTGGTCGCCGAGATCGCCGTCGTCATTTTGTAGATTTATCGAATTTGTGCTTTTTTACATTTGTGGTTTATTTTTGATTAATAACAAATGATAACAAACTATAAGTCTCAAGAAGAAAGAGAAACAAATTCACTAACTGAACCTGCATTTGTCCCCGGCTCTATCCTCTTCCATTGGCGATACAATGATTACTGGTACTATTTATTCTCAGCTTCTGCTGATGGAAGTGATGATTTTCTGCATTTGGGCTGTAAACGAAATAAAATCTACAAAATAAGTAAGAACTATATTCGAGATGCTCGACCAAACTATACCCTGTACACACCATATTGTTTGCGTTGAAGACCTTGAATTGCGGGGTCTCCGATTAGTCCTTCGCTATGTTACATACATTTTGACTATTGAACAAAGTCAATATACCCTGCTTACAAATTTTGTTTGTGCAGGGCATAAAAAAAAACTTAATAGTAATGTAAAGATTTTATTGATCTATGAGGGGTGAGAGGTTTATATTTTTTTAATATCGTTTTAAATATGCCCTACTTTGATAATACTGTGCACTTTAATGACGAAATCTCATTTAAGTATTTAAAATCTTCGACCCTCAATACCGTACCTACTTTTTGGAATAGCCCCATGCAAGCCCATCAACAACTTTTTGATTTTTCAATGGAAAACTTTTTTATTATTTAAAAGCAAGTGGCACACAAATTTGGTGAATGGACCATCCTTATGCATACACAGATCAGGTTTATGAAATTATTTTTATATGCCCATTTTCAAAGTAGTATTATTGTGCTCACTTGTTTTCCTCTTTCATTTAGTGAACTCTTTTGTTTACTTTAGCAAATGGGAAAACAAATTTTCAATCAGGTGTGCTGGCAGAATTCAAGTGACGTAACCCGACACTTAAATTATTTTTCTTGCTCTCTCTCTCTCTCTCTCTCTCTCTCTCACTGTTTATATCGACACTGCCTAGCAATATTCCCAGCGGGCGTAACAACTTCGTATTTTCACATCTATATAGACCAACGTTTGCTGAAGTCGGCTGCTTGCTGCTTAATAGAAACAAAAATTCGAATTTATTACATTGCTTTTTTATTGTAAATTGGACAGATTCGCACTAATGTTCGTATAAAATATCGCACAGTCCAAAGCACACAAATACTGCAATCGCTTCCCTATTTGATATTGGCTCATTGACTTCCTTTTGGTCAGCCCTGGTATATGTAGTCGCACTATCTGGATGGGTGTCTTCAAATTGATAAAATAAATAAATATTGTTTTCGTTTTGTGCTTTATTAATCTATTATCCGGTAATGGTTCTTTTAAAAAAGTTTATTTAGTCCAGAAAGCCTATGAAGAGTATAAAAGTTTCGGTTATACCGATAACGTTAACATTTTCTATTGATGTTTTAAAAGTTTGAAGATTAAATTGAAAGAAAAAAAAAAAAAAATTCAGTCACAGTTAATTACGAAAACGATCTTTATTTTATTCGAAGAGTACAAATGGAAGCATTTTATCGGTTTAAAGCAGTAGACCATATCTTCAATTGAGAGTCATAGATTATTTAACACTGTGGGAAAACGGTAATAAAAATTGTTTTTTTTTTATATCGTATATACATACTTGCCCTAGTGCGAGACCTAGAATATCTATACTCTTAATTATATGTCCGTCTGTCCGGCTGTCCGTCCAACCGTCTGTTTCAATGAACAGATCTCGGAAACTATAAAAGAGACTTTAAATTTGTATATTTCAGATAACTAGTATTAAATGAACATGCCAACCCCACTTTAAGGAGTAGCATCCATATAAACCTCGACCCCATTTGTAAGTTTTTGTATAAATTTTTGTTTTGTTTTCAGAGAGCTTCCACTGATTTTAATTAAAATGTATGCTTCTCTATTCTTAAAGTTTTTCATGATTAGGAAATACACCTTATTAGTCTTTAATAGTTTGTTTCCAAATTTATGCTCTCTTGTTATAGAAAATAGTTCCGCAAAATTAAGTATACGCACCGTAGTACAAAACTAAAAAATAAAAGAAGAACATCTTCTTCAAGCCATGCCAGACAAACTGGCGGCAAAAGTTTTCCATTTTGTCTAGCGCAGCAAAAAATGATTCCCACAAACCGCAGCCAGATGTAGATGTAGCACAGGGGCGGGGAAGAGAAAGGTGTTAAACGGGCGCGGGCCAAAGTTGCATGTGCACATGCGCAACGCTTTGCTTTATCAACGCAAAATCAATTGGTGGAAAATGAGGCTCACTTTGAGTGGGGCTGACCTCAACAACAACAATAACAACAAGATGAGCAACAACGATGACGACGATGACGGCGACAACAACGATTAGCGGTCGAGGTGGAAGACAATGGGCGCAAGTCAAAAGACAAAAACGAAGCGAATCCTGGTTAATGGTACACGAAGGGTGTGGGGAGAAATGGTGGGGTTTGGTTGGAGACAATCAACGCAGCTATAAAATGAGCAGGCACTCATGGGGCGATTACCGCACGACGATTGTTGCGCCGGGAATACCAAATTGTTCGATTGTTTATTGCAGTACAATAAAACGCCCACAGAGGTGAGGGCCTACTTCAAAATGTTGAGGCGATCGAAGCGGCCAACCGTACTCAACCGCACCAAAGTGAGAAACCAACAACACCAGCAAGCTTAACGAATGCAGTAATCTGCCGGCAATATTCGCTTGGTCGGTCGGTTTGTTGGTTGGTTAGTTGTTTTGGGCCTCTTTTTCTCTCGCTCCCGAAATCTTATCGGCAACGATCAATGCGGCTTCTACGCGCTGCTGCCGCAACAACATCGTAGAGTAAATGCGACGCCGCGACTGTTGCTGATTTAACAAATTGATAAGCAATTGTTGGCAAGTGGAGCGCGAAGGCAACGGCGGTTAAGGTGGCGAGCGGTGAAAGGCGTTGAGCTGTACTTATAAAACGTTACGAAATCGCTAAACAAACGATCGAAACAATGCTGGCTGGCTGGCTTTGCTATCTGTCGGTCCGTCTGCCTGTCTGTCTATTTGGAAGGCTGGCAACAATGGCAATAATATGACGCAGTCATAGTGTGGCCCAACGCGTAATCATTGAATCTTCCCTCATGCGCTGCGCTTAACTGAACTGCGTTGTTATTGTTGTTGTTGTTGTTGTTGTTGTTGCTTTTGTTGCTACATCGAGCGAACGACAGCGGCGAGCGTTGAAATTGCAACCCACAAGCATCAGCAACGGCAGCGGCAGCGGCAGCGCCAACAAAAGCAGAACCAACACCAAAAAGAATATCAGCAACAGCTGCTGTTGCTGTTGCAGTTGCAGTTCCTGCTATTGCTGCTGCTGCTGCTGGCAGCACGATCAGCAATATTTTGTATTTCAAAGCCATTGTTAGCGCTTGACGTCTATCTGCCCTCGAGAATCTGCTTTCTTCAGCTTTAGCTTCAACTTCAACTTCGGTTTTGGCCAAATGAAGTGAACTTTGTGCGTTGTTGTTCAGTTTTATTGTATTTTATTTAATTTTTTTCTCGCCGTTTTTCGATGCCTACGAACACTTTACGTGTGTTTTTTATCGCTTTGCAATCGAAGGCAATAAATATCTTACAAATAAGCAGAATGCGCTGGAATGCACGCCTGAGATGAAGCAAGAGTTTAGCTGGAGCTGAGCTGTGCTTCACGGCGATTGCGATGATGACGATGGTGATTGCTGTTTTTATTCTTGTTGCTGTCGCTGCTTTTTTGGTACTGGTGCTGGAACAATAATAATAATAATAATAATAATAACAATGAGAATAGGTACAACAAAAAAGAATCACTAAATTGTGTGCGAATTTATAAAAAAAAAAAATAATTTCAATAATTGCTATTTAAATACATTTTTAACCCTTACAGACAGTTTTTTCGAAATTTAAAAGAAAGATATGGGCAACTAACTATTTTGTGCCTACACAGAAAAAAATTGCATTCTAAACATAGTTTGTTTTCCTGTTTTTATCCGAAAGCGTATTTAAAAAGTACGTTAAGTACGATTCATACTCAATTATTCTTAAATCAAGTAAACAACGGGATCGATCGGGATCATAACAATCAAGCGCAGAAATCCTTAGAAAAAATATAAATTTCTTGAAATAAATATATGGATTTTAGCTGGCTCGAGGTCATTTTGCATTGGGAAATAATTTTTATATATATATATATATATATATATATATATATATATATATATATATATATATATATATATATATATATATATATATATATATATATATATATATATATATATATATATATATATATATACATATTTCCTCAATGCGAAAGAAAGAATAACATTTTGTTAACACAGAAAAAATGATCGGCTTCCGATACACGTGTTTCAGGGTTTGCCAAACCCTTCATCAGTCGGACAGGCCGTACATTGCAAATGATTGCTTACATGCCATGCTTAATTGAAAAACGTCTTGTGTATTTAACGATTTTTCTGATCAAGAATGAGAATTACTCTGGAAATGAGAATGACTCTGGAAACTTTCCCAGCATGTTCTGTTGCATTCATGCAAGTGCGGTCTCTTTCATTCTTCTATGTTTTGTTATTACATTGTCCCCTACAACAACCTTACTACCACCGACCTCAAAATTATAAAATACTTATTTAATCATTTCGGATTAACTAAATCAAAATACGAATTACTTTTGCTAAGTAAATTTATTTTTTTTACTTTTTAGTTTCCTGTTTGAAGTCGGGTTTTTTTTTTTAATTATTTTATTTTACGATTTTTAGTGATGTGTAGACCTAATAAGGATGCTTCTCGGATGAGGAAACGACGGCTTCTTGAGACAGAAATTCTTGAGACAGAAAATGAAAAAATGAAAAACGCACTAGTCGCCACTACGTCTTTCGCCCTTGGGATATCTCCTTTCCAACAAAAAAAGAATCATCAAAATCAATTCATAAACGACGAAGTTATCAGCGCAAGCACTAGTCGCCACTACGACTTTCGAAGGTTCCCCTCGATTAATCTGGGATGTCATCTTCAGATTCTGGATTCCTTATCATGGTACCACCCTTGGGATATCTCCTTTCCAACAAAAAAAAAAAAATACGATCAAATTGAGAAACCTCCTCCTTTTTTGAAGTCGGTTAAAAATAATTACTATTTACTCGTGTGCGCGAGAGAGTGAAAAGACCAGACAAGAACAGTGGTGAGCAGTAAAATTCTTTTCTCTGCAACTAAAGTAAAAAAAAAAACCTGAGTGCTCTGTGAGATCGAAGGGTCTAGCCCTCATAACTCCTGACCACTTTTCTGATTTTTTCTATGCGCTCAATTTTAATTGGGTTGGTTGGTTGATGTAAGATTACTCCAGGTCCTGATTTTCAGGCAACCGAAGTTACAATTTTTGTTTCTCACTTTTTAGGATTGTTGGGCTTGAAGTTTATAATTTTGATATGGTCCTGATGTCCAGATAGCATTCAAAAATATGTTCGATGATGAGACGTCCCAGTCACCACTAAACATGTTTAACCCAAAATCACGTTTTCTATGATTCAGGTTCAATCTTCTACCAATCATCCTAATGCGTTAAGGACTTACTCTATTAGAAGTACTTATTCCTAAAAACAAATTAAAAATTTAGCCTGCAAAACAAAAGACTCAAGCAACAAACTTGCATAGAAATTATAGCATAGTTTGCATTTCCGTTCGCTCTGTTGTAAAAGAGGGACGGAGTAGCTGCATGGCTGCCTGCAGACGTCAAATTTTACAAATATGGTAACACAAGGCGGCGACGGCAGCGGGTTTGGCATCATCGGAACGTGTAAAACCTGGCCAAACATGAAGTGCGGAACGGCGCGGTTCGGTACGTGTCCATCAAAGCGCGCGTGTTGTATTTTCCAGCTCATTTTACGCTAAATTACAGTTGCATAAACAACTTCGCAGTTCAACTTGAAGATCGCGGCAAGACCGAGATTTGTTTGTACATGAGTACGCGGGTATGTACTTGTTTGGATTGGATGAGTATATGGATGGAAAGAGTGTGTCTGCCTGTGTGTGTGTGTGTTCTTGCTGCCTGACATTTCAATAGCTACGAATTGACAGGTCAACGCGCAAAAAGCATCCGTACGGGCTTCTATGCCGGCGTGTGCGCCTTCGCTCTTAAAATGCAGATGGGCGAGCTGCTCTGCTACAAATTGCTGCTCTGAGGAGCGAGAAGAGAGCAATTTCTTACGAAACAGCAGCAGTACTGATGCTGGTCGGTTGAAGCAGGTTGATGAGATTTCTGCTCAAACCGTACACCGCGCCACTTGCCTCTGTTGCCGTCCAATCTCCAACTGGCTTGCGGGCAGACGGACAATTTGAGTGGCTCAAGTACATACATGCAAGTACATGCAAGACGAGCAAACGCAGGTCGATCCAATACGAACCGAGCTGTCGGGCTTATCAACGCTGTCATATCTATCTACGTATGTGCTTGTCCGCTGTTTGCTTTTCTGCCTGCCTGCTTGGATCTTGTGTTGTGTCTATATGTGTGAGTCTTATTATCTTGAACAGCATCACTGGTCGTTATAATATTTTGTAGCCAAACAAATCAGATGTCAGTTGGTTTTCTAATCATTATGTGCGAGCTTACACGGCAAGAAAATCCTTTTTTCTTTCATTATGCAAAAATCACAAAAACACAGCAGTAAGATGTAACGTATTGTTCCACCTCTGTAGTATAAATGTATGGTTTTACTTTTTCAATATATACTTAGTATTACATTCTTCTACATTTTTTACAGACGAAAAATGTCACATAAAAACCCATTGAATATATAAAGTCTTAACCCACTTTATTTTCGACAAGATGATCCGTTTTTAAAATATCATTTTGAAATTTTAGCTTTTAATGTCCGAAAATCCGAAAATCATCAAAATATTCGATCCGATCTCACTTTAAAGTGTAGCTTTCATAAATATCATCCGATTTTACACAACTAATTAATTGCATATATATGTAGTTTGCTTCATAACATAATCAAAAGTTTACCAAAAAAAAATATTGAGTAGTTGAAGAAGGGAATGAAATTTAAAAACAAGTAAGATCGCTAGTAAGGTGCCCACCATGTTTTTTCCTGCAAAACGAGAAGGAATATGTTGGATGAAAATTAATGAGAGATAACTCTTATTCAATACATTAAACAAATTTGAATTATCTTCTTTATGAGAGTTCAAATCCTTTATTTGTGTTCGAAAGTTACCAATGAGTAATTTTTAATAGTTCATGTTAGGGTGGAATTGTCACATTTAACGGCCATGAAGGCATTGTTTAGTTTCCCTTCATCCCCCCTATCTATGCTTCTGATTAGTCAGTATTCTTGGGCATAAAATCAATCATTGTTTGCTCTTGAATCATACTCTTATTATTCAAGAGCAAACTCTTAACGCGTGAAAATCAGAAAGTTCACAGATAAGAGGTTTTAAGTTTATTGAACTTGCAAATGATATTATTTGTTAATTTAAACTATCTAAAAACTTAAAAAAATGTAACAAAACAAGAGAATATGTTAACTCCGGTGGAACCCTGTCTGTGTATGGCCATGCCTTCTAGTAGGTAAATCGCAGTCATTTCGATATCTGACAGAAAGACAAACGGGCGTCGCTGGATCGACTCGTTTCGTCTTGCTGATCACGAATATATAACTCGCTGATTTCAGAGTTCTACTATGTTTCACTTTTCCGTTCAGTGTGTTATATATACTCTATTGTGTCTCCGGTGATTCCTTTAAGGCGTTGCAAACCTTGTGACTTACTTAAAAAACTATTCACACTCTGTATGAAGACTATAAAAACGCTATAGTTAAGTTCCGCAGGAAAATTACACCCTGCAGAGCGGTAAGGTAGCTGTTGCACAAAAGTAAATGGAAAGGTCTTAAAATCGAATTTTTTACTGAGAAATTATATTTCCCAGTTTTATCTCCCCTGTGGATACGCCACTGTATCTATAAGGTATGCATTAAACATTTTTTAGGCTATAATTTTAGAATCTTTGAAAATGAAATTCATAGCGATGGACGGTCTATATCGACTCTACTCGTCGACTTTATCGAAATTTTCTATCGAGCGCTTTAAAGTGATACTACCTACAGATTCTTATGTCAATGAAAGTCTAACAACCGCTCAGTGTACGTGTAGCTTGGCATCTTGTTTGTTTCAATTCGATTTATACAGACATTCTAGCATCGCGTATTTTCTTCGTAATCCGTCCAAGAAAATAGATTTCACTACGGGATAAACAAGTTTGCTGCAGTTTTGGCCGTTTTAAAGCCAGACAATCGGACGACGCTACCGCAACGAGAGCTGAGTCCAATCCTATGCTGAAACTGCAACTGCGATCCGCCTTGCCTTGTTGGTGTTGTTCTTGTATTTTCGACTTTTTTATGCGTTTCGATTTTGTGGCTTGCCTGACAATTTGTTCGATAATAATTGTTAACCTTTGGTCAATTTGACACATATTCCCTTTCGTTCCTTGTCTTTCGCTGCTTCTTTCGGATGCACAGCGCAGTAGTTTATGTTCGTTGCTAGATTTCTTTGGAAATAAACGACGCACTGTGCCGCTGACTGATAGCGATTCCGGGAAGCGTTCAAATTTCATGAGATGAGAATTCGATAAGCGAGCGTGACTGACTAACAAGCAAAAGAACAGAATCATTTCTTTCGCATTTGAATCTTAAGAGAAATCCAAAATTATAAATAACTGATTTCTCTTTTTCGATATATTTAACAGATTCCAAAGATTTAAACACTGGGGAGCTGAGTGAAAAAAAGCTGGAGCTGGAGAATGAAACACTAACAGAAGAGACTGACAGAAACGATATAGAGATGAGCGAGAACCACGAAGATGAACACCGGGTAGAGCAATCCAAGTCGACGTCGCCGCCTTTCACACCACCACCGCCATCACATTCAAACCAATCTACCGATCTCAGTAAATACGCGCAAAACGAACCAGAGTCTAAAGTTGATCTGGAGACATTTGTATTTACTAAGTCGAGTGTGAGTACCCCCAATTCACCAACAAGCTCAGTCGAACAATCTGTTATGGACGCCGATGACGAAGAACAAGCAATGCAGACAAAAATGAGGCATTCGAATGCAACAACGCCATCTCCTACGGTTGCCACACCTAGCCCTGTCCAAACGCCCTCACCACCACTATTAACACCACCGGCACAATCCGATAGTAAAGTTCGCACAACGCCCACTCCAATTATACCAAAACTACGACTAAATGCACTACTTGCCTCGGATCCAGCCCTTATGCCAGATGCCAAAGATCTGAAGATGCTTCACGAAGCATCACAGGCGGCAAATATGGCATTGCCACCACCACCGGCACTGACTAAGCAAGAGCCGTACGTCGTAGAGAGTGTTGGGGAGCCAACGCTTAAATCGACCAGTGCAAGTACAGAGGTGCCCACTGCTCGCGTTAAAGTATTCATGTGCATGCCTTGCGGCATTGGCTTCAGCTCACCATCGACTCTGGAGGCGCACCAGGCCTACTACTGCTCGCACCGTAACAAAGAGGGGGGCAATGAGGAAGCATCCGGCACAGGAATTAGCGCAGATAAAAGCACAGTGAACTCGTCTTCAATTTCTACTGCTTCAACAGCAAGCGGTGAACCGGTGGCCAAGGTGCCACGCATCGGCAAGCAGTACGCATGCACTCAGTGTTCCTACAGCGCCGACAAGAAAGTCTCGCTGAACCGTCATATGCGCATGCATCAGACATCGCCAGCGGTGAATACTCCGACAGCCGCCAACGGGTCAATGGTCACCAACTGTGAGGATGGCACTAGTCAAGTGAGTTGTGTGTTGACATTAAAGCGGCCGCCATTCATTGAACTCTTTGTGAACTGATATCAATTTAATTTCTTTTGCGTGATTTGTCTCATTACAGCAAATCGATCGCTACTGCAGCGATTGTGATATTCGATTCAATAATGTGAAGACTTATCGTGCACATAAGCAGCACTACTGTAGTTCCCGCCGCAATGACGGCCAACTAACGCCTAAGCTAGAAGTATCCACTGTTAGTGGGGCCGGCGCCGGAGGAGTTAATAACGCTGCAAAGGCATCACCGTTGATCGGTGGCGCACACAGCCCACAAACACGCAACAAAACGCCAACGCCTGCAGCAACCGCTGCACTACAACAACCACCACCGCAACCATATTTTGCGTTGCCAACCAATCCAATTCTTATTGTGCCGTGCGCATTAATACGCGCTGCCAGCCTAATACCAGGACCACTGTAAGTAATTCTTGTGACTTATTGTATGTAGTTTTAACTCAATAACTTCAATCTGCACAGCACCACTTCCACATCCGGAATTGTTAATCCGGAAACCACATGCTTTACGCTGGATAATGGCTCGCTGAAGCCGCTGGCCACAGCGCTGAATTTAAATGCCGCTCTGGGAAGTGTCAATTCCGCTGGCAGCAACAACACCAGCAGTCAAATGTCAAATCTTTCCCACGCCGAAACCAGTTTGTTGACCGAGAAGAATGCCACCAGCAGGCAGCTCGAGTCCGTGGACTCAACGCCGGTAAAGCGTAAAGAACACAGCACCCGGTAGGTACAGCATGCTTTAATTGATTACATTCAGTCACTAATTTCACTAATTCACTAACAGTGAAACGGCACCGCTGGATCTCTCGCTTCGTCGTTCGCCCATTGTTGTCATGTTGCAGCGGCAACGCCTTGAAATGGAAACGCTGCTAGAAGCGGCTAAGGAGAATCTTTCGTTGGTTGAGAGCGGCAGCGTTACACCAGAGCAGATTGTTTGTGCGCCATCGCTTCCCAACAGTCCATCAATGAGTCCTTCGCCAAAGCGGCGTGCCATGAGCCCACGCAGCTCCGGTGCCGACAGCACATCGTCAATGTCGCCGCCAGCCAACGTTACAGCAGCAAGTTTCGCAGCCACCGCTGGGCTCTTAGATAATTTGCCACTACGCTCCATGCTGCCTGCTGATCTTGCG
This sequence comes from Leucophenga montana, assembly GCA_035044765.1. NCBI lineage: Eukaryota > Metazoa > Arthropoda > Insecta > Diptera > Drosophilidae > Leucophenga > Leucophenga montana. The sequence goes on from JAWNNQ010000643.1 coordinate 938,348, forward strand.
CTGAAACTTTCCGAATCCAACATCATGAATCCGCTGCTCGCAAAACAAAACCTCGAACTGGCGCTCAAATTGTCAGCAGCTGCTGCAGCTGCGGCCTCCTCCACATCGGCTTCGCCTGCTCTCACTGGTGGCTCTAGTCCAGCGGAACTAGCTGCTGCAGCCGTTGTAGCCGCCGGCAAATTGGGTTTGGCAGTACAACCCAATGCTGCAAGTGGAGCTACCACCTCACAACCGCAGATCTATGTAAAACAGGGCGTGTCCAAGTGCAAGGAATGCAACATTGTTTTCTGCAAGTATGAGAACTACTTGGCACACAAGCAGCACTATTGCTCGGCGCGCAATCAAGATACGAATGATGCAGCGGGCAGCGGTGAGGTCAAAGCACCGTCACACACCCCACCCAATTCCACTGGCGGCACCACAACAGCGTCAGAATCCAATGGACCGCCAGTTGCCTACCAGCAACTCATTTGTGCCGCTTGCGGTATTAAGTATACATCGCTAGACAATCTGCGGGCGCACCAAAACTACTACTGCCCCAAAGGCGGCGGCAGTGCTGCAGCTGTGGAGGCGGCAACGGTAATCAAAGTAACATCATAATTTTAAATTATTTCAAGTACTCATTGTGACATTTTCATTACGTTTTCGATTGCAGCTACCATTGCCCAAGGAAAAATGCAGCAAATGCAAAAGCGTACATGAGCCAGGTTTACCATGTCCGCCACCCAGCATTGCCACGTTGCAGCATTTACAGGCACAGGCTACACAGCTGATTAGCTCCAATACGAGCGTAGAACGTGCGACAAACAATCACCATCACCAGTCACATCAGCAACACCATGTGAACAAATGCCCTGTTTGCGGCGTGGTCAGTCAAACAGCGGCGCTGGCTCGCAAACACATGGAAACGCACGGCACTGTGAAAGCATTTCGTTGTACGATCTGCCTGTATAAGGGCAATACACTGCGCGGCATGCGAACCCACATCCGCACTCACTTCGATAAGAAGACAAGCGACGTTAACGAGGAGCACTACATGACCTGCATCTTTGAGGAGGACACAATGGATAGTATGGCTAGTGCAGCGGTGGCAGCAGCTGCTGCTGCTGCTGCTGCGATACAGCAAGAGCAGCAACAAGCTGAGTTACAGGGCCAAGCCCAACATCATCAGCAACTGTATAACTGCGATATCTGCAACTACGCTTCGACCTACAAGGGTAACGTGGTAAGTACCTGGCATTAAGTCAGCAATTCCCCTACGTATCTAATCGACTATATCTAATCGAATTCTGCAGTTACGCCATATGAAGCTCATGCATCCACAGCTCGCAATCAACTCACCATCCATATCGCCGGACGCTGGCGCTCAGTACGAAACTAACGATGCGACCATGACGGTCACACTTAACGGCGATGCAACGTCCAGGTGAGTCCAATTGTCCACTGCCATTCAAAGCAGCTGTTCTTACTTGATGCATCGGTTATCCTTTTTTTAGCTTTGTCATCAAATCGGAGCCCTTGGAATACGGAGCACAGCCGACGTCAAGCCAAATGTCAAATCTTGGGCTCAAAGTACATGACAACAACAACTCACCTAGATCAACAACACCATTGCTCAACCCGCTGGCCACAGTACCGGAGCTGCTGCCTAACATCAAAACCGAACCCTTGGACGTCGGCATTGATGTAACGACATCGTCATCGTTGACGCCCACACCCGTCGGTGTCGGTGTCGGTGGAGGTTCGCCGTGTCCTGCCGCCACTGCAACTGCCGATGCAATGAAGAAGTACTGCTCCACCTGTGACATTTCTTTCAATTACATAAAGACATTTTTGGCGCACAAACAATTTTACTGCAAGAGTAAGCTTCACCGTCCCGAGGCACAAGACAGTCCCAGCCCGAATGCGACTGCTTCCACGACCATGTCGTTACAGTCGCCCACGGAGGTAATATTATTGCAACAGAAAAATAAGGATAATCTGCAGCAAGAGGCGGCCATTTGATAGAATCAACTGTGGCAAGCGCAGCGCAAGCAGCTGGAGTGGTACTACAAATGTTTCTAAATTAATACAGCATTTTGTGCTAAAATTACTTCCAGGCCCATACCGAAACTGTCAGTATTCTTGGAGAATCTCCATGGCCTATTCTATATCTTCTCTGTGTATTGTACATACGTATAAATATATTACAAATATATATATATATATATATATATATATATATATATATATATATATATATATATATATATATATATATATATATATATATATATATATATATATATATATATATATATATATATATATATATATATATATATATATATATATAAATTTATTAACATCTGTCTCTGGTTGTCATGAGTAGCACTAGATTAGCTCTGAGAAGTCGCATTTATTTATAATCGTCTGAGAAAAATGAGGTTATGTGCAGATTATTTGGATATGTATGAATTTAGTACATACATAATGTATAGAAATAATATTTCATGAAATAAAATACATGCCAAAGTTAAATTTACTATTTACGCATAGTTGAGTCTAAGCAAAATGAGCGCAACGCCCTTTAAATCTAAAGTTAAACGAGTATGTATGTATGTATGTATGTGGAAAATTTCCTTTAAACTATTTTTGGCATATGGAAAAAGTACCTAAGTATGTACATACATTGATAAAATGTTCCACACATTTATAGATACATATGTATGTATATTTATATTTTCTTTCTTCCAACACAGTAGAAAACAAAAACAACTTAACTGTGTTCATTAAATATTGCAGAAAAAAAAATAAATAATTTTATATTTTACATTCGAAATTCTACATTATTATACTTATAGTACTTACATGTTAATCAGTTGTATTTTGTTTTCAAATTGTGCAAAATTTTTTATAAAATAATATTACATTTGTACGAAATGTTGAATTATTGAAGTGTGTAATTATAATTATGCTAAGTGTATGTGACAATAATAATTTATTCCAAAAGTATATTTAAATAAAATCACTACAAAATCATTTCAATTAGTTTACTTACCTGTACTAGAAAAAACAAAGACAAACTGATAAATTCAGTGGAACCGACTACTCTACTACTCTTAGGGAGAACTCTACTAAAATAAAAAAAAATCCTATTATTATATGCAAATGAAGCTAAAAAAAAAAATTTTTCAACCGAACAAAAATGCTGTTGGGGGTGGAACGTTCCCCAGTTGGCCACCCCTCCGTCCTTGGATCCGCCAATGATATTCTTGAACGCATCCAGAAGATTTGTTGGAAATTTGCTCTATTATCACTAACTTTATTCAAACCCGTTGCCTTCATACAACTTATTGCAACTTTCTACTCTTGAAGACAAGACGATCAATTGCAACTTTGCTTTTCTTTAATTATAAAGTTCATAAATGACAAATGGAATAAGTTGATTGTATTTCTCTTGTTCAACTTATTCCATTCAATGCTCTAACTGGAGATTTGAGAAATGTCTTGACATTTGCTACAAGTTTACATAGAACTGTTTACGCATCAGCTCTACGTCTATATAACAATTTGCCTCGAAATGTTCGATTTGATTTCTGCTTCAATATGTTTTATATATTTAAAAACTTATTAAAATTTATTTTTATTTATTTATTTTAGTTACTTCTCTTGTGTTCATAGACGAATAAATAAATAAAAATTTATTGACCTAATGCAAATGACATATAAAATACCGCATCAGAGTGGAGAATTGTTTCGGCATGCTGAAATCGGGTACATATTAAGCACAAAGAAAGCCAAATTTTTTTTTTTGTAAATGGGTTGTATTCATCACAACATCCTTCTAGAATTCTGAAGAGTTTACCATTCTGATAACACTTCAACAGCGGATGCAATAATAAAATCGCATTAATCGGCTTTTTTTCTATACCGACGGTGTCTTTGATTTTGATTTTCAAATATGCAAATAAACATTAAAATTACTTTAAAAATTCCACACAGCTGTGCGCATCATTATACCATTAACACAAAGCGAAATGGTATTATAAGTTTGGCTGAAAGTTTGTAACGCATTAAAGGAAGCATCGTATTTATATATATATATATATATATATATATATATATATATATATATATATATATATATATATATATATATATATATATATATATATATATATATATATATATATATATATATATATATATATATATATATATCTTGATTATATATATTCTTGATCAGCACGACGAGACGAGTTGATCTAGCCATGTCCTCTGTCAGTCTGTGTGTCTATATGTTGTTGCGCATTTTTTGGTGACCAAGTTTTATGCTATCCAGTTGAAATTTGGCCATACACTTCTTTTTATTGTAGTTTAATAGAGTATCAAGATTGACCCGCCACGCCCACTTTTTGTGGTAGCCCCATACAAACCCACCGCCCACTTTTGACATTTTATATGAAAAACTTTTTTATTGTAGTCAATATGAACTTAATAATTGATATGGAAACTTTTAGTGGACGGATGATAGACATATATATTAATGGGTGGGACCCGCCTACTGTTTGGGTTGACCCTCATACAAACATACTGCCCACTTTTGTGTTTTTGTAAGAAAAACATATTTATTAAAGTCAATATTAGATTGAAATGCAATGTGGTGCCTTTTATGGTCAGCCTCTTAACATACATAGACTAATGGGCGTGTCCCGCCCACTTTTTGAGGTAGTCCCATTTAAACCCACAGTTCACTTTTATGCATTTGTATGGAAAACGACAATATAAACTTGAAATTCGATTTGGCGGCATCTTACACATGTACTCATACACATTTTTTGGGTAGCCCCTATTTAAATCCCCACTTTTATGTTTTACAGTACTATTTAAAATTTCATTTGGGCCATACACCAAGCAAACGGCATATTTCTGTTTTCCGATGTATGATTTTATTTGAATCAGCATCTAGAGTGAAAGGAAGCCGCCTAACAGGTAATTCCAATATCCAAAGTCTCGCAATTTTAATCGATAGTTTATTCAATTATAAAAATTTTAAGACCAATATTTAACAAAAATGAAAATGTTGTAGTAAAAAGAAGAAAGGAAAATTAAAAACAAGAAAAAACGTTAACTTCGGTTGAACCGAAGATCTTATACCATTCACACGAAATTTTAAATAGTACTGTAAAACATAAAAGTGGGGATTTAAATAGGGGCTACCCAAAAAATGTGCATGAGTACATGTGTAAGATGCCGCCAAATCGAATTTCAAGTTTATATTGACGTTTTCCATACAAATGCATAAAAGTGAACTGTGGGTTTATATGCCTCGTCTTTTGAGGCAATCCACGAATCGACCCATTTTTTGGTATTCTCTTATGAAGTTAAGCTCTACTCAGCCAGGGCGTGGGTCATCGATCTGAACAAGTGGTAGTCAGAAGGAGCTATGTCTGGGCTATAAGGCGAGTGGGGTAGCTCATCGCAATTCAACGCCTCCAACGGTTCCTTCACGAATCTTGCAACATGAGGCCGAGCGTTGTCATGTTGATAAACCACCTTGTCGCGTCTTTTGGCATATTCCGGCCATTTTTGCTTCAATGCTCGGCTCAATTGCATCAATTGTTGTTGGTAACGTTCCCCAGTGATGGGTTGGTTAGATTGCAGCAGCTCATTGTACACAACACCCTTCTGATCCCACCAAATATATATTAGGCTTGGCCGTCGATGTTGATGCATAGTCCCCATAATTTTTTTCGCTTTGGGTTGTAGTAATGGATCCACATTCCATCGCCAGTAACAATACGATGCAAAAAACTCTTCCGACGATGGCGTTGAAGCAGCTGTTCGCAAGTGAAAAATCTCCTTTCGAAGTCTCTTAGTTTCAATTCGTACGGCACCCAATTTCCTTGCTTTTGAATCATTCCCATGGCTTTGAGGCGTTTGCCAACTGTTGACAAGTCATCTCCCAATGATCCTGACAATTCTAGAAGGGTTTGACACGGATCTACGTCGAGTAATTCTTGCAATTCTTCATCTTCAAATTTTTTGGGCTAGCCCGGATGTTCCTTGTCCTCCGTATCAAAATCACCACTTTTAAACCGACGAAACCAGTACTCACAAGTTGAAATCGATGGAGCATAGTCCACGTAAGCCTCACAAAACGCACGATGGGCTTCAGCTGCTTCGTGAAATGAAAGCACAAAAGCACCCTCCCGCAAATTGCGTTTTGTTTGAACAAAAGTCGACATGTTCACAGAGCAAAAAAAAATATGTTGTTTACACTTCAGTGGAATGACTCATACTGAAAATTGAAGCTTATGAAGTAGGCTTTCACATGAATATAGTCGCAGGTGTACCCGATGCGATTTAGTGCCCAATAATTGAATTATTAAATGTTATTAGAAAAGTGCCATTTAATTAGTTATATTGTTTACAATAGTTTTTCCCGATATTAAAATTGCACCGTCTTTTATAATGTCAATTTTCTTGTATTTTATTTTCCTTGATTTTAGTACAATTAGCTTGTTCATTATTTAATAAATTGATGAAACAATTTTTTGTGTAATAAATTTTACAATAATTGTTAGAAATTTCTTTTTTGTAATTTTCGCATTGGTAAAAATTTGAGATACATTGTATTTTTTCATTTATTATTAATTTTCCGTCATGCTCTGCAATAGCTCTGGTATGATATACTTTGCATTTATTTAATATGATGGGATATTTAATATATATAGGTTAGGTTAGGTTAGGTTAGGATGGCCAACATGGATAAACCCCACATTGTCACTTAGGCCAGCTTAGGCTCCTTGTGAAACCATATATGGTTCCTACTTCAACCGCAGCTACTCTGAGAACCACTTTGTCAGTGTCAAGATCGTCGAAATCTGTTTGATCTCTTTTTCCGAAATCTCAGTTAGGTTATCCAGGAAGGGGCGCCCTAGTAACGCCAATCTCTTCCTACTATGGGCCGCGCAATGACATAACAAGTGCCCGACCGCCTCCTCCTCATCGGCATTTCCACAGCTTCTGCAGAAGTCCCAGGAGTTGAAAAGTAATTTATATAACAATTATATTGTTATTTGTTACAATTGAAAATTGTGACACATCTAATAAGTCTGTGAGAATTAGCTTTACTTTTTCATGTTTTAGTATATTCAAATTATTTTTATTATTAAGAATTCATGGATTCAGAATTTTTGCTCTTGACAATGTATGTTTTGTTAGTCAAATGTGATAAGTTTTATTCTGTGTTTCCTAATAACTTTGTCTTTATTGCTGACCAGTTTTTTAATGACTCAGATACTTTTGTTATTTGGTCAAAAATTTGGGAATTGATAATGAATTGTTTATTTTTGTTTTGAATTAAATCGTGGACTCCAGTATTATTGATTGCGACAAAATCGTCGTGGTCTGGTGTACTCGAAACCAATTTCCACAGAATACCAATTTCATTGATGCCCCTTTTCTGTCTAGAGTAAGTTAACTGTTGTAAAACTGTTTTTACAAAATTGAGTTCTATATTGATTTCCCAATCTATGGATTCTTTTTTATTTTCAAAATAAATGAATTCCTCTTCAAAAATATCATTATAGTAGGTTAGATTTGTAATGTGGAATAAATCGGCATAGTCATTGTATAGGCGAGACAGTCTTCATCTTGTAGCCATGAATAATCACTTCTTGTGTACTCAATTATTTCTGCTGATACTAATGATATCATGTTAATATGTAAAAACAACATGGTGCTGAAATTATATTGAAGATATTTTTGTGTAGGAGCTGCTCCTTCCAGAAAACATATGCAGAAGTTAATCATTGTGATGAATCGACGAAGTTTCATGACGATCGTATGTTTTTTGAAATCTTTAATAGATTATACTGTCTTCCGTCCTTTGTGACGAGATGGCCCAGAAATTTGACGGGCTTTTGACCAAAAACACACTTTCCCAAATTGATTGTCAATCCAAACTCTTTGAGGCGAACGAAAATGGTTTTAAGATGTATTTTATGCTATTCTTCTGTTTTCGATGCTATGCATATATCGTCTAAGTACGGTACGACGAAATCAAGACCACGCAAAACGCTGAAATGTTTGGCCGGTGTTGCTTTGACAAAATGTCATAATCCGAACGAAGTAATGATGGCAGTCTTAGGTATGTCGTCTGGATTCATTGGGATTTGATAATATGCGAACATCTTTTTGCCTGTTAAGATTTCATGAAGTGTTTGAATGTTTGGTATGGGATATTTATCTTTCTCCGTTACTGCATTCAAATCCCTATAGTCGCCACATGGTCGCCAAGTTTTGTCTTTTTTCTGTACCATGTGTAGAGGTGTTGCCCACTTTCTTTTGGATGGACGACATATACCTTTTTTCATCAGGTACTCAAATTCGTAATTAGCTGCGCGAAGTTTTTCCGGCGTAAGTCGACGTACTTTCGTTGAAACTGGTGGACCAATTGTGACTATGTGGTGATATGTTGATAACTTGGGAATAGGTTTATATGCAGGCAGTGTTACAATTTCTTTGTAGTTGTTTAGCATCTGCTGATACTTGTTGCAGTTGCTGACTACTTGATGCTGGTGATGTTGATGCGTCTGATTGCACCGCTGTTGACATCTGTTTGTTTATCGTGGAGTGATGCTGTTGCCAAATCGACGAGTAGTTCGAAATGGACTAAAAAGTCTGCTCCAATGATCGGTGTGCTCACGTCTGCTATGATGAACGTCCAATCAAAAATGCGTAGTAGTCCAAAATCGAGCTTAATTGTTTTGCTGCCGAATGATTTAATCGGTGTGACATTCGCGGCGAATAGGCGTACTGTGCTCCACTAGGTAAAATTGCCGTGTGGATGTGTCAGTTACGAATAGTCGTAGGCTTCTATTGCTGTTTTTTCCCAGCTCGCCAATTTCTTGGGCAGCCCGGTCCTTTAGTTTTTTTAACCAAATTGACATGGTTTTCTGCATTTGCGTGCTTTGGCACCAAACTTCCAGTACCACCGGCACGTGCCACCGGTTGCACCTTTTTCTTTTCGCGATGGTATTGGGCTGCGTTGCATTTCAAAGCGAGGTTGCGAGTTGCAATGTGATGGTTGATTTCCTTTTACCAAGCGGCAGAGTTCGTTGATTTTCTGTTGCATCCGTTCTAGCTTGGTATCTGTTGCGCTAGGGTTGGACGGGGCCAAGTTGTTTGCAGTATTGACTTGGTGATTTGACATCGGATTACGACTTGCCTCTTGAATTCAATCTGCAATCGATGATGCCTGAGTGAGTGTTACGTCAGGTGTTGACGAAATAATGAGTAATTCATCGGTGATTGTGTGGTGTGTGTGTCGGTTGCCCTTGATCGCATCTCTGCTAGTAATGGCGATGGTTTCCGATCACCGAGTACTATGTCACCGAGCAGTTTTGTGATTTTCGCGGGCGTATTTGACATAAGATCGGCAATTTTATATATGACGCGCGTTGGTAGTTGCCCGATGATAGTGTTGTACTTTTTCTTGTCGGCTGATATGCCGGCAGCCTTAAATGCAGCTTCCGTATATTCTTCCACAAAGTCGGGTAGCTTCACTTTTGACATGTCGATGCCAGCTACGTTAATAGCTGGTTGCCTCGCCGGTGTGTTGTTCATATCAGCGTTTTATACAGCATTATCATCGTCGGACATTTTGAAAAAATTTGCAGCAATTTGTTTGTGAGGTTACACTCACCGTACTTATCAAAGCCTTTTTCGCGTGAGCCGCGTGTATATATGAAAATGGCGTCTAGTGATTTGTCGTAGGTTATACCGGTGTTTTAACACTGTTTCGTTTGAAATCTGGGTCACCAATTATAGTATGGTATGCGTATATTATCACACTATATTTTATTTAAAATATTTCTATTTAGTATACGAGCTGTACTTTTCTATTTTGACATTAAAAACGAAGCGAGATCAATCGTTGCTAAACAAGAAGAAGATTGATCAAATTTCCGACTGCTAAACTGCCGCCACACCATAACAAATTTTAACTACCTATGTTGTATAATGACATTGAGTTTTTCGCTGCTTTCCGCCTTGACTTGATTATGTCAAGAGAGGTGCAACAGGTTAAGGTGGGACATCGTATTTTCCGCTATCAACCTCATAATGAGGTCAACGGCTAAGTTGTTGTTTAATGGGGTTTGTGTCGAGTTACTTGGTGTAGTCATTATGCTGAATTTGCTGTAATTTTTTTTGGTGATTCCATCCGGAATTTAAAAAGTTTTCTTAAGTATACTTATGTAACAGTATTTATGGTATCACCCTGTATGTATACTGAGAAGGAGAGTATATCATAAGTGCAAGAGAGAGCTTTCATTCGGTGATTAACTGCCAAACAAAGTTGACGTGCGTATCATTTATACTCTCACTCTTATATACTATAAATATTTTCGATATAAATTGATTTATATAATTTTAAATATTTTTTTTTATTTTTAATTTAGCTTACTATATCCTCCTTTGTGTGGGGTCATCCTTCCGTCCTTCCGTCCTTCCTTCTTTCCTTCAAAGAGTAGAGGCGGTGTAGGTTGAAGATGTTTAGTTACTTTTTAGTTGCTGCCTTACTTGCAATTGATTTTTCGTTGAGATGCTTTTTGTTGCAGTTTTATATAATCGTTTAAATATTCTTTGTCACTTATGGCAAAATAAATTTTTCTTTCTTTCGAGTTTGTTTCTTGTTTGCGCGTAGCTTTTTTTAACGTTTACTCGCGGCAATCTTTTTTCACAAAAAGATTTTAAAACTTATTAAACCGCGTGCCCCACTTTGGGCCCCAATTAATATTTTCCTTTCGGAAAGAATTAAAAAAATTATTTTTGTAATTGACCTCCATCTGTGTCAATAACAATATTCAGATTATTTTTTGTATGGCGATAAAGTTTTTCATAAAAATCCCAAAAGTGGGTAGTGGGTTTGTATGGGGCTACCCCCATAGTACATAGTAAAAATTACATCTACTTTTATACTCGTATGTCAAGCCACTATATTAAATTTGAAGTTAATATTTACTGTAATAAGAAAGTTTTCATAAAAAATCCCACAATTGGGTAAGTTTCTGTGGGGGCTACTCCCAAAAATTGGGCGTGATACTCCTATTGATATTTATGTGCGCCATTTTGGGGATGGAGTCGTTTGTAGAGTTGGAAAGTTATTTGGTCATTCTCTTGGGAACGGCAAAGTTACGATTCTTTATGGGATCTGCCACGCCTCCTTCTACCTGTTTCATACATTTGCACAAACTTAGTTTACGCTTAGCATCCAGGGCAGGGTATAATTAGCCATTAGTGTTTAAATACGATGATATGGGCATGCAGGCGCTGGGCGCATACTGAAAGTCCAATTTTCAAAATAAATTTGCAAATTCTGAAAGAGTTGTTCTGGCGTTAGTCTCTTCGTGATAAAATGTTTAATCCCAATCGTAAAATGGAACCTCTAAAAAAACACGCTCTCATCTAATTTCTTTCGACTCTTCTTTGAAGTGCATAATAAAAGCTATCCTTGTCTCTGAACTTTTCATTTTCTTCAATCTTTTGAATAGTAATTACAAGCAAAGGGACGAGTGGCAGACGTCAAAAAGTAAATATATTCTTGATCAGCGTCAAAAGTCGAGTCGAAATAGCTATGTCCGTCTGTCCGTCTGTCCGACCGTCCGTCCTACGTATGTTTCAACAATGAGATCTCTATATATAATATAGAGTATATATAGACTATAAAATTTAGCATCTCTAGATTCGTCTCATGAAATGAAATTATGAACACGTAATACAGCTATATAGCTTTAAAATTCACGTTTTTAAACTAAAAAACAAAAGTTAATGATTTGTACGAAATGAGGCAGGCTATTTTGAAGTTGTGAACTCATGACTGCATCATTTATTCCGTTATATCCTGTGGGAAAAATATTTGTAACAGAGTATATTGGGTTTAGAGCTGAGAAAATGTGTGTAACATAGCGAAGGGAGCATCGGAGACCCCGTAAAGTATATATATTCGTGATCAGAGCGACAAGACGAGTATAGCCAAGTCCGTCCGTCTGTCCGTCTGTCCGTGTGTCCGTATGTCTATCTGAGAGAAGAGTTTGTCAAGAGACAAACCAAACTCACGGTATAGGTTCTCTATGTACTACACAGTCGTAAAAACAAATTCAGTTGACATTTCGACAAATAATGGCAATACAGCCAGAATTTTGGCAGCTGAGATTGCGGGAGTCAGCGAATCATTAATATACCGATTCAGCGTGCTATTGCGATCGATGGCCTCCGGTCATGAAATTGATCCGGACGCTTTTCAGATATACGCCATTGAAACGGCACAAATGTTCGTTGATTTATACCCGTGGTACTAGATGCCGTCCTCGATCCATAAAATTTTATTGCACTGGGCTGAAATAATAGCTCAGGTTCCACTTCCTATAGGAATGATATCGGAAGAGGCTCTTGAAGCTAGAAATAAAGATTTCCGTATAACACGCCTGCAGCACACTAGAAAAAATTGTAGGAAAATACAATGGAGGACATTTTTAACGCTCTGATTTCCTAATCTGATCCATTTATTACACCAATAGCTAAAAGGTTTCCAAAGCATTTAAGCGAAACTGTCATACTTGATGAAGAGGTGTGCAGTTTATTGCTAGATAAAACTTTAATAGAATTAGAGTAGATTAACATTAAGTATTTTTTTAATAACAGTTAATTTATAAGTTGAAAATTAATTTTGTTGTTTATTTAATTAAATTACTTAGAAAAAATGAGGTTTGAAAAAATAATGAATACTTTAAAACTACAGCACATATCAACCTTGAGATCATTTTAAAATTAACGGTTAGATGGGAGGTATGAAAAATAGTCGGTGAAGTGAAGTTGAAATTGAACTGAATATGTATTTTTAACTAAAAAGCTTAAGTTGTAAATTTCAATAAAATATCTTTGAATTTGCGTGACTTATTAATTAAATAGCGCTAGCTCGCGCCTCGGGCTCACTGTGCAGCATAAGGGGTGGAAGGGACAAGAGAAGAGGGTTAGGAGAATTGGAGCTAGAGTAAAGGGGCATGGGGAAGGTGTGGCAGGGAGAAGGTGGGGCTGTGGGAAGCAGTGGCAGGGGAAGGGCAGCAACGCGCCGGGTACCAGCTAGTTGGTCTATTTTAATAAGGAAGAATAGTAAATGGCTAACAGGTAAAATTGTTGGTAGTAAAAAGTCAGAATATCACGTGAACAAACTCTAAAAAATTAGGCAGAGATTATAAAATAAAATTAAAAATTTAAAACGAAATACATAACCATATTTTTCGACTTAAGTATATTTTAAGTGATTTTAGTGTAGTTTTAGTTGGGGAACAAGGAAATAACTTAGTTTCAAGAATCCTTAATTTTTGAAATTTTGTGATTTCAAGTCGACTCGAAGGTCACATTGATTTATGACCCCATTACAATTGTGATGGCCTCCTCGTGGTGTTCCTTGGGTACCGATTAAACATATTGAATCGGAAGCGAATTCGAGCGGCGACTTTGAATTTCATTATTCTAAAAATATCCTGCTCAATGTAAGCACATGTATGTACATACATATATGATCAAAGAACTTGTTAAAAAGTCATAACTTTTAAAAGCATTTCTTTTGTGCAGCGATAAATTAGCTTAACAACCTTTGTCGAAAATTTATGTCGTATGATAAACCAATGATTATTGGTATATTATGACAGTGGAATCAAAGTCCAACTAAAAAAAAAAATTATATCAATTTAAAAATCGTTGTCTAATTTTTATTTTGGTCTCTTAAATTAAAAATCAAAAATAAATATAATTGCTTTTATTTCAATAAATATAATTAGGATTTGGTTTATCGATAGGTTATATGGTTAGTGGTTTTAACAATGTTAACGCGTGGTTCGGCAGCACTAACCATACAATATATCGAGAAGCCATTTCATACAAAGAAGTGTCAGTTAAAATTTTGTTCACAGCAGCTCCCATGCGCCCTTTTGCTCTCACAATTGAGAAAGGATTTTGTTTTCATTTATATAAGACCTATAGCAAGTCTCTATGTATGTAACAGGCATAAACCTATTTTGGATACCTATTTAATTATTAGTAGCAGCGAGAGTTAATTATAATTAATAATTCAATATTCAGTTATAAAAGCATTATGGAATGGTGCACATTCTTTCTAGGACACCAAAGGGCGATTGGACAAAGGACATTTATTGAAAAAAAAAAGTAATTATAATTATTTTTATACCATTCACACATAGTGTGAAATGGTTTTATCAGTTTGTCTGAAAGTTTGTAACGCATTAAAGGAGGCATTGTAGACCCCATAAAGTATTGTAATGGACCACTTCCCGTAGGGTGTCATTAAGTTAGCTGTGTGCTTGATTAACGGACCAGCTCGCCGGTAAATGGGAGGGTTCTTGCTAACTTAATTGCACTACAGCGGTGTACAGAAAAAGAAATTACATACACACAAGACGTTAAGATTTTCAAACAAAAATTCAATCCTAGAAAAAGTAAAAATCCACCGATCATTATCCAAATAACTCCCAATAGAATAGCAACGACAGCAAGGAATTATAGAGAGAAAGATGTTAGCACTCTCTTATGCTATTAATCACCAATCATACCTCACCCAGACACGAATCAGCTCACATCATATTCACTTAAAATTTATTCATTATAAAAAGGTTAAATTTCATTGTGGTTATCTAAAATAAAACTTATGTATAAAAATTATATAAAAACAAACAAAAGTATATGTTTGCACTAAGAGAATTAAAATTGAAGTTTTGATCTTGTATATAAAACGGTGTTCGAACTTTTGCGTATTTTTTCTACTGACCGTCTAGTGTTTCTCAGCACAACGCCGGCACACACCGCTATGCCAAAGCAGCCTGGTCGATTCAAGTGTTGCTCTGATGAAGGTACGACTCAATTTATTTTAATCCAATAACTTCCACTTTCACCGCCTGGTGGACGACTTACTGCCACACACGAGTTGTCTCTATTCAAATTAAATCAACATAATCACTGTCAGTTCATATTATTTCACACCTCGTCCCTGCTGCCATGTGTACTTACTTCATTCGCTTGTTAACACAATTTTTCACAATTAATTATTGTAATTTCCTTACTATCAAGTAGGCGTGGTGATATAAATTATATAATATTTATTTTGTTTTATCCCTTATAGGGGATGTCGAAGATAGGGTATGATTTATTTGCCACTTCGGACAACTATGTAGTTACCATGAATGTAATAGATGTAAAGACGGAAGTGACCCATAGCCATGAAGTTGGATGCGCATCCGGGGTTGTCAGGTGTCAAATGCAAGCTTGCGCGCATGCTCCACTGTAATTCAAAATACTCTCTCAGATATTATAACATTCACCAATCATTTGAAGCAATGTTGCCACTTAGTCATCCTCACAGTATATATATATTCTTGATCAGCTCGACGATACGAGTCGATCTAGCCATGTCCGTCTGTCTGTCCGTCTGTCTGTATGTTGTTGCGCATTTTTTGGGGACCAATTTTTATGCTATCCAGTTGAAACTTTGCACATACACTTCTTTTTATTGCAGTTTAATAGAGTGTCGAGACTGACCCGCGACGCCCACTTTTTGGGATATCCCCCATACAAACTCACCGCCCAATTTCGACTTTTTGTATAAAAAAACTTTTTTATTGTAGTCAATATCAACTTAATAATTGAAATGGTAACTTTCAGTGGACGGATGCTTGACATATACATTAATGAGTGGGACACGCCCACTATTTGGGGTAGCCTTACAAACCTACTGCCCACTTTCGTGTTTTTGTAAGAAAAACGTCTTTATTAAAGTCAATATTAGGTTGAAAGGCGATATAGTGCCATTTTATAGACAGCCGATTAACATACAAAAACTAATTGATGTGGACTGCCCACTTTTTGGGGTAGCCCCAAAGCACCGTGCAATTTTGTGTTTTTTATGAAAAAAATTCTTCATTTAAATTAATAATTATTAATTAATTAAGCTTGGAATTTGATTTGGTAGATTTTAATATACAACTGCTTCATATACATATAAAAATGAGCGTGCCCGCTCACTTTTTGAGGTAGTCCCATACAAAGCTCACTTTTCTGCATTTGTATGGAAAACATCAATATCAACTTAAAATTCGATATGGAGACATCTTAAACATCTACTACATCGCTTCATATGCATCTACTAGTAGGCGGTAGGTGTAGCACCTATTTAAACAAACACTTCTATATTTTACAATACTATTTAAAATTTCATGTGAATGGCATTAGAGCTTCGGTTCAACCGAAGTTAACGTTTTTTCTTGTTGATTTTTAATTTTAAGAATCCAAAAATAAAATCAGACTACGATTTTTAAATTATTATATTTTTTTTTAATAAGACTTTGATTTCACTGTCATAGTATACCAATAAGTATTGGTTAATCCTAAGGCATGAATTTTCGAATTTAGTGTAACGCTGCGCAAAAAAAAAATCCTTTTAAAAGATATGAGTTTTTAACTGTTTTATTCAATAAATATCTATATAGGTGTGCATTGCAATAAAACAATGTTGTCCACAAATTTAAATATTCAAGATACTTTTAATGAAAATGCACTGGGTTTTTTACAGGGTACCTATTGTATAAGTTGTTGCATTATCAAGACTGCGAAATATGTGTTAAACTTTTGAAGCTGTCTGATGATGTACAGTGTTCTTTTGAGTATTTATTACTCAATCAAAATTTTGACTATGTCAAAAGTATTTTAAAACTGAAAGCACCTTCAGATAAATTCTTTACTTAAATAAAAATCCATTTTGATATTTTTAAATAATTTTTTGACAAAAATCCTCATATACAAAATTTAAAAAAAAAAAGAAAAGAAAATAGTTCAAACATGCATAATCGCCAAAGACAAAATAGATATATACAAGTACGAAGACTGGTTTTCACATTCCGATCCTTGTTATAAAGACAGGAACCACCTGCTCAATGAGCTTGTTCTGATTTGAATGAAGTATAATAGAAAATGGCTAACAGGTAAAATTGTAGGTAGTAAAAATTCAGAATCTCATGTGAACAAACTCAAACAATGAGAGATTATAACATAACATTAAAAATTGAAAACAAAAAACACCTATTTTTCGACTTTAGTATGTTTCTTTTTTTTTAGTTGGGGAACAAGAAAATTACTTAGTTTCATGAATACTTAATTTTTTAAATTATGTGATTGCAAGTCGACTCAAAGGTCTTATTAATTTATGAACCCAATACAATTGTGATGGCCTCCTCGTGGGGTTCCCTGGGTACCGATTAAACATATTGAATCGGAAGCGAATGCGAGTGGCGACTTTGTTGTCATTATTCCTAAGATAAGTCTAATAAATCTTTATCCTGCTCAATGCTCCAAAATCATATCCTGCTCAATGTAAGGACATGCATATGCTCAAAGAACTTGTTCAAAACTCATACCTTTTAAAAACATTTTTTCTTTTTCAATAAATATAAATATTGGATAAAGGTCAATTTGGTCTCGCAGAAAGAAAGTGCACCATTTTATAATGATTTTTTAACTGAATGATTTTCTGCTTACTAAACGGAAAGTACGAGTACTTCTCCCACGCTAATAAAAAGGACAAGCCATACAAAGCCTTACTTCTGGGGCTTGACGTCATGGAAACTGGTAAAGTCAAAAAGAATCTCATCGATATGGGACTGCAATGCGTGGATGTTAAACTTGTTCAAAAGAAGAGAACTAACAACAGCGATCTGGTTATGTACGTGGTTTACTTTATCAAAAAAACCACAACTCTGAGCGATCTAAAGAAAAATCACTCTGTCATGAATTTCGTCAGGATTACCTGGGACTACCAGAAGCGTAATAGTAACAGAATCACTCAGTGTTACAATTGTCAGATGTTTGGGCATGGTTCAAGCTACTGTGCAGTAAAGTCGTACTGTTCAATCTGCGCGGGACATCACAAATCAACCGAGTGTCAGGCAAATGCAACTGTTGAGTGCGTCAATTGTAGCGGCTCACATAAATCAAATTCTGCTGATTGTCCAAGCAGACAAAGTTATCTCAGTTTACGATCTCGCTTTCAATCAAATCGTGCTAACTTTCATACAAGGCATCCGGCCAAAAATCCTGAGTTCTTTAACAGGGATCAATTTCCAAGTCTGAATAACCATAACTTTGTGCCAAAGAATCCCACATGGGTAACGCCGCCAAACATGCCTAAGGGAAACCAAGATCTCTTTAGCCTTGAGGAAGTCAAGAACCTCACTTTTGAATTAATAAATAATTTAAGAAATTGTAAGTCCAAAGCTGACCAATTTGAGGTCATAACTTTTTTGGCATGCAAATTTTTGGCATAATGCCAGACAATCTTTCGATAACATGGAATGCCTTCTGACTTCTTACAGAGACTTGGCTGAATAACACAATCTCAGTTAAACACAAGTATTTTCACTGCTTGAGAAATGATCGAGTGGATAATAGAGGGGGAGGGGTAGCAATAATTATTAAAAAGAATATTCGCCATAACTTGCTACCCCTCCTCAACACTTCAGTTATTGAATCTATTGGCATACTCTTAACTAATTCGACTGGTACTCAGACGACAGTGTTTTGCTGCTACTTCCCCGGGGGACAGGCAGATAATTCAGAAAAACAACAGTTTAAATATGATATACGATTACTGACTAGCGTCAATGGTAATTTTGTATTAGGAGGAGACTTTAACTGTCGACATCGCAGCTGGGGCTGGTGTCGGGCAAACTCCTTTGGGAACGTACTTCATGATTTTACAGTCGCAAACGGAACTACCTTACTCTACCCAGCAGACCACACACACATCCCAGCAAACAGTAGGAGTCAAGGTTCAACACTTGATATATTTTTAACTAACTGTTCTCAACTGCAAATCACCCTGTGCAAATCACTTTACATATTAGGCCCAGCATTACAAATTTTTTCTACTACGATTATAAAAACGCTAACTGGCTGGACTTTGCAAAAATAGTCAACGTATTAGTAGCTAGAGTTGGTCAATTTACAGTTCAAAATTCTGACGACGTAGATAATTTAGTATCTGTCTTTAATAATATTATACGTGCAGCGAAATACAATAGCGTTCCCAAGAAAAATGTTATAGTATCCCCTAAGCCTCTCCCACCTGACATAAAATCATTAATTAAGCGTAGGAATATCCACCGTAAGAACTGGCAGAGATATAGAAACCGAACTGACTTTGCTCTCTACAAATGGCTAAGCCAACTTATCCCTAATAAGATTTTCAAATTCAGCAATGAATTATGGAACAATCGATTATCCACTTTGGACAAATGTTCTTCTCCCTTTTGGAATCTTACAAAAGTTTTAAAGAATAAACATGTTGTCATCCCTTCTCTCAACGAGGGCTCAAGACGTCACCTCACTCCTCAGCAGAAAGCCGAGATTTTAGCCCAAACATTAACCTAAATCACTCGTTTTCTATCAATCTTAGTGGCTCCAGCACAATTAGTGAGGTCAATGAATCCATGTTGGCAGTTGATTTGCAATTACCCATCCCTGATGAGGAGTATTACGTAACAGTCGCTGAAATATCACTGATCTTAAAAAAGTTAAAGTCCAAAAAAGCCGCAGGTCTAGATGGAATCGAAAATAGATGCCTAAAAGCATTTCCACGTAGAGGTATACAACTTCTATCTAAAATCATTAATGAGTACGCCTCTGCTATATCCCAAAGGCGTGGAAACTTACCAAGGTTATTGCCATTCGGAAGGCAAATAAGCCGCCTGAGCTGCCCTCTTCGTATCGCCCTATAAGCTTGCTGTCTTCAGTCGGTAAAATACTGGAAAAAGTCACCAAAAATAAGCTATCTCAATTTATAGAAGCTAACGAAGTACTTCCTCCGGAACAATTTGGTTTCCGACGTGAACACAATACTCTACACCCTTTAGCCAGAATTAAAAAAATTGTTAAGTCCAATTTTTCTAGATCTAAATCAACGGGCATGGTTCTATTAGATATAAAAGCGGCTTTTGATTCCGTCTTGTTCATAAAATGAAAATTTTGAACTTTCCCCCTGAACTCATTAAACTTATAAATTCCTATCTGAACAATAGATCCTTTACGGTACATTTGGGGAATGCCAAGTCCCAGGCAATTAATATATTTGCAGGTTGCCCACAAGGCTCATGTCTCTCACCTCCCCTCTACAACATATACACGTTAGACTTTCCAACATTAAGTGGATGCACTGCCTCAATATTTGCTGATGATACAGCTGTCCACAACTCTGGAACGCTTTCTGCTGAGATTACATCTAACCTTCAGAATGCCTTCAATTCACTGGTTTCTTATTTGACCAAGTGGAAGATCATAGTTAATCCTGATAAAACCCAGGCCATTTATTTTACTAGGAAACGCAAAGCAATATACCTACCTGACAGACTTATTAATTTAAATCATGTTGATATCAAATGGGAAAAAAGTGTGAGATACTTAGGGGTAATGCTCGATCAAAAATTAACATTTCAGGACCATATTAGGGTTACGGATAAAAAACTTAATATATTAGTTCGTAGTCTATATCCTTTAATCAATAGGAACTCGAGACTCAGCATTGTTAATAAAATGTACCTATTTAGATCGGTTTTTCAAGCGGTAATATTCTATGGAGCTCCTGTTTGGGCGGATATTGCTAAATGTCACTTAAATAAACTCCAAATCAGACAAAATAAAATACTAAAAATGATACTTAATCTACCCTGGTACCACTCCACCATCGATCTCCATCAAATAGCAAAAGTTGAACTAGTAGCCGATAGACTAACACGTTTACACCTAAGTTTTAGAAATAGATGTTTATATTTGACCTATTCGCACATTAATGTTATAGCAAGCACACTTTAGTTTTTAAGCAAAATTATATGTTTTTTTTTCATGGGGTTTTTGTTAATAATTTTTCCCTACCTATATATTTGTATATATCTTATGTAATTAAATGTCAAAAAAAAATGTATAACACTAAGTAGAAAAGGCCATAAAGCCTGAACTCTTAATTGTAAATAATATTAGGACACACACAAATGTATATATTTAATTTACTGTGAATAAATTAAATGAAATGAAATATTAATAATAATAATAATAAGGACGGACGTATAGTAGCATGCTACCAATAAGTGGCCCATCGACACCAGGGACTAGTCCCGTTCCACAGCTACAGACTTACGTCATCAGTTGATTTAACTATAATTTAAATTAAAAACACAAAATCGTACAAATGGTCGTGTACCACTCAGAATTGACCGTCCTACGTGGCTCAAGCGGAACAGTGGCCACATGACCCATTCGGCCGAAGAAACAGGCGATCATTTGCTTCGCTGTGGAAGAATCCACGAACAACTTTTGTTGGATTTGGTTCGTCTTGGAATACCCACACGGTCGATTGCTGTTTTGTTTCCGGCTCATACGCATATATCCATGATTCGTCACCTGTCACGATTTTATACACGTCTTTTGAAGCACCACGGTCGGACTTTTTAATCATTTCCTTACACCAATCGACGTGAGCCTTTTTTTGAGCGATTGATAAATTATGGGGTATCCAACGAGAGCAAATTTTTTTTACAGCTAAGTGTTCACGCACTGCATCGATGTTTTTGGGCACAACAACCGATTTTGGACGACCTTCACGGAATTCGTCGGCGATCGAACTACGACCACGATTGAATTCACTATACCAGCGATATACTGTGGTTTTTGATGGCGCTTTATCGCCATACAAAGAACTGAGTTCATTGACACATTCTTGTTGAGATAATCCACGTCGAAAGTTGTGAAAAATAATCCAACGACAACCTTCTCTTGAAATTTCCATTTTTTGGCCAAATTGCTTTTCTTAACTCACTGTAAACAAAACAAATAGCAATTGTACATCAAAACTTTGTGAGTACGTTTATGCCACAAAATGTCAAACTTTATTATGGTGTTGCCAGATTTTAGCTTTTGACATTTGTGTTGCCAGTTCCCGAAATATAAATAGCAGCCCTCGTACAATAAAATATAAAATTAATGTTAAAAATGAAAAAAAGTACAAATGACAAAGTCAAACATTGAGAACTCATAAAATGTTTTTTTTATAAGTATAATTGCTAGCACACAGTAAAAATCATGAACTGAGCTTATTAAATTCAGCATATATTACTCTAATAAAAGGATTATGCAATGCAAAGTTAGAAATACAAATATTTAGTTTGAGGGGCACAAAATGCCAGTTTGGTCTCTGGGGAACATTAAATAAAATATTATTTGAAATGTAGGCAGAGTTAGTTTCACCGGATATAACTTTATGCATTACACTTAACATTGAGTGGCGGGCTTTTAACGAAGGTAAACTAAGTAACTTGAGACGACTCGAATACGAGGGAAGACGATAAGAGGGATCCCAATTTAAGCTTCGTAAAGCGAGAATTAGGAACTGTTTCTGCACCGATTCAATTTTTATAGAATGCACTTCGTACTGAGGATTCCACACTATACAACCATACTCAAGGATGGAGCGTACTAAAGCAGTGAACAACAACTTAGTTATATACTGGTCGACAAACTCTTTTGACCACCTTTTAACAAAGCCCAGCATCGACGAGGCTTTATTCACCGTAATGTCTATCTGGGCACTAAAGTTAACTTAGGATCCATTAATATTCCCAGATCGTAGAACGTTTCGACTTTTTCAAGAGCGTTGCCACAAATACAATAAGATGATTGAATTGGCTTACGCGTCTATGAAAAGACATACATTTACACTTTTAGTCATTTAAATAAAATTTATTAGTGTTGCACCACACAACCATGAGCGACCAACACCAACCAACAGAGCGACCCTTGAGAAACCATGCTGAAAAGGAGAAATGATAGGAGCAATATAATGAAGAAGATGGTTTTTAACAGACTTCAAAAAAGGGGGAGGTTTCTCAATTCGACCGTATATATACAGGGTGTCTCAAAAGAAAGTTCACATTTGATCTGCTGATTGCGTGAACGCAACTATTCCAAGGGGCGCCAATCGGTAGCCTAGCTTTTGGGAATTTAGTCGCTATGGAGAGTTTCTCGGGAGCGGACCGTGAGTTGTGCGTACGTGAGTTTTACAAAAACGGTAATTCAGCGACTGTAGCGCGTAGAAAATTCTGCAGTATACGACATGTTCGTCATTTAAATGATGCGCCAAGCCCTCGAAAATGGGTCGAGAAGTTTGAAGAGACCGGTTACACGCTGGAAAAATCAAAATCCAAGGTCTTCGAGAACGTTCGAAAACGTAGACAGTGTTACTCAGTCTGTTCGTGACTTTAAACGTGAATCATCATTGTTCCGCATTTTTAGCAACTTCACACACGTCCACAGGACTCTACCACGAGTTCATGAAATTTTTCCTGGCAAATTGATATCTAGGAGAGGTGACATAAATTGGCCTCCACGAAGTCCCGATTTAACCCCTATGGACTTTTTCCTGTAGGTCTACGTCAAATCTATAGTTTACGTCAACAAACCGACTTCCCTGGCACAATTAAAAGGAAATATCCGTCACGAAATGGCAGCCATCACGGAGAATACCTGCCGAGCACTCATAGGAAATTTTAGTGCTCGTTTAAATGAATGCCGTGAACGCAACGGTTTACATTTGGACAATAACATTTTTTAAGAAATAAATTCCCAAAGTGTGTATTTTAATATGTAATAACCATTTTTTCAATAAACTACTTACTTTTTTTATCGATTTTTTAAATATGAACTTTCTTTTGAAACACCCTGTATTTTTTTTAAATATTTATTTCGAACAATTTAGGGACAGCGGATAATTTTGCAATACCACGATACAATTAAATTCTCGCTAATGCTAATAATTGAGTAAATATTCAAAATCGCCTTATGCCTGTTACATACTTACACGCATAGACACTTGCTATAGATCTCATATCGATGAAATCAAAATCCTTTCTTAATTGTGAGAGCAAAAGAGCGCATGTGAGCTGCTGTGAAGAAATTTTTAAGTGACACGAACAAATGATTTATCTATATAGTGTCGGCGGTTATACAATCTATTACACGTAAATGATAGACAATAAACTAATAAAAGGACGCTTGGAATGACAAATATTTTTGAAAGATCACGGATGATAGCCCTACGCTTTTAAGATCGCAAAATGAATAATCCTATAATAGTATAAAGTTTTTTTTCGAGTAGCCAATTGCCAATTAACAAATAGTGAAGCACATGCAAAGTAAAACACGAAATTATCTCTACTGCGCTTTCTAAACAAAATCGCAAAATCAAACAATCATGCTATCTCTTTCGCACTCACGCAACTGGTTCTACTATTATAAAAACATTTTCATCGTTTTTCGTTACCTGCCTTCGTAAACGGAGCAGTGAAGCAAAACACCTTTGCATGTATTAGTTTTGCACAAACTTAATCCGAAAAATGATTATTTACAGAAGACATGTAAACTATGAAAATCGGTTCAGTACAGTTTGTCCCAAGCTGTTGCATACAAATCCCATATAAATTATTTTATATAGTATGGATATACTCACTGTACATAAAATTATTAGATACCCACTTGCGTATAACTATAAGATATACACATTAGTAAGATGATATACATCCCACAAAGCTGAGCTAGTGAATTATCTTTATTTAAGTTTACTTTTTTAACTCGGCTAACTTTAATAATTAAATAAATAAATAATTTTTTTTTTTTAATTTTTGTAATTTTTTTTTCTTTTATGTCGTGTATTCGTGTATAGACCTACGTAGAACTAGATATTTATTGAAGCAATTAAGAATGAAGCAGTCGTGTGTTCACTACTACGAAATACCGTGCACCCAAGTTAATGTAGACCTAAGCAGTCATTGAAATTTAAAATCACCAAAAAAAAAAAAAATGTTTTTTGTTTGTACTTAAATTTAAAATATTAAATGAAATTTTTTTCATACATTTGCTATATTTTTATAATATTCCCCGATTTGCAACAAAATTGTTTATTTTACTTTATAACATAGTTTGTAGTAAGCATAATTTGAAGGCAAAACAAGAAATAATACGACAAAAAAATATTTGTCTGAAAAGTCGGTTTACGGATTGATATTTTTACGTGATAACGTCATAAGAAAACATTGATGAAAACTGATTACAATAGAATAGTGCTTCGTATTGATTCAATTATTTCGCTTGTTCGTTTTGACTTCGTGCCTGTTGATGTCTGCCTAGCTGTACCCTGGCAGACGTCGTTCTGCCCTTCCCTATGCCACTCCATCCCCCTGTCCATACTACTATAAATGTATGCTGTGAGAGAAAGCGATTAAACTCGTTTCTAATTTTTAAATATTTCAATTAAATACAGCTACAAATAAATATTACTCGTGCATATTTAATCGCTGTATCTCGCCCCCTCACACTTGCATTTACATTATTGAGCTCCTACTCAAACACTCTCTCGCTCTCACGCTCTTAATGATCGCCTCGTATACGTATTTGTGTGGGCAGCAAGTATTTTTGAGTGTCTATTAAATAAGCAATTTAATATATTTACGCATATAAAATGTAACAACAACAAAAATCTACAACAAATAAAAACAACAGCTACAGCAACAGCAGCCACAAGTACAACAATAACAAGATCGTACATGACGTATAGCCGCACCCCACTGCGCGCTAGATAACAATAATACTCAAACACACATTGGGAAGGAAGGAATCTTTGGCCCAACAGTCGGAAAATATAGCCTTCACGAGGGTAATCGATTTCGCCGCAGGTCGAAACATGGAAAACAGTTGCACCAGAATGTTTTGATCGATGGAAGGACGCATCGAGAGTGTAGGATGTGCGAACGGTAATAGGCCCCAACGTCTACTCGGACCACTACCTTGTGGCAGCCAAGGTACGCGCGAACACAAAATGAAGGCTATATTGGTAAGCTGCAATCACAACAGACCGCCGAAGTCGATAAGTGAGCAGTGGAGACTCCCGTATCCACGGGGAGATGGATACGGCTGCCAAGAAAGTTATTGGGTACACCAGACCTGTATGAATCCTTGGTATGCCTAAGAGTGTCGCCAAGCCATTGCAGAGAAAGACACCCCTTACAAAAGAACTCTGCAGGCAGGAGCATCGTGAGCTGTTAAAAAACGATATCGTGAGAAACGGTGAGAGGAGAAACGCCTTTTCAGACGCAAAATAAAAAGGAACACGAAAGGCGTGAGCTTGAGGATGTTGATGTGTTATGTTATAGAAATGAATCTTCAAAGTTTTATCAAAAGGTCAAGCGTCTGACCGAAGGTTCTAAGCCCGGAGTTTCTTTCTGCAAGGACAATAATGGAAGTATGGTTACAGTTGCACAGGAATCACTGAGATTATGGAGAAGTCACTTCTCTATCCTACTTGGAGGCGAAGAGAACAATACCGCCGATAGAGAAGCAATACCTAGAATCACCAATTGATGATGGCTCTATTGTAGAGCCACTGGATTATAACGAGGTCGATTCAGTAATTAAAAAGCTGAAAAACAACAAAGCGGTATCCTCTGATGAGCTGCCAGCAGAGTTATTCAAGACCGGCGGTATGCACCAACTCTTATGCAAATTATGGTCCGATGAATGCATGTCCAACGATTGGAATCTCAGTGTCCTTTGTCCTATCTTCAAAAAAGGAGACTCCGCTGTCTGCTAGAAATACCGTTAATACCGTTAGTCTCCTTTCAATAGGTTAAAAAATTCTGTCCCCCGTGCTGTGTAAGGGGATGGAGTCATACACGAATGCACCGATAGGCCAGTATCAGTGTGGCTTCTGACCAAAACGGTCGACCAGTGACCAAATTTTCACTTTACGCCAAATCCTGGAAAAGACCCGTGAGTACAACAAAGACACACACCACCTAATTGTCGATTATAAGGCCTCTTTTGACACGCCGATAAGAACGAAATTCTTCAACGCCCTTTCTGAACTTGGAATCCCAGCAAAGAACGTTCGTATTTGCATGATGACGCTATCACACACCCAAAGCGTCGCCAGAGTAGGAAAGAACACCACCGAACCCTTTGACACCAAGAGAGGTTTCAGTCGTGCGACTTTTTCAATCTCTAGATCGAGTACCTCCTACGCCACTGTCCATATGTAGAACGGTCGGGCACGATCTTCCATAAGGAAGTGATGCTACTCGCATATGCTGATGATATTGACATAGTCAGCATTAACGAACGGCGAGCTAGCAGGGCGTTCTCGGAGATTGAGTAACAGTCACGTCTCATGAGCTTAGCGGTGAACAAGGATAAGACGAAGTACTTGGTGTCCACTCAGCAGACCATCAGAGCGTCTTGGACGGTCTGTGAGTATGGAGAATTTCAACTTCAACGTTGTAGAAAAGTTCGTCTATCTGGGAACAGAAATTACCAGCGAGAACAACGTCAGCTTTGAGATCAGAGGAAGAATCACGCTTGCTAATTGCTGCTACTTTGGGCTAAGCAAGCAAATTATTAGTAGAGCCCTCTCTCGAAATACGAAGATAAAAATCTATAAGACGCTGATAAACCCGATCCTGCTGTATGATGAGGTTGACACAGCGCATTAAATTCCAGCGGCTGCACTGGGCAAGATCAGGTCAATGATGACCTGAAGAAGCTTTGGATTGCCAGCGACTGACGCCGGCCTTTTCCTATGTGCGACCTTGACCAATAGACGATTGTAGAGCCAACTAAGTATGTAAAATATGCGCAACAACTAATAGAAGGAATCGATTCATCGAGCTGATCAAGAATATATATAATTTATGGGGTCTGCGATGTCTCCTTTACTGCGTTACAAACCTTCAGTAAGGCTGACAATACCATTTCACATTATGTATGCATGCTATAAAAAGATATACTACATAGCTGAAATAGTGGAGCTCCTTTAAAAAACAAAAAACAAAAAAACTTCAGAGTTTCAAAAAGGATCCATTGAAAAAATTGTTGGGTCTATTTTCGAGATAATAATCTAGAGTACATATACTAAAAAAAAAAGAAAAAAAAAATACGTGACCCGTAATGGCTGCCGCCTGGCAGATGTGAAACATATAAATTTATTATTTTTTCTATTAAATTATTTTTGAATGAAAACGAAAAAATGTTGGCAAACATTATCCCTATTTGCTAAATAGACATTAATTTTTGTGATGGGACAGTTATGCATTTTAAAGGCTTACATGTGTGTAAGCTCTTTCTGTATAGTCATCTGTATTTAATACAAGAACGTACTTACATATATGTACCATTGAACATTTTAAAGAACTTACCGAAATTATATTTTTTCAATCATTTTTTTTTTGGTTTTCAATATGTAATTGTTGAATTCTTTTTTGTTCTCATTTCAGCCTTAGGGCCTCGAGAACAATGTTTTTCTTTTGTTCCAAAGTGTCCATTTTTTTAGTTTGTTTTTGTGCTCAAGTAACGATTGAAGGTTCCGAGAAAAAAATTTGCGCCGAAAGGTGTTGCTACACCACATTTTATACTATAGCTTTCGAGATCTTAACGCTGTTGACGAACATATACAAAGATACACTTACATAGCTCGGCTTACTGAGCTTATTAATATACGCATGTAAGTAAATTTATTATATTTTACATTATAGCATGACCAACTCATCTTTCACCATCTTGCAAGTTCACCAAAACTAATATACGGCTGCACTCTAACATAACTATAGATTGGTATATTTGTAAGACGTTTACATATTTATTTTTCCGCAGATTGTATAATTAAACTGGTAAATGTAATTAAGTTTTGCGCACCGCAGATTACTGAATCCAAACGATTTCACTTTACTACTTAACTCTTTTCAATTTCTGGGGACTCATACAAAATAGTAAAAAAAAACTTTTTTTATTTTTATAATTTATTTTTAAGGTTACACATATTTTATTTTGTATTTTGTAGGTTTTATACATAAATTTTTATTTAAGGTTTCTGAAATAGTTGCGAATCAATTTAGATTTATCAAAACCGTTGTATTAGGTATTTCCGAAACAGTTGCAAATATCGGTAGTCATACCTAATCCCAAGCGGACTGCAGGATGACGACTGCAGCAAGCGGGGATGTGTTGCAAGAATTAAGTGGGCTGCTTGATATTTCTAAAAATGTGAATAATGAACTAAGAGCAGGATCATAAAGTTCTCATGAATAAATATATGCATCTGGTTCTACTCTTGGCGTTTTTTTTTTATGTGTGTCCGTATATAGTATGATGTTGGTATTAAGTTAGAAAAAAAAGAAAGGTTTTCAGCATTGTAAATATTAAGCATTTACGAAAATGCTGCCACATAAAGATGAGGTTGATCACGTGAATTACTTGATAGTTTTTTTTTTCTTCTTTACATTGCTCTCCGTAATGTCTATTCAGTGGCTGCCATGGCGCGAGCTTGAGCACGCACACGTTTCTCGTATTCCAGACGGTTCTGGCAGTAAATAGTATATGCCTCAGCTTGGGCTGGGTCTTTAATGTTGGGCTCATTAAGTAAATCTTGGATGCCCAGCAAGATTTGTTTGATGGTTATGGCTGGGCGCCAATCTTTCTCTTCATCAAGCAGTGACAGGCAGACCGTCCCCGAAGGATACACATTTGGATGAAAAAGAGGAGGTTCAAATTTGCACTTTGGCGGCGAAGTCGGATAGTCGTCCTTGAAGATCATGCGCAGCTTGTAGAGGCCACCCTCCCATGGGGTGGACTTCTTGCCAGGAATAGCACACTCCCAGATCATCAGATTAAGAGTGCCATCCGGATTCTTTGCTGGACGCGCAACAAATCCAAACGGATGGTCTTTGCGCCAGGCTTTGCGCTCCTCACCCAAACGAGTAATGGCAATACCAGACATTATATCTCTGCTACTTGGCCTTGATCAAGTTTTTTCGTATGTTTCCTCACGCTATTCGTCTCCGCTTTAGTTGCGTCGCGTCGCTTTTTTTTTGTTCTTCAATGCGCTGCAGCCAGTAATAAAAAAAAAAAATATAACAAAATTTTTTTGTTAAAAGTAAAACTGAATACCTTTAAATAGTTGGAATGGATATTTGTAATTTAATGGCGAAATAAAAAAATTTGCTATTTTCGATTTCCTCGCCTCGTCCGTCCACGCGTGCTTTCGTTTCTTCTTTCGACTTGTCCGCCGCGCCACTCCGCTGCTACACTTTTTTCGAACGAATGAAAAAAAAAAAAAGAGAGATTATAAAGTTGTGTAAATAAACTATTTTGCTATGATTTACATTTTATTAATTGCTACGATTGACTGAGCAGTTTTCAGGCGATACGGATGTGATGCTCGGCAAAGTAGAAAAACAATTTTAGCGCAAATGCGTAAGTCGGCTTCCTCTTTCTAACTCGTCTAAGACACGGACCGATAACATTAAATGGCAAATCTTTCACAAGAGCTGAAAACGATAAACAATATAGTCGATAGTATTCGAACCGATTACAAAATAATCGGAAGTACCCGAACCGATACAATAGTTCTAACCGATACGATACAAAAAAAAATCCATTTTCAGTATATTTTCGTTCCTTTCAAAAATTCGACCACTATGCAACTCTCCAAATATGGTCACAGTTTCAAAATTGAAACACTGCGAATTCAAAACATGCGCTATCCATTTATCAATAAAATGTTGTGTCATCGAGAGGGAGCCGGAGGTAAAGGGTTAAATTAGCCCAATCCCGGTTTTTTTAAACACCCGATAAAAATGGGATATCATTTTACACGAATGAAAAGTAATTGCTACGGTATGTAAAAGTAGGAGCTCGTAATTTTTAGTCCCGTACTC
The DNA here is from genome assembly GCA_035044765.1 of Leucophenga montana. Taxonomy (NCBI): domain Eukaryota; kingdom Metazoa; phylum Arthropoda; class Insecta; order Diptera; family Drosophilidae; genus Leucophenga; species Leucophenga montana. The sequence goes on from JAWNNQ010000643.1 coordinate 969,208, forward strand.
GAGTAGACGCTCGACGGGCCTGTTGGAATTTTCCGGGTTTGTTTTCTCATTTAGAACAGTCTCTTGTCTAAAAGCAAGATCAAACTCGGTTATACAAAAAGAGACAAAATTTTTCAAAATTAAAACTGCAAACCGGCAAATAACCGCTTATATTCACAGAGAGTATTAGGCTACGAAGGCAATTGTTTCAAGATCAGCTACAAATCGTCTTCATTCTGCTGGTTGTGATGTTGCAAATTTAGATACTTAAATCATCCTCAGGAATATAGCCCTTTATATCATATGTATTTACATACAAGTGTTCCCCTAATCATGTTTTGTGTTGCTATATTACCCTAATAATAATATAAATGAAATTATAAATACATCAAACCAATCTAAGTAAATAGATATAAATTATTATAATTACTTAATTAAGTTTTTTGTTGCTATATTACCCTATATAAATGAAATTATAAATACATCACACCAATCTAAGTAAATAGATATAAATATTTATAATTAATTAATTATGTTTTTTGTTGCTATATTACCCCAATAATAATATAAATGAAATTATAAATACATCACACCATTCTAAGTAAAGAGATATAAATTATTATAATTAAAGAAGTAGAAATGCTGCAATCGTGAGTTCATGACTTCGAAGACCCTGTCAACTATTTCATGTTGGAGACTCTGTGTATCATTTTCTTTTCAAGTCTTTAAAAATTTATTTAAAAGAACTAGCACTATGTATCTATTAATATTTTAACATTTTATTTATTTAAAATAATTTCAGGAAAAACACATCGACAGCTCTTTAGACTTTTTCTTCATACTATCACCGCCCAAGTCAGAGCCACAAACAGATGAGACTAAAACCGCCACATCGACATCGTCTTCGCCTGTCTCTGATACACAAATGTCACCAGTGGCAGAACAATAACAGACCGCGTTGGATTTGCTTTAAATGAATTTAATTTAAATAAACAAAATAATTTGTTTTTTGTTTTTTTCAAAACAAACAAATCAATGTGTAGAGTACGTTACTGTTACATTGCTGTGCAAATTGCAAATTGGAATTGGAAGAAAAGTGCTGCTCCTTGCAATTCTATTCTAAGAATGTAAAGAGCGTTTCCCCTGTACTCTTGGTTATTAAGATATGTAGAGCAGTCTCAATGTGGTTGAAATATTTGGTTAAGTGAAAATAGATTAGATTTAGACCGCAGAAAACATAAGGTATAACACAGAATAACTATAGGGTTTCTATGGTAGCGGCCTATATCCTTCTTACACGCAACTATTTCATCATATTAATTATATCTATAATTTTGTTACGATTGCTATGTATGTTTTTTCATTCCAAAGCATATTAATTAGCTTCTGATCGTCCTTCTCATCCATAACAAGGTCTTCGCTTAGCGGCGGATTGAACCTGAAATAAGGTATGTGCTGCACCAAGCTCTTGCCCGATCAACATGCTTGATCCACAAGCAAATTGCCTAAAAAGTAAAGCTTAGCAATAAATTAATTCATAAAACATAACATAAAATGTATAAAGCAGATTAACTTACCGTTTGTTGATATGCCATAGGCAAGTTTGTCAGATGCTTTCCGGTCGGAATACATCAGTATCTTTTCGTTCTGCCACAGTATAATCTGTTTCAAATTTAAAATTTTTAATCAGTATTTACAATTAAACTTCTTATCTTTATTTGAATATTTATAATCTGTTCGGACAACAATAAGTAATATTTGGATAATAAGAAAGCCCATTAGCTTACTTAACTAATATAGATGTTAATAAAAGCTCTTAACAATTTTAAACTATTTTAAACTATATTACATATTTAATTATACTTAATTAGGTTTATGTGGCAGGTCATCAGGTGCGCAAGAAGACGTGTTCGGTATTTACTGCTGACGTTTTTTACATCCTCAAATATTGAAATTTTTAAATCTTGGTGAATAATTGTGTTACTTACATACCAAGGTGCATTAACGCATAGTCGAAGGAGCTTCGATTGATATCGTTGTATTATATCTATGTTGGTTCTTGCTGTTGAGCCCCACAATTGGATTCCGTACGTCCATATTGGTTTTATTATAGTTTTATATATATCAGAATTTTATTCTCTAGTGTTAGAGTTAACTTAGAACCCAAAAGCCAATAAAGTGTCCTAATACGCAAACCAAGTCCGCCAAATCAAGCGCCTATCTAGATATAGTTATACCAAGATAATTTGCTTCAACTCTCTATGGCAGCTGGTAGTGGTTTTAATAAACAGTAGGACCTGTACCTTGTCTAAGGTTGAACGTCACATGTATCGATTTCTGTTCATTTACTTTGATCCGCCATTTGTCAAGCCAAACGTTTATATCATTTAGGTTATCTTGAAGGTTGCGTGCTGCTCATAATTTTTCGCCATGATGATATCGGCAAAGGTTGCAGTATACGTATGCGGAGACCGGTAAATCGGATGTAAATAGTGTATACAATATGCCAGAATTTATTTCAAATAAATCAATGAACTCATCTTTAATTTTGACCATAAATACTCTATTTTTCATGTATGAGTTCAAGATTTTGAATGCATGATAAGGAAGAAGTATTTTGAGTTTGTACATAAGTCCAGGGTGCCATACTTTATCAAAGGCTTTTGAGACATCTAGGAACGACGCGGTGCAGTATTCTTTATTTTCGAGAGCAGTTCTTGCAAATTTGTATACCCTGTTAACTTGTTCTATCGTAGAGTGGCTGAACCCGAATTGATGAGTAGGGATAAGATTGTTCCGTTCGATAATTGGACAATATTGGAAGGAGGCTTATCGGCCTATATGAGTTTATATAGCCGGGAGTTCTTTAAATGTTTTATCAGTAATAAGGTCATAACTAGGCTCTTTTTATCTGTCCCCTTTAGTATTTCTTTTTTTACTTCGCTTCGGCAGAAATTTTTTAGTGGTAAATCCATTTGTAGCGGATAGTCTAAGAATTGAAGTATTTCCTGGTCAGCGTCTATATTACTGGTTTCAAAAGGCTGAAAGACTTCTGCGAGATGGCCTGCAGAGGTTTCTGGCCCATGTATTATTCCTTCTCTTAATAGGTGGAATACGCTGTGATGCTTGACCTACTTCCATAGTGAGTAGTCAGTCGCTTGTGTTGGGGAGAGATTTGCAATATAGCTGTTGAATTTGTTACTTTTATGTTCTTGAAGCGTATATTTCAGGGTCCTAACTGCTAAGCCTCTTCTTGTCTATGGGGTTTCTGGTTGTTTGAGAGATACCACCGCTCTGTTGACTTGCGTATGTTTATTTGATTCAGATTCAACTGGCGTAGCGCACCAGGCCCCTTGCTGGATGGTGTTTGTGAGATGTTCTACAGCATTGTCTATGTCGATTTGGGTTTTGAGTGGAACATTTGATGCTAACGTTTCATTAATCATTCGCCTGAAGAGGTACCAATTTGTGTTTCTGTTATGGAGTATTGCTTATTTTTGTATTAGAGTGACGCATGCTAATTATTGCAATGATTGGTGAATGATTTGAAGACTTCTTTTTATTTCACTTTAATAGAGTATCAAGATTGACCCGCCACGTCCACTTTTTTGGGTAGTCCCCTTACAAATACAACCGCCCATTTTTGACTTTTCCAATGAAAAACTTTTTTATTGTTGTCAATATCAACTTAATAATTGATATGGTAGCTTCTAGTGGACGGATAATTCACATATACATAAAAAATTTTTAATTTAAAGCTTCACCATTCTACGTAATTTTGAAAAACTGTTTAAATCGAATCGATAAAAAAGAAAATACGAAACGGCAAGATATGCTAAAGGCGGAATAATATTGAGTAGTGCTTTTCACGACATCACAATTATAATAAATCAATTTTGAGTAGCCCTGGACAATGTTTGAAGAGGTGGACAGTCCAATTGCAAAAACGTAAACACAATAAAATTATAAATTAGCAGAAAAAAGTGTATGAGAGTGAGCGCAGCCGCTGTAGAAAAATACGGGCCAACTTATTAATATAATGTGCACGTTTGCATATAAAATTTTAATACAAAATTTCAATTTTGTTTGTTTTCATTTTGCTTTTGCTTTGGTTTTTTATCGATCGAGTTGGCAGGTCACTTTGCAAAAATTTCTGATAAATTTATCGGCTCGCCGAACTCGGCGTTACGGTTATAGGCTTAATAAGAGTCGTGACATTGAAAACTAGCATAACGTCTGAAAAATTTGAGCGGTAAAGTTAAAGGCAAGTCATGAAAACGCACTTAGAGTATTGCCATAAAATGCTGTTAAAGTGTTGCCACATAGTGCATTACACATATTTCCAGCTGTATAGAATTTTCAGTTCAGTTGTACCTTTGAAAATTTGGTGGCACTGTTCAGTCGGCGACAGCTGTTAAATTTGCGCCAAAAAGTTACAATAAAATTGCTATTATAACAAATTTACGTTAGAGAACGATGCGCAATCAATGCAACAGTTTCTAAATCTATATATTGGTATTGGATTTAGTTTTAAAGGATTTATAAGAGATAGCACTAAATCGCATCGGGTAAACCTGTGACTTTATTCACGTCCCACTTCAATTTTCTATGTGTCATTTTTTGCTCTGTGAACATGTCGACTTTTTTTTCCCAACAAAACGCAATTTGCGGGAAGGTTTGATTTGTGCTTTAATTTAAAGAAAAAAGCAAATGAAGCCCATCGTACGCTTTGTGAGGCTTACGGGGACTATGCTCCATCGATTTCAACTTGTGAGTAAAAGTGGTGATTTTGATACGGAGGACAAAGAACGTCCAGGCCAGCCCAAAAAGTTTGAAGATGAAGAATTGGAAGCATTACTCGACGAAGATCCATGTCAAAGCCTTCAATAATTGTTTGAAACAATGGGAGTTGACTTGTCAACAGTTGGCAAACGCATCAAAGCCATGGGAATGACTCAAAAGCAAGGAAATTGGGTGCCGTTTGAATTCAAGCCAAGCGACGTCGAAAGGAGATTTTTCACTTGTGAACAGCTGCTTCAAAGCCATATTCGGAAGAGTTTTTACATCGTATTGTTACTGGCGGTGAAAAGTGGATCCATACGACAACCCAAAGCGAAAAAAGTCATGGGAACCACCCGGCCATGCATCAACATCGACGGCCAAGCCGAATATTCATGGTGCCAAGATCATGCTCTGTATTTGGTGGGATCAGAAAGGTGTTGTGCACTATGAGCTGATGCAACCTAACCAAACCATAAATGGTGAATGTTACCAACAACAATTGATGCAATTGAGCCGAGCATTGAAGCAAAACGGCAGGAATATGCCAAAAGACACGAAAAGGTGGTTTTTCAAAATGACAACGGCTCGGCCACATGTTGCAAGATCCGTGAAGGAAACGTTGAATGCGTTCAATTGGGATTTACTACCCCACCCGCCTTATAGCCCCTTCTGACTATCACTTTTTTAGATCGATGATCCACGCCCTGGCTGAGCAGCACTTTACTTCTTACGAGGATACCAAAAAAATGGGTGGATTCGTGGATTGCCTCAAAAGACGAGCCGTTCTTCCGATGCGTATTACATATACTGCCAATGGGAGAATGTTTCTAATGATGGACAATACTTTGAATAATATATGTACATTGTAGCATTTTTTTTTAAATAAACTCAAAAATCGAAAAAATTCCTTTAAAATTAACATTGCGGTGCTACTCTACCGCATTGGCCTGTTGTACCAATTATTTGTGATTCCTTTTGTGTCGCGAGCAATTGAGAGGCAATGTATTCCAGAAACTGCTGGTACATGATGAAAATGGTAAATGTAAATTAGTTAAACATATAAGTCTACATATATATGTATATATATATATATATATATATATATATATATATATATATATATATATATATATATATATATATATATATATATATATATATATAATATTTGACGGACAATCATTTAGCACGGAACCAGCGCCGAAGTCAAAGAAATATGACGCAGCTGCAGTTAGGCCCAACATGAATGCCACGGCGGCTGGTACGCAAATCATTAACTGGCATTCATCATTTGAGGATTGTAAGTATATAAATACCTTACCAAATATATACTACAAATGCTTATATATGCTTTTCACATGCAGCTGGCTGGAGTTTCAATTGTACTACATCCTTCTGACGCAGTCCAAGTTATACGCGCACAGCTGCAGCAGCAATTCCAACCACAACACGCCTCTTCCAATAAATCATCGTTTCTGAATAACAACGCCTTCAATGTCAGCGCCATGAAAAATACCTCCTATATGTCGCCTTATCCAACACAAATCGGTGACGGTGACATACGCAATAAACGTAGTTTTAATGCATATTTGGCGTAAGTCTTTATATTATGTTATATCGGTTCAGGTGTTATTTTAAGTCTCCTAACTTACAGCAACTTTTGATGCTGATCAAGATAATATATTCCTTATGAGGTCTACAACGCCATCTGATTCAATGAAAACAAGAAAGAGTAATGCAGTCGTGAGTTCCCAACTTTGAAATATCCTGCCGCACTTCATACTCTAATTCAAATAAATAATTTTTTTTTTTTTTTTAAATATTAAAAGGAAAAAAAGCAAGAACAACGTGAACTTCGATCCAACCGAAGCATTAATACTCTTTACACTTGCCAATATGGCTAATTCAATTTTAAAATTTTTGGGTTACTTAAATTTTTAATACTTATAATTTATTCATAATTGTATTTTGAACGAATTTTTATTTTTTTAAGGTTATTAAAAATTAAAAAAATATTTGGTCAAATCAGGGGTTGGGCCCAAGTCGTCTAGATGCTAAACGGTTTTGCTATCGATGCCTCATATATTTGCTGATTTTATACAATACCTGCTATTATTAATTTGACTTACCTTTTGTATATAATTAACCATTGGCGGATCCAAGGGATGGGACTGAACTGAAGAACAGGATGCTCCGATACATCGCTTTGTTGCAATATATTGTTTTATATACTTTCTCTTCAAATCGCCTGATACTTGTAATAACAACAACCCCACCCCCTACCCACGCAAACAGACACCCTGAAGGTGACCCTCAAGGAGGGTCGAAATATATTGGTTGAAAATACATAAAATTGGTTTTAATTTGGACATTGAGCCTGCAAAACTATAGAATACAAGGGTCGCTAGCAAACAAATTAAATAAATCTTAATTGTTTATGCTTAGCCCACTGTATGATCAATAATAAAAATCCACATGAATTTGTAGAAAATTTGGAATATTTATTTCAATTTGAGTTAAACTTAATTTATTAATATGTACCTTAGTTAATCCATAAATAAGTTTGAATTTGTGAAATTCCTTCCATTAGTCATACACACACTCACATACATTATTCTTTTGATTTAGTATAAAATAGAAATTAGGATTACATAAAAATTGTACGCTGTCTAGTACGGAATAAGCTTACTTCAATGCAGTAGATAAAAATAAAATAAAATGTTGTGCTAAGTAAGGAACACTAATTCCAAACGAATGGAACACTTGTATATGGTTTACAATAGATTAAACTTCTTTTTTAGTGGGTAGAGGAGGGATTGGAGTCGATACTGCCACTAATGGATAGTGTGAACAGAAACAAAATTAAAAATAAACACAACAACTTTGCCTAGTTTTAATAAATGTTTTGATTAAACTTTGAAGACTTCTGGGAAAACAATTCGGTTTAGCTTGAAAAGCTGGTGGAGTGCGCTCATAAGACGAGGCTACGGCGGAGCAAATGTGGAACGATTTCGAATTAGCCGCGCACGGCGATTTACTTTGCTTTCTTCGATTCCTTCTTCTTGCTGTTGCTGTTACTGCTGCTGCTTTCCTTCGCTTCCTTTTCGGCTTTCTCCTCGGGATGATCCTCGTATCTTTATAATAAGATATAATTAGATTTGTTTAGTGCTGCGACAAAACTATGAAATACTTACGCAAATAACGTATTCAGTTCACCGCGCACCAGCGCCACCAATAACGGAGTGGTCATGCAGGCTGGCACCAGATACAACAGCGCAGGCTGTGCATGTTTAAAGACATGCATCACAAAGATTGTTGCGAGAAGTCCAAGGAAGTATGCCGCCAGAGTGGAGTAGAAGTAGACGCGCGTCTTACGCTTCTTGCTGTGATCAAAGCGAAGCAGCAGAGCAATGAAGATGCCCGGAATGACGATGTCGCCCAAGCCAAGCATGGCGAAATTCGAAGCATTTAGTCCGTTCTCAATGAGATCCTGTGGGAATACTAGCTTAATGGGCGCCTCGAAGCTCTTGGCAACTGTAACCATGACATTTGTGCCGAATACCCAGAAAATATCATAGAAAAATAGACCGCTCAGCAATATGACGCCAGTCACGAAGTTATTCAAGTGCAGCATCTCTACACCGTTGACCGCAAAGGCCACCCCGAATAGATTATTTGCAATCCAGTGCTTCTTCAGAAGATACCAGACACCGATAATTGAGGAGATGACCAAGCAGACGATGTCGTGCGTCGAGAACTTGTAGTTGATTATGTCCTCCTTTTGTTTGCCCTCGCCCTTGGTGAAGTGTATGTGGAATGGCACTTTTGGCACCGCCGCTGGCATCAGTGAGTTGATAATGGGACTGAGGAGGTGCGCCAGCGCTATCACACCCAGCACGAAGAAGTAGCCAGTGAGTAGCAGGTTAATGTGCTCCTTCGAAAAGAATTTAAAGAACATATATAGGCCGAATAGTGCAGCGGAAGCGATCAGGGGGAAAAACATTGCGTCCATCTTGCTCATTGTGTCCGCTTTCTCGCCAGTTACTTTTTTTAGCTTGTGCAGTTTCACCGAACGTATCGAGCCGAAAACAATCGGCAGCATTGCCATGATAACCAGGCTTCCGTATGCCACAAACATTCCCTCCGGCGTCGATGGCTTTTTTGCGTTCGTTATCGTTTCGGTGGCATTTTCCACCGCCTCCTTTACCGCTTCGCTCACATTTTCCACAACATTCTCCGCCATATCTACAGATTTCTACAACTCAGCTGTATCTTTATCAAGCTATACAGTTTAACTCCTAAATTTAATTTTAATGCAGTTCCACAATTTCTCCCCGACACGTAGCAATAGACACGTCGGAAACTGCTTCTTCTTCTTAATTGTCATTCACAGATACTGGCAACATACATTAAAAATACCATACATGTGAATGATGTTTTATTAAGCAAAGGTCAGACGTAGATTTGCACAAAATTTTCAAGTGCATCTAGAGTTTGGTGAAATCGAATGTTTTCTTCAAATCTCTATTTGGTGGTTAGATGTACAATTTATTTGGCACTTATTAGACTTTGTACAAATTTATGTTGAGTGCAAATCATTTGGTTTGGTGCACATACGGTTTTCATATTTAGTTGTTGTTAATTGATATTTGGAAATATACACAGCGACATTCAATACATGGCTTTTATTTAAGACAAGTGCAATGCAAAAATTGTATCAATTATTTAAACCATCTATATACAACTGATTTTGACAAAAAAAAAAGTACCATTTGAAAGGTATTATATGCACAATCCATGTTTCATAAAAATCGGTTAAAACCTTTATATATTAAAAGCTAAAAAACAAAAGTCATTCACACACATAGGTTTAACATGAAATACATATATTTATAAAACGATATCATAGGAGCAGCCGTTTGATAAAACCCTGCGAGAACGAAAGACATAAAACGTGATTTATTTTCTTTGTTTGTAGTTGTGTTGTGATTGGTGTATATTTACTTAGCAATAAGTAATACGTACTACGAATAGCTTCTCGATTTGTTACAAAGGATTATAATGGTAGAGTGGGTGATTCAGTTTGTTACGTAACAATTCTCAAGTTATCTTAATTGTTACCAATATAAAAATAAACAAATGTTTGAAGTCATATCATATTAAAAATTGGCAACATTGAACCACAATTATTATCAGCAGGATTACAAAATTTGTTGGCTATCAAATAAATAAATGCTGAGTCATGTTCGTGAAATGAATAAAAATTACAAAGCAAAAGGTAACATAAACATAGACAGGAGAAATCATACGGACACGCTGTGTTGCTGCTTAACGAGTTAGAGAACTTCTATGAAAATAATGGTTTTTGGGTACCCTGTCATAAAAACATAGGGCTTTGGTTCAATTTCCATGAAAGATAAATTGCATTTAGATCGAAAATTTTACTTGTTAGTTCTTATTCTTATAAACATATTTAAACTCAATAAATATATGTAGGTGCATTTAATTCGTGTTCTTGTCTTGAATTTAAACCCATACACAGTTTGGTTGCGTTTGTTCTTACAATTTGCTAGCAAGAACCACTAAGTAGAGAACGTTATATGGTTAGTGCAATAAACATTTGAACATGGCAAGTCATACACGGATTATCATTTGGAATAGTAACCCATACCCAAACATAGCCAATATGAGGGGGCAAACGTTTGCTTGCAAAACATTTGGCGTTTTTATTTAAGTAGTTTGCGCGTATGACCTTAGCTTTAGTGTTGGGGAGTATTGGTGTTGTGTATACAGTTTTGTTGTTGTAGCAGCTCCTTCTTGTGAGCTGATACAGCCACTTGGGCTGAGTTGGACAACCTTTGACTGCACAAATCTTCTTGTGCAGATCGGTCCGGGGCGTAAACCCAGTCGTCCTTGGGAACGATACAGTTTTGTGTGTGGTGTTGGTGAAGTGTTGATCTGTGATTGTGTAAATGTTGGTTACGAGGGATATTTAATTGGTGGTTCTTGTTTCTTTTTTATTATTTTGCGACAATGTTAGTTTTAGGGCCACACGGCATATGTGCATATGTACATTTGCACATAATAAGTTTGTGGAAATGTACATATGTAACATGCAGCAGGTGGCGGACCCCATAAAGTATATATGTACATACATATATTCTAGATCAGCATCGAAAACCCAATCGACTTAGCCATGTCCGCCATATACATATATATATATATATATATATATATATATATATATATATATATATATATATATATATATATATATATATATATATATATATATATATATATATATATATATATATATATATATATATATATATATATATATATATATATATATATATATATATATATATATATATATATATATATATATATATATATATATATATATCGGCCGTTGACCGGCATTCTCATGGACTTTCCGCAAAATTGCCTAAAACACTCATTCGAAATGCTTATTGACCGTGCAAAACGCTGTATCGAAGCACAAGGAAACTATTTTAAATAAAAAAAATAATCACTTTTGCAAAATATTAAATTTGAATTGTTTTTTTCAAACAGCCCTTCCTTCGAGATTCATTTTTCAACCGATGCGCAAAAGATACTGTCACTTTTAGCGCGATACCTTCTCTTGTAGTGGTCCGATTGTCATAAATTTTTTACAAGATGTCAGTGAAGGATGTACCTTTCCAATAGGTAGAAACAGCTATTTTTAAAAAGTCCTGTTTCTTTTGCGACAGACCTTGTATATATATACATAATTTTATTAAAAGACGACACAAAACTGGACATGGTACTAAAATGGAGTCAAGATTTTAATTCGATGAATTGAACAAGCTTAACAAAATAAAATTTTCAACATGTTCTGTGGCTTGCATATATGGAAAAATATTAGAAGATATGAAGATCTAAAAATTGAGAGAGTGAATCCAGTTCGAATCAAACGCCTTAAAAAACCATACAACTTTTTTCCATGTGATATAAGTAGTCAAAAACATTCTTCTGATCGATTGGAACTCACTCTACATATTTCATTACGATCGGTCAAACAATTGTTGAAATCATTGGGTACCAAAAACATATGCTACAGTCGTTTTTAATAATATTGAAGGAGATAGATATCAGCTATTGTTAATGATACATATTGTCGAATTTGGTTTTATGAGTATGTGTGAAGAATATAAAGGTCAGTCTCCTTTCTTAATTTACACAACTCGTACATTCTTCATTGACACACCCATATCAATCCGTCTGCTTATATCGTATGAACACATGCATATATCTCACACTGCATAGTGATGATATCAAGTATATCTTCAATATTCCATCCTTCCCAGATGACTACAGTGGAATAAGCCCTCTAATTTATTTAATTTTAAGGATATGGGTTTCAGAAGTTAGCAAAAACATACAAATATTTTTCACAATGGAACTGTGAAGTGTATTCAAAGTATAGCGGCTCTAGCACTTGTTCTTGTTTTGTGCCTAATACCTATATTCACTTACACAAATGAGTTTAAGTAATATAGATGCTTGTATGTGTACTTAATGTCTGACCCCATATTCTTAATAATTTAAAATGCCGAGCTTCTGCAACTCTCGTTTCATTTTCATCACGACTACAAGATCTGTACTAACTCTTCCAATTTTTTTTTTCGAAGTATAGACATCTACGAATGAAAAATTATTGACTGTAGAATGTGAAACACACAGCAAATTATCTAGTCCCTTAGATTGTTAGACACTAAATGATTATAGTCCTGGAGTTTATTACATATTCAATATCCATGAAAATTTTTATTTAAATCCACAAAAGATTCTAAAAACTTATATAATGATACGTTTGATAAAAAGTAAACTTATTGTACAATAATTAAAAACAAGAAACGGACGATGCTTTTGGGTGAAAAAAAAACAATATAAATACTTTTCACAATTCTAGCGAAATGTTAAGTATTAAGCCGCCCATTTTTCCAGTGGTCCATGTGTTACCAAAAAGAAAAAAAAAACATCTACATTGGCATATAACGGTAATTTTCACAATGGTTTTTTCTACTAATTTTCGAGCTCAAATAGTCCTTTTACCAAGTTTCAAACCGATTTTTAAAGATTTTGTGCGTTGCAAATACAGTTACATTATTAATGTTAATCACACTACGTGTGAGGAGTATACATAGTAATAATAGTAAGTAATTGTATGATGTTCAAAATCTGATTCTATTTATTTAAATGTGAGTCATACTTATATCCATACTAATTGAATGAAAAAAAAAAAAAACTAAAAATTTATTGTAACTTAGGTATCAGACCTTGTACAAGTATATATTTATCTTGTTTATTGCAGTTCGTCAAGTGTATATGGAATTTATTTGTTGTTGCTGTATTTATTCTGGGTGCTATTGTGACTAGCCACCCGCTTATCAACAAACATAACAACAATATGGGTAAATGTGGGAAGAAGATTCGGCTTCGGTTCTCCGAGATTAGAGCTGAGACTCGGTTTTCAGTCTTAAAAGGGAATGCGACGTAGATAGATCGTTATTGCCATTAGTCGTCAAAATTTAATCCATAGCATATTTTATTGTTGAAAAGTATAAGCTAACGAAATGCATAAACCGATAAAATTTTTTACTTCCGGTCACAGGCAAAAATCTGACCTTCGTCGCTCTTGTCCAGTGAAATTTCTCGGATTACTAATATCGTTGGCGATTCTGGTGCCAGGCATGTACGGTACGTAGACAATCGTTTTGTGATATAGTCGTACGAGAATGGAATGAATAATATCGCCTAATACGCCTCTCAGCTATTGAAACAGATGAGCCTGCTGAGCATAATCTCACCAGTTTAGACCGACTGCGGATGAATCTATTTACGAACTATGACAAAAACTCGCAGCCAACTGTGCGTGGAGAGCCGACGAATATAACGCTGGGTCTCTCGGTGAACTATATAGATATTGACGAAATGGATGGCAAGGTGACGCTACACTGCTGGGTCACGGTGGTATGTACAGCAACTTCACTTAAAATCTTTAATTAGCAAGTGGTATTTTATAATACTCGATAGCGTTGGATGGATGAGAAGAGATCGTGGAACGCAGTTGAGTATGAGAACATAACCCAGATACATTTGCGCACCAGGGAGATCTGGCGTCCGGAAATAACCCTCTTCAACAGTGCTGGGGATGGCGGCGATTACTTGGGGGATACACAGGTGATCCTATTTTACGAAGGTTCTCTGCTCTGGGTTCCGCCGGCCGTATACACCGCCTATTGTAACCTTAATATGCGACAGTGGCCATACGACAGACAGACATGCAAACTAAAAATCGGATCGTGGACACTTACAAATATTGATCCAGGCTACATGAAGCTAAAGGATGTGCTTGATTATGATGAGTTGGTGCAGTCTACCGAGTGGGAAATCATTGACGGCAAGGCGAAATATGTACGCAAGGACTATTACAACTACGTGGAGTTTACGTTCCAGCTGCAGCGTCGCTCCTCCATGTACACGGCGATTATCTACACTCCAGCAACTTGCATTATACTAATGTCTCTGTCCGCTTTCTGGCTGCCGCCCCAAATGGGAGAGAAGATATTGCTCAATGGCATCGTCATCGTCGTCATCGCTGCTTTCTTAATGTATTTCGCACAACTGTTGCCCGTACTCGCACAGAATACGCCACTAATCGGTGAGTCGAAATTTCAGATACATAGAGAGAAGGCGAGAGTGAGATAGTTGCATGAATACAATATTTAATCAGATATGGTTGTAAGAATGGCGATAAACGGTCAAATGGGGGCTTATTTAAATGAAACATTTGAAGTCAATTGGCATTGTAGGGCACGTGTTGAGTGTAGTTTCATAAACTTAAACTTTTTGTTGGTGAAATACATAGACAAAATTTAATCTGCTTCGAACTGTTTACAGATGTTGTAGTTGAAATCCAATAGATCTGCAACAAGTTAAAATCGGTAATTGATAGTTTTTTCCAGCTTGGAAAGCAGACTTGGTCTATCAATCGAAAGAAATAATTTTGCTAGTTTATTTTTACGACAGGTGGATTTTTAAGGTGCCATGTTCTGTAGGGCTCGGTATGGATCTACAAAGAATATTTAGTTGAGATCAACATTTGTTCCAAACACAATAAATTTGTCTTTTCAATCTTCAATAACAAAAAAAAAAAAAAAAATTACCGTCTGTTTGCACATCGAGATCATGCTTCGATATTTATCTCTCCTTCTCCCTCTTCAGATAAAGTGTATCAAAGGAACATAACTATAACGGTTAGCCCCATAAAAACATGCCATATCGTAAGTCTTTTTGTACGATTTTGTTTTTGTGGTTAATTAAGCTACAATGCCAAATTAAGTGCATCTTACGGTAATCCTAATAAATTATTCCTTATATTCAGATCGGACCACCAAAGAATATATCCCTTATACAAATCTATACTTCAAATAATTGTTTTTTGATTAAAATTGTTCTTTTCTTTTTAATTCAAATTATTTTTTTTATAACATTACAAAAAGTATTTGTAACAGGGTATATTCCGTTTGCATTTTTTTTTTTGTTAATTTTTATAGTATGACATGATTTTTCTTAAAAATGGCAAAGCCTACTTTAGGACCAACTTAATATAGTTTTTAGAAAGCAAAAGTAGTGGCCAAATCGAGGCCAACTACAAATTATGGCATGTACACTGTACAGGAAATAATATATTCGAACACCTACTTGTTATACCCTGCACAAAAATATTTGTAACGGGGTATATTAGGATCGTTGAGTTGTCAAAATATATGTAACCTAGCGTAGGAAGCACAGAGGCTTCATAAATCTATTCTCTCAATCTTTGAGATATTGGTTTGAAAGTTGGTTTGCAAAATTGTTGTAACCAGAAGCATCAATATTATAAAAATCTTAATGTCTTCACAATTTAAACAACTATTTTTAAAATAATAAGTGTCTTGACATCGATCACCTACATACAAAAGGTCAATCGAATAAAGGTTGATATTAAATTTCAATAATAATAGCTGATATTGTATAAATATACGGGTATATTGCAGAGTATATTGAGACCTCTATAGCTTATCTGTCTCGCATGCATGCTTGCTGTATTGCCTATGCTAACATCTCATCGGTGTATGGTTCAAATCCTACTTACTCACAAGTTTCTATAATAAATTATATGCTATTTCCAGTTTTTACATACCCAATAAAACTATCACCAAATGTCCATCACATTAACAACAGCCAAAAAGGGTCAAAGCCTCGATTCATAAATTAATATATGTGATTGTTAGTGTAAACAGTATTTAAGCTTCGACTCTACTGAAGTTAACGTTTTATCTTGCTATACGCTTCAAACGTAATGTGAATAGTACAATATTATATAATTTTGTAACGAAGATTGTAACGCATTGAAGAAACGGAGAAGCCATAGATAATCGAATTAGATATGCCCGTCTGTCTGTCCCTTTTCTGTATGAATCAAAACTAGTCGCAAAGTTTTTAAAATATCGATCTGAGACTTTCTATATCTATCACAACTACTATGCCACGCCTACTTTTAGTGTAGCCCCCATACAAACCCATCTCCCACTTTTCGGATTCTGTATAAAAACAGTTTTCATTACAGTCCACTTAAAACACAATATTGTGGCTTCTAATGGACGGAAGCTTCACATAGTAATGAACTAACACCTTGAAAATGCAATGTAGGCGTTTGAAGAGTATTGAAGATTTAGTTTTACTGAAGTTAATATTTGCTCCTGTTTTTTTCTTTTTTAATTTACGTATGCAATGATGCAGGTTATTTTGAACTTTCGAACTCACGACTTATATATTTTTTGAGTGCGTGCGTGAGTGAGTGCGATGCGTGCTTTCCGTCGATCACAACATGATCAATTGGATTGCTTGTGTTTTGATCGTTACTTCATCAAGTAGCTAAGGTGTGGAAATCTGGTACGGTGCACAAATCAGGATAATGTTGAAACACTTAGGCCGTATACGTATCGCCAGGCTTTCGTCCACTGGTATGAAACTGGAGCACAGATCGCGTAACAACAAAGGCGCAAATTGCGGTGTTGTCAGCCTTAAATTTGCCGAGGGCATCAACCAGCTGGTGATCTGTACCAGCCCTGTAGAGCTACAGGACATTCCAGGTGCATATCCGTAATTCACGGTTCTTAAATCATTTGCGGGCTTCGTCATCAAAGGTGGATTGCATTTGAAGCTTCCTCTGCGTCTTCACTGGTAAATGTCGTTTTGCGGTGGCGGGAACCAAACCGAGCGCACCAACCCCTAATTAAGTAGAGTAGGTGCCTTCTCAACATTTGCTCACATTTCAACTACCAATTATTATACCATTTTTACGTGTGAAATGGTATCAGTTTGTCTGAAAGTTAATAACGAATTAAAGGAGGCATCGTAGACCCCATAAAGTATATATATTCTTGATCAGCTCGATGAGACAAATCGATCTATCTATTTTCGTCTGTCTGGTTGTCCGTTTGGTTGTTGTTGCGTTTTTTTTTTGGGACCAGTAACCAGTAAATTGGCACCTAGATTTCTTTTTATTGCAGTCAGATAGAGTGCCGAAATTGACCCACCACGCCCACTTTTTAGGGTAGCCCCCATACAAATCTCCTTCTACTTATGACTTTTTGTATGAAAAACTTTTTTATTGTAGTCAATATCAATTTGATAATTGATGTGGTAGCTTCTTATGGACGGAGTCTTCACATCCCACATTTTGCAGTAACCCCCATACAAACCCAGTGTTCTGTTTTTGTATGAAAAAATTATTTATTTAAATCAATATTAGCTTGAAATTCGATGTGGTGGCTTTTTATGGTAAGTGTCTTCATATACTGTAACTCTGGTCGTGCCCAGCTGACTTTTTGTGGTAGCCCCATACAATCCCATGGCCCATTTTGTGTTTTTCCATGAAAAACATCTTTAATTAAGTCAATATCAACTTGAAATTCGATGTTGTGGTTTCTTAAGAGGTTTCACATACATATACAAATGGGTGTGTCCCGCCCACTTTTTGAGGTTGCCCTTGTACAAACACACCGTTCACTTTTATACATTTGTACGAAAAACTACTTCAGTTAAGTCAATATCACCTTGATATTTGATGTGGTGGTTTCTTATGGATGGTCGCTTTACACACATATGCTAATGGGCTTGTACCGCCCACTTTTTGGAGTTGCCCCCATACAAACCCACCCCACGTTTATGTTTTACAATACCATTTAATATTTTGTGCGAATAGTATTAGAGCTTAGGTTCAACCGAACTTAACGTTTTTTTTATTAATTCTTTAAGTTGGTCCTATCCTGTATCTGTTTTGCAAAACAAATATATTTGGCTGAATATCTAAGAAACTAACTGAATACAACATATAGCAGCATAGAATCCATCAAGAATATGCTCGTATGTACAATACTTTAAATGGTATCAAATGTCTACGACAGTGCTTTGTAAACTTTCAGGAAATTAGTAACAAATATTGATGCTGTGACCCAACATCTTTCTATATTGAATGAACAATTAATTGTTAAAATATATAAATTAACAACCGTTCAAAAATTGTCCTAATCGTTTGGTCAAATGAAATGTTATGTTATGTTATATGGGTCTTCTATGGCAAACGGTCGCTTGTTTTTTTTTTTCTAAATAATAGTAAACAAAATTAAAAAAGAAAACAGCTGATACTGACAAGCATTTTGTAGGCGGATTACCCATCGATTTTCATGCATATTCCACGTATTCCTCTTTATCCATAAAATATTTATTTTCTTTTGCAGTTGTCTTTTACAGTGCCTGCCTTCTGCTCCTCAGTATTTCGACCATTATAGCTGTAACTGTACTCTATCTTTCTACGGCAAAGCATAAGCGACGTGTTCCAGAGATCTTAAAGCGCTGGATCAACGGAAAGCTAGGCGTAATACTGCTTCTGTCAAATTTTACATACGAGGCGGAACCGCAGTCGGTTTTACACAACGGCACTAACGAGATGGAGGAGCATGTCTACGACAATGCAGACACAGATCCAACCGATCCGTTTGGTATCAATCCTGTTGCAGAACCCTCGAAACGTGCTCTCCAATTTGAATGGGTTCTCCTGGCCACAGCGGTGGATCGAGTCTTCTTTCTGTGTTATTGCATTGTCTTTGCAGTGCTGGCGATTGTCTACTCAGTTTAAGTATGGAGGAATGAAGAATAAAATGGAAGTTAATAATTCAAATTCATATACTTTAACTTTAAAATTTAATTTCAATTTCTTTTCGGAATAAAATCTTATAATTAATTACAACACTTATGTATGTATTTACACACAGAATTATTATCTAAAAACATCGTACGTACATAAGTATAAGTAGAAATTAAGAAACTAATTAGCACAACTAATTACTGTATTGCTTCCGAGTTTGAAGTGGGTTTAGGGCGCAGCCTGGACTGTGTCTCTGCTGCCTTCGGCCTGCGATTTTGCTTTGTTATTATCACATATGAAATTACACAATTAACCAAAGATGCAGGATGTATGCACGATGATACGACGAAATGACCTTTTTATAGTCATTTCTTTCCGGTCTGGGTTGCTTTGACTTGTGACCCAAGCACGGCGGGTGGTTGGCCATCTAATGCTGGCCATAGAAAGGAATTAGCTTCGTCCGAACGAAAGTGAGAAACAAATTAGGGTTGCGTTTAAGTACCAAATAATTGACTACATTTCATTCACTTAATTAAATGCATTGCTTGGTGTACGGTGTTCATAGCTGCCGGAGGTACCTCCCGAAGTTGCCGATGCGCCAGTTCCTTCTCCTCCTCCGTCTGCTAGAGCAGTTCTGTTGTATGGCGTGCTGACGAAAGTGCCGCTGCTCTGTGTTCCTCCGATTGGTGATGGCAGCGACGCTGTTGATGGCGATGGGAAGCCAAGACTCGAGGTCGATGACGGCGATGTCAGTTCGTGTACATGAGGATGGTGGGAATGGTGGGCATGATGGTGATGCAGAAATTGCGCATGGTGTGCCGGATGCTGAACCATCGCTGAGTGATGAGGATGAGATGGATGCTTGTAGGAACTCAACATGTTTGTTGCTGGATCACAACCCTGGGCTTGGGCTTGACAGGCAGCCATTAGACCGTGAAAGTCAAATTTATAAGCGTAACGTTTGCCATGGACTTTCGTCATGATGTTCTTGTCGTAATAGTAACTGTAACGAAAATAAAACATACAATGAATCATTTGCATAAATTTCGAGAATATTAGTGTCGTGAATCGTGAAAGAAGCTTGCGCTTCAAGGTTGATCCCGTTTGGCAACTATTTAGATAAATTGTTACTTACTTATTCTTTAGCTAGACTAATTTCACTGTGCTAAAAAAAATATAAAAACCGGAGTACTAGGCTGGTAAACGTAAATGAGCTCCAAAACAATTGATGGGATTATTGATAATGTTCAAAGTTAAAATTTTCTTTCACTATCTTTGGTTTTTAAGCACTACCGGTTTTTTACCATGTCGGATTGCTAACATTATAAACAAAAGCTAAAATTCACTAATTAACATTATTTTTATAACACTAGGATCGATGATAAATGCTGAAATAACACATTTTCGTATACGTACTTGTATTATGAAAAACTTGTTAAATTTGATTTAAATATTTGATCATCTATGATACACTATTACCCCTTGTAAGATACATTTTAAGCTTAGCTAACAAAAAAAATTAAAAACAAACTTTCATTTTAAGGGTACAAGTAAGTGAAAAACCAATCAAGCAGCATTCGATTCAATAAACTAAAACAAGCAAACATATTTTCTTAAAATGTTGCTTTCATTGCTTATGAAAAGATTTTTTTTGTTTACCCTGTAATACAGGGCTTGTACCCAAAGGGACAAGAGTATAACAAGTTTGTGCGAATCTATAATTGTGACGAAGTTTTTGGCCAAACATGAAACAAAAGTTGTCGCACAACCTCCGTATTCACCAGATTTGGCGCCCTGTGAATTTTTTCTGTTTCCGAAACTTAAATATCCGCTCCGTGGAACGCGTCATGAGTCTACTGAGGACATAAAAAAAAAATATTCGCCGAAGGAACTAAAGGCTATCTCGGCCGAGGCGAATAACAAGTGTACGGAAAATTGGATTAACCATTGGCATGCTTGTATTGAATCAAAAGGAGCGTAATTTGAAGGCGATAATAAAGATTTATATTAAAATGCCATAAAATGGTTTTTAACCAATCCGGGTCAATTTTGGTATTCTTGATCAGCATTGTAAACTGAGTCCATTTAGCAATGTTCGTTCGACTAACCGTCCGTCTAAATCTTAGGAACTGTAAGAGCCAGAGTTTTCAAACTTAGACATTTAGATTCTCCTTGATCGAGTTAATTAAATATTGTGGATGCTACGCCCACAATACGGGTATTTGATCCGGCCGAATAGCCGGAAAAAGTTTTTCATATTTTTGTTTTGATTTTCTCGTTGAGCGAGGGGTGATGAAGAAGGTGCCAACACCAGAAGTTTTTCATATTTCTATTTTGATTTTCTTTTTAATTCATTAATTTATTTGTATTAATTAAATGAAATTATGTTTTTTGTTATATAAAGTTTTGATATGAAGAGATCAACATTAGCAAGAGTGCAGGTTATTTCGTAGTCGAGAATACACGACTGCTCGTTTAGATTTGATCATCAAAAGTTACATAAGGTCTGTAGCAAAACTATACACCACTAAAAACCTTAATACGCTGTGGGACCTGGTAAGCAAAAACTCACTACAAACTTGCATGGTTTATAATATTTCTTAATTCGATATTTTCGAAGATACTGGCGTCAACCCCCGCTTTTTGTTAATTAAATTTTGGTGGAGGCTCAGTCATGGTGAGGGGTACATTTATGAAGTATGACACCTTTAAAATACGATTCGTAAGTTTAAGAATGAATAGTGTGGTACGATTTCTAAAGGAAAATATAGAAATACCGTACACTTTTATGCATAATAACACAAGAACTCACATAGGTCGGCAAACAAAAGCTTTTTTGAAATATTGTTCAGTGGAAACTTTGGACTGGTCAGCGCAGCACCCAGAGCTAAACTAGAAAACATATACGCTGTAAACAAGTATGATTCTGTCGGAGAGTGAAAGCTAGCCAATTTAAAAGAATCGAAAAACGTCGCCTTCTGTATCAAGATGAGCTTATTTGAGATGGCAACGAAGTCCTATTTAATATAGAATTAAAATATAGAAATACTATCCCAACGATTTATTTGTTATACTCGTATGCTGAATAAAACCAAGTGTCGTATAGGCTTGTTACAGTTTAAAACTAAATTTTCTCATTTTTTTTTTGTATTTAACTTTAAAACACTTGAGAACTTTTAATGACTCAAAATTAAAAATAAAGTTCTTCGAATATATATTTTTAAAAAAAATTAGTTCTTTAGTTATAAGTTAATTCAAATAACCAAAATGAAAAAAAAAAAAAAAACAAGTGTCGAATAGTTTTAATACAGACATCGTTTGTGCATGTCCAATCTCAGCTCAATTCGATCAGTAGAAATGGGTTAAAATTGCGTTCCAAGATTTGAATATAAACATCATAAATACATTCGAATCTCCAAATTTCATTCATAAAATATAATTTTATGACTGAAATTTGGAAATGTCTTTCTCCTCAAAATGTTAAAATCTCTTAAAATTTAGTTGTATGAATCAAATTTGGAGGTTTTGAGGAGAAAGAGATTTTTTTGTCACCCTGACAGTAAATTAAATAAAATCCTTTAAAATATGTCATGAGTTTCTGCTAAATATTTCATTCCGTGCGTAAAGTGGCCAGCTAAAGAAATAAAAAAGTTGTACTTATAAAACATTTCGTCTGGGTGACCTCGAGAAACACGCTTATCTATAAATAAATAGGCAAGTGAAAAACGTTCAAACCCTTTTTAACCCCCTTAAACACAGCATATTGGCTTCATTTTTTTTTTTTGGGAGTGGTTGTGAGGTGGAGCAGGAACGAATGTTTTTTTTTTTTTTTTCTAAAGTAGGTAAAGCCCACAAAGATCTAACAAAAAAAAAAATTTAGTAACGCCATAGCTTCCTATAAGCAACAGAAAAAAAATGGTTGTTTTTGTTTGGCGGCGCTGTATACACAAAATAAAAAAGAGGGATCTGATTTCTCCATTTCCTTATTTACATCTTTCTATACACTTTAGAATAATATAATACTGTAGCGTATTCCGCATAGCTACTCGTTTTTTTGGTTCCTTTGCTTTCAGTTGGAAGAATAGAGAACAAAATAATCTCTATCTCTATCGTGCACTAAACACATTTCACATTTCGGAGCAGCTGGATGCTAGACTCAAAACTGTTGTTCAACTAATACTAATTTTTGTTTCCCTTTAGCATCATTCAGCTGGCCTCGCCATGCGTTCGTTGGTATATGTATGTGTGACAACAGGAAGGTTTTTTCACACATATGACTGGACACCGTTGGTCTAGAGATGAAAGGGAAACATCTGTATTATTGATATTTTTATTATTCGGTACTTTTAAAAAAAAAGTTCGAATTTTTTTCTGAGAAAAATATTTCCTTATGCAAAATGTTCTAAGTAAAACAAAAAACAGCTGATATCATTCATATATGGTCAGAAAATTCCACAAATTTCACAGAACTATTCGATTTGTCAAAAGTTACTCGCAGTTCCAACGACACAAGTAAGCGTAGAGCGTTTGTTTTCAAGCGTCAAGTTTATTATTATCCATACCTAGTGTGACCATCTGTCCCATTTATTTGGAAAATTTCCCCGAATTTTGGCGATTGTCCCTGGGTCTTGAAATTGGAATAAGTGTCCCTGAATTCGGCGAGACATTTTTTATTTAAGGGCTCATTAACACCATTAGCATTAAATGCAAAACACAAAGTTCAAAATTCACACACTGCACGAATATACACTTATTGCATTCAACAATGCATATATCGTTCTCCTTTCCTTCTTTCTCTATATAATAATACTTAACACTAGCACGAAAGGAAAGAATATAAGTACACAGACAAACGCGAAGCATGTATTCTTCCTATTCGATGCATACACGCGATACATAAACAGGAGCGGTAAGTAAAAACAATGTTATGTGTACATACTTCGTGTCTCTGTTTGTGCAAGCGTTGAGTGTTAAAATAAAGAAAGAAGGAAAGAAGAACGATGTATGCCTTGCAATAAACGTGTATTCGTGAGTTGTGCTTTGTACACGCATATTTCATTCGCTCTCAAATGTAGCATTATGTTCAAAAGTGTTGTTAAATTCAATAGCCTAAATGTAAATGCGTATTTACCGCGATTTTCGAAGTAAATATCCATTTATAAAGAAATCAAAAAATGATTATATCGATAACGTTACTTGTAATTTGTGCAATCAAATCTTTAATTTTGCGCACAGTGGAAAAGTTCCTTCAAAGCACACTTAAAATCAGAAAAACGCAAGAAATGTATTTCTGCCGCTGCTTCTTCCCAAAAAAATGGTTCATTTTTCACTGAATCCCAAGATGATAAATTTGCTTTGCAACCTGTTATAGCCGAAGGAGTCTGGACATATCATGTTATCTCCTAAAATAATCCTTTTCGTTCAGCCGATTGGGCATCAAAAGTCTTCCGAAACGTTTTTAAATTGAGTAAGTTTAGCTGTGCGCGTACCAAATGCGAAGCAATTGCAATTAAAATGTGTTTCTTTTTGCGGTGAATTTGACGTAAAATTTCGAGGTCCAAGGCATCGATATTTTTTTTTAAAGAATTTTAACTGTTTAACTCAGTTATCTACTGATTTTCATTCTCTTTGTTTCTTCATATACAGAAAAGTAAACTAGATCTATTTTTTAAGCTAATTTCTGCGTTTTTTTTATTTAAAAACTGTCCCCGAATTTGGGTCAACGTCTCCGGATTTTTCATTCTAATTTATTCGAAACTAATGAATTTTTGATGTTCGAATACTTATGGTCACACTATCCATACCCACTTTACCCACTTTTGATTCATATAGGCAGGTGATAGACAGACTGACATGGCTAGTTCGGTTGGTCTCGTCGAAGAGTATAAAAATGAAGTGTGGAGAGTATGAGTGAAGAGTATAAAAATGTAAGTATATGTTTGTATTTACTTAAGCTCAATACTGAAACCAATGAGAATATTTGATACCGAAAAAACTTCATATAAAAAAACGCTGTCACACAACAAACAACAATTTTCGACAAGAACTGTTTTTCATCGAGTATTCAGATAACAAAAATGTTTGCTACCGAAAATACTTCATATACTCAAAAACCCGTGGGCAGAGAGTGTGACCTTTTCCATTTCTGTCGAAAAAAAAAACCAAAGAAAAATCAATATGTGTGGACTTTTCACCTAATAAATATCAGATTTTAGTATTTCATGTTGATTTGGGAACACAGTTTTTTGTTTATTTGACATAGCAGTAATAATGTAACAATTTCGGTAGCAAAATTTTTCATCGATCTCAGTATTGGACTTTACTCTTGAATATAGACTAGTTTATTTGAAAAGATTTAAATAACATGTCATTAATTTGATATATGGTTTTTGAAACGTTGGCAATAGTTATTAATATAATAATTATTCTCTTATTTTTTTTTTTCAAGAACCGGTACCGTATCGGTATACCGAAACCAAAAACCAAAAACCGTACCGAAACCGAATACCGAAATAAATTAGAACCGGTACAAAACCTTATACGAAAACGCACGTTTCGGTGTGTACTCTATTACAAACATATTAAAATAAAAGTGCACAAAGTCTGTATATTACTTTTAATGATAATATGAAACTTGTAATATACACTGTTGCAGATCATCAATATCGATTGTATATAATCAAATGTTGATATTACAAGCAGAACGTTAACTGATATTTTAATTGATTAACTGTTTTAATTATTTTTTGCTTACAAAAGATGGTATTTAAAGTCTATAGAGGGCAACCTTTCTCTAAGTGTACTGTGTCAAAGCACTGTTGCAGTGCTCTCTCCATTCAATTATTAATTCATTCATTCATTAATTCATTGACGCTTACTTACCGCAAAGCTCTGCTCAATTTATCGTAATTCATATTCGGTTTGGCTTTCCGCTCGCCCCACCGCTTGGCTACCTCATCGGGGTCAATGAGACGAAACTCGCCCGATTGGCCCTCCCAGCTAATGTAGTTGGCGTTCGACGAATCAGCGAGCAGTTCGAGTAGAAACTGCCAAAGTTGTATCTGCCCTCCAGAGCCTTGTGCGACCAATCGGTGCGAGGCGGCATTTAAAAGCTGATACGGATCTTTAAATAAAGCAAAGAAAATGAAAAGAGAAAGAAAAAAAGAGACTTGAAGCGTTAAAAAACCAACAAGATACAAAATCTAATATGTATAAAGTATCTGTGTATGAACGAAAACAGAGAGAGAGAGAGAGAGAGAGAGAAAGAGAGTATCTTTTAGTGGTGTGTGGAATGCGTTGTGTTTTTTGTTGCCGCATTTAATGTGAAACGTGGCAAGAAACTAAAATGAATAAACAGGAATCCGTTTCAGTCGGATTCAGCGAAAACCGCAAATGGCAATAAATCTGTCGAGCTGTGGTTTTGTTTGGTGCTGGGGAAATCCTACAATCAAGAAGGTCGAATCGGAGTACAACATGGATGTGACTAGCACGTCGACAGTGAATGGCAGTGAACGTTTGATGTAATTTTTTATTAAAGCATAATTATTACCTAGAAAAGCATATAAAAATAGTTCACTTCGTCAAAACAGAAGGGGGCTGTACCGATTTTAAATATATTGGAAAAATATTTCATAGGCAATCTATCTCTTTAACATAAAAGAAAATTTCCAAAAAAACTGATAATACAAATTCCACACTATGTGTGAAAGGAACTAAAAAAAATCACTTGCTTATTTCCAACTACTGATTGCTTAAATTCCACAGAAAAAAATGAAATAAATTGTTTACGCGATTTACCAAGAAGCACATCTTAATTTATTAAAAAAAAATACTTTGTGACAATGAATCACCGCCGAAAAATATTTTGTTAAATTTATTATTATGTATCAATTGGCGCCGGCCATGTGAATGTTAAAGTGTTTATCCGGAAATGCCAAACTGATGTTGCAGCATCTTGTTTTGAATTAATTGAAAACATGACTGATCTAGAATATTGAGACAACGCACCATTGAAGATCATTGATCCCGCTGCTGCTGCAGCTGCTGCGTGATGCGCGTGACCGCTGTGATAGGTAGCTGTCGGATGGTGGTGGTGGTGATGATGTTGGTGGTGGCCATGCGGATGCGGATGATGGTGCGCCGGTGGTTGCATACGCAATCCGAATCGGCGATTAAAATCTTCAGAGAGGCGCCACATTACGCCTACGTCGACACTGACACTCATTATACTGTCTATCTTTAGATTTTTTTTTTTTATCGACTGCTTTTAAGTTCTTTGGTTTTTTTGGTTTTTCCCAGAATTAGTCGATTTATTTTTAAACGATTTTTATTAATACTTTTAATATTAATTTTTTATTTTTAACAAAACATTGGCAAATGTATTTGGAATTCCTTTCACATAAAAACCTGTTTTACACTCAGATTGGGCGAAATTGATTTTTATTTTATATGCGGGCGCGTGTGCGTTGCGACTGAACTACGGAAAACAACTGAATGGAAAGTTAAAAGATTTTCCGCAAGTTAGTAAAAAAGTATTTTCCATCGGAACTGGCAATCTGCTTTCACCTGCCCAGTGGGTGGTCATTGTGTCGAGTCAAAGGTGCACGCACGACCACTTGTCCATTTATAGGGAAATCCCCATTCCGTTCTAAGCGCAACAACAAATATAACCGAATTCACTCAGCGTGCGCTGCCGATTAAATGCAATCTAATGTAACTTTAGTAATCCTGTTTGGCATAAAAAACAAATCAATTAAATAGAAGTTGATTTCGGTTTCCTTTTCAATTTATAGTTGACTCAAGTAGAAAGGAAAAAGAGAGACAAATTCAGTCGCTGAAAATGAGATAGATGGATACATAGGTCGACGTACGCCGGAGGAGGGCTGCATTAATGCGCAGTCGACAACAACTATTAACCCTCTTGCCACGCGCGATAAACAGGAAGGATGCGACGAATGAATACCTTCCTGTTTATTGCGTACGTGTGGCTATATGGGGCGGTTGGTGTTATGGATTGGTATATAGACGGAGACAGGCTGGCCACCCGTCGCGTTGCCTGTCAGGACGCTGCAGCCGAATGCCGGCATCATGACTTTTCGCTAAGCGGTGCAGGATTACTTTGATTTTATTATTAGATGCCACATCCTGTGAGAAATTATCATATTTACATCGTTTATTAAGTTCATCACTTGAAATGCTATGCTTGAGGTGAAGTTCATAAATATTATTACAGGAGCAAAGATGCGAAACATCATCATCAACATCATCCGAGCAGCTTAGATGAGCTTAGTTTATGTACAAGTGCCATTTTTGTTGCGAGTGCAAAATACAATTTATGATTTTCACGAAAAATTATTAAGGCTTGATTTTAACTTAATTATATAAAGAGTTACGTAATTTTATCCAATTGAATTAAATGAAATAGAATGCAGAAAGTTTTTGTATTACTTTATTATTCTCATGTAATCTTTCTGCCTTTAAATTACATATGTACTCGTATACTTGTAAGTTTAATATTCCAACTAGTCTTAATAAGCATGACAGATTGCATCCCTGTTTATGTATATTTAGAAGCAAATTTTACTTATGCCCTGATCAGATGATCATATATATGAGACATAGACTTGTGGGATTTTTCATGAAAAATATCGACGTGAAATTTGATTTCTCCATTTCAGGGGCAGCCAACATACAAACCCACCACCCACCTTTGTGATTTTTCATGGAAAATTTTATCATTTCAAGCAAAATCAAGTTGACATTTGATATGAAGGCTTCATATGGACGGACGCTTCGCATAATTATCAAGGATGGTGTCACGGCCACTTTCTGGGGTTTTTCCCAACAACCTGACATCCCATGTTTAGATTGCTAGATTTTACTAATATATTTTTTTTACACCTGCTAACACACAGGCTTGGAACTTCATGTGAACGATTTTTCTTGTTTTTGAATAAAAAATATTGTCATATTTTTTTTTTTTTAAATTTATATATTAATAATAAATTTAAAAGAAAAGGAAAAAGAAAAACAACGGCAAATATTTTGATTGCCGCTGGTTGTCCTTGAAATCCTGCATATGAAGAATAAATATCTTTACTGTGGTCGTGGCAAGCAAATTTTTTTCTAAACTTGATCGGGGTAGGCAAATCTAAATATCAAATTTTGTTGGCTCTATCTTTTATAGTTTCCGAAATCTCGTTGGAACGAAAGTCGTTTTTTTGTTTTGTAAGTAAGTAATTAATTTATTTTTATTTTGAATTTATAAATTTTGTTTTTAGTAAAAAAAATGTTTTTCTTTTTATTTTTGTTTTGTAAAATTTCAAAGTCTGCTTTAGCAAGGGTATAGGGTATTTCGTAGTCCACACAAGCTAAATTTTCCGCATTTGGAGTGAAGGGAATTCTGAAGCTATTCATTATCCGTCTACAAAAATTCATTGTTTGGTGTGCTTCATGGACTGATGGAATTATTGGCCCATATTTCCTTAAAAATGATGACAGCCAAAAATGTTCAGTCATAGAATAGCTCTATAAAACCATTATTACTTTCATTTTTATACTGCAGCGGATGGTAGTTATACAATTTTGTGTGCAGGGTATAATAACTTTGTAAATACTTGCTATTCTAGCGTACACCGGAATAGTTAGTGTTGAACATTATGTTTCTTTTAAATTGAATACATTTGATGCGGTATCTGTGCTATTCACAACTTCTTTGTCCACTCGGGGCGCACGCCTTTATCAAATGGTATCAGCACAATGTTTATTCATTTCACGCCAGAAAGGTGAACGCAAGACAAAGAGTGGCCATAAGTAAAGTTGCAATCAATACGTTCGAATCTTAATAAGTTGCTATTATTTTGCAAGGATTGCGAAAAAGGATATTCTGCGAATGCTTGACC
Organism: Leucophenga montana; assembly: GCA_035044765.1. Taxonomy (NCBI): domain Eukaryota; kingdom Metazoa; phylum Arthropoda; class Insecta; order Diptera; family Drosophilidae; genus Leucophenga; species Leucophenga montana. The sequence goes on from JAWNNQ010000643.1 coordinate 999,115, forward strand.
ACAAAGCGAAGAAGCGAATTTATGGCACAAAGCGCACGAGAATTGTTTTGGCTATAACAGCTAAACGTTCCGTGGGGACACGAAATGAATCGTACTGTGTTTAGCTGACAATTGCCTTAGAAGATTTATGCCACACACACGATAACATCAGATGCCAATCCTTTTCTCAATTGTTTTCTATTCATACTCACTTGGCTCGTCGTCGTTTAGCATTGGACTGGTCTCCCTGCCAGTAGCATGGTGTAGCGTGAATGCGAAGTGTTTCGCCAGCAAAATACCGCCGGAACGCGAACCAGCGCATACCCAAAAATCGGCGCGACTTAATTCGCAAAGCTCTGCACCCGTTGTGGGAAATCGGGAAATATCCGGTGGAGGTTCGATTTTAAACTTATGCGTTATCCACTTGACCCAACTGGCAATGTCAGATGTGGTCCAGGCATGCGGATTGACAGGTACTTCGACAGGTGATGGAGGCGCACTGGACTCGTCGCTATCATTATTTGAAGCTTTAGGGCCATCTTCCGTATGGCCGACTGCTTCGCAAAACGCGGGTTGTTGTTCTTCCGAGGCAGGTTGAATTTGTGATAAGGATGTGGACGCAGAATCCTTTTGCGTTGGCAAGTTTAGCGGTGAGGGTTTTAATTTGGATGTATTACTTTTTGCAGCACGTTCCACAAATGCTGTGTCGGATTCGCTCTCACTGAAGCTGTCCCGATAGCTGCTTCCCGAACTTGAACTACTACTGCTGCTATCCGTACCCGTTGAGCTGCTCGTCGACGTGCTCAAGCGCCGCCTTCGAGTGCGTCCAGTACGCTGATCTCTTCCAGATGTGGAAGTCAACGTCGCCTTCGTTTCCAGTTGGGTTTGTGTCGTTTTTGTACTTTCACCGACACTCGTCTGCTGTTCATTTTGTTGCATTGCATATAAAATCACTTCACTTGGCACGACTTTCTCAAAATTAAATGTATTTGCCAACGTTTTATAGCAGTCTATAAGAACTGCCATTAAAAAAAAAATCTAATACTATTTACTCTTTCTGTGTATAGCTGAACGAATCAGGATGTTGCACGATCTTATTCACACTTAAGATGTGTTTGATATCATCTCGCATTGGCATATGATTTTATACTCGCTACTTCAAACACTTTGCACTTTTCTTCACAAATCACAATTCGCCTTTCAAGCAACGCTGTCGCCGCCATTTCGTGGAAAATCCGCTTAAAACGTCGGCTCAGTAACCGGCTTGCGTCCGTTTCTCGATCCGCCATAGCGGAAGTACAGCCGAGGCCGCCTCGTTTAGCTCCGCATGGATACACGTTCACTTTTCTTAAACATTCTCCGCACAGTGCAATGGTGTGCAAACTGCGATGATTCACCCGCGTCGCATTTGCTGCGTTTATTTTCAGGAGGTCGGCTTAGAGTTTAAGCACTGATTTCACTTTCTGGTGTAATTGGAGTTAATATGTAATTACAAGGTATACTTTTGGATTTATCTAAAATCTTTTTTGTATTTGAATTTCACAAACAGCGCCGGTTCTTTACTTTTTTCGATTTTCAAAATCTAATCTTTATGGAGTGAATTTCTCGGTATTTAAATAATAACGTTTATATGTCTCGATCGAACGTCCGCACTGATTCACAACTAGCGAAGAAGTGATCATATAAAGTACAAACTGCAAAATGTGAACTGAACATGAGCGCTGAGTGAAGAAAGCTTTCAAATGAACCCAGTAGGGAGTAGCTGCTTACATGGTTATACGCACGGCATCATATACTGCAAAGCTCGGTACGGTACTTTACGTATTGGTAAGATACACTACAGTGAATGCCGCTGGTTGGGGGAGGAGGGGGGTTTGGAGTTATTTTTATAACATACACTTAACTTTATTTTACTGTTACTTTATTTTATATAACCTACACAATTTTTTTGTTTGTTATTTTGAAGCACTGTCTTTTTATTATTGGCCGTAGGCCGATGAGGTTCACAGGGGGATAAACATGTAACACAGCGGTGTACGTGACGTATTTGTTTACACTGCTGGTAGTGCGACTATATTTACTTCGCGGGGGTTTCCAGCAACCGGATCTTAAAAGGAAACATTACTCTCCAAAAGTTCTGGCTAAATTGTAGTCGGTCTCTTCAAAAAAATAAAATATGTGACTCCTCAGACGTAAAACATTCTACTCATTCAAGAAAGGGATTCCTCTCAATGCTTCAACAAAGAGCGATGCAGTAAATCATATGTACTTTAATAGCCATAGATTTTAAGTATAAAAAAATTCAATCGATCGATAAAAATCATTATTGATATGCTCTGTACAACCTATTATAAGCATTCAATTTAGACTCCTCCTGCATCGTAGCTCCTCGTTTTGTACCTATTTGAACAATCGTTTTAACTGGCACTTTTAAATTGAGTACGAATATAATTAATATCAATTATTTATCTAATATCTATCCTATGATATATCTAACGTTGGTCCACATAGATTTACTATTGAATAGCTCATTTGATTTGTTATATGGTAAAAAGATTTAAATATTCTAGCCTTTATATGGCAACTGTTGTGACCTAGGTTAACTTTTAGTTTTAGTATTTTATAATTCAATTCAAGTTCCAAGAGGGTTTGAACTGAAAAGCGTTTTCCTCTTGCGCTTTCGCGCTCAGCAAAAGCTCTTACACACTTGTTGAAGGTGACGTCATGAAATGAGAGAGTGAAAAAAGAGTTGAGAAGAGAAGAGTGCACGTCATCGTATTTTGCACATTGATCGACGATGAGTCAACGCCAATTGTAAAAACAACAACAACAACAACAACCTGACAGACAATGTGGAGTTCCCCACGAATATCGAATACTTTTATTTGCTGTGCTGCGAATCAAAAAACGAATTCATTCATAGCTTTTTCTGTCTCGTCATCGTTCTCGGAAAAATCGAATGAGTCTTTCCGTTTACTATTTTTGTATTTTGTTTTCGTCGTTGTTGTTGTTGTTGTGTTATTTCATTCATAGCTTTTTTTCAGTGAAACAAATTAGATTATGAGAAAATAGACTATAGTAGTACAATAAACGATTTGGCTTCCAAATAGCAACAAACTGTGAGTCAAAAAATTTTATTTCTAGCTGTAATAAAAAAAAAAACAAGAAAAAACGTTAACCTCGGTTGAACCGAAGCTCTAATACCATTCACACGAAATTTTAAATAGTATTGTAAAACATGAAAGTGGGGGTTTAAATAGGGGCTACCCCAAAAATTAGATGTGTAAGATGCAGTCATATCGAATTTCAAGTTGATATTGACGTTTTCCATACAAATGCATAAAAGTGAACTGTGGGTTTATATGGGATTACCTCAAAAAGTGAGCGGGACACGCCCATTTTTATATGTATATGAAGCAGTTGTCCATTAAAATTCACCAAATCAAATTTCAAGCTTATATTGCTTTAAATGAAGAATTTTTTCATAGAAAACACAAAATTGCACGGTGGGTTTATATGGAGGCTACCCAAAAGAAGTGGGCGGGTCACGCGCGTTAGTCTATGTATGTTAAGCGGCTGACCAGTCAATTAATGACTTTAATAAAGAAGTTTTCATACAAAAAGTCAATAGTGGGCAGTAGGTTTGTATGGGGGCCACCACAAACAATGGGCGGGTCCCACCTATTAATGTATATGTCAAGCATCCGTTACCACATCAACTATTAAGTTGATATTGACTACAATAAAAAAATTGTTCATAGAAAGAGTCAAAAGTGGGCGGTGGGTTTGTATGGGGGCAATAAAAATAAGTGTATTTTCAAAATTTCAACTGGATAGCATAAAAATTGGTCCTAAAAAAATGCGCAACAACGTACAGACAGACATACGGACATGGCTAGATCGTCTCGTCGAGCTGATCAAGAATATATATACTTTGTGGGGTCTACGATGCCTCCTTTAATGCGTTACAAACTTTCACAGACTGATAATACCATTGCATACTATGAGTGAATGGTATAAAAATATATATATTTATATACTCGTATATATATCACTGTTTGCTCGTAATAATTAATTACACTTAATCCGCGAACAGATAATTTTTTTTTTTATAAAATATGACTTTCTAATGCCTTTTAAAGATGTATACGTATATTTTTGATTTTAAACCTTTCATCTGCTCATTTGCGTTGTTCAAATTTTTATACTCTTGACTCGTAGTGTGAAGATTATATTTTATAATATTACCAAGAAGTTTGCAAAGCCATAAAGCCCATCGGAGATCGAATGAAGCAAACGAAAAATATATTCTTAGTCAACCATGTCCGTCTGTGTCAGTCCAAACTGGTTCCTCTTTGTTAGCTTTATAAATACATATTAGCATGTATGGTCTGCCGTCGCCTCAATCGACCGCAATCTAGCAATAAACCTATATATTATTTCGTTTATGCATTTGTTCTTATTGCGTTTTCACCATGCGCGATTTATTCGACATTGACTAAAATGAAATTATTTGGGGGTGACAGAGAAATCGCTTTTTCAATCAATGTTTACGACATCTTGCCGAAGCCGGCACATATCGCAATTTAAGAGAGTATTCACATTGACATGCCACACCTACTTTTTGGGGTGGCCCCCTTAAAATCCTCTCGTTAACTTTGTCATTTTCTATGAAAACCCTTTTTATTGGAGTCAAAATCAACATAAAATTTTATATAATGGTTTCTTATGGACGGTCGCTTCACACAATTATCAAGGGGCGTGTTCCACCTTCTTTTTTTCTCTCAGCAAAATTCAATTCGAAGGCATGAAATTGCTACAAGATATACGTTTCGATTAATATTGACAACTTTCATCCCTACGATAATCTTTAATTTAAGCTGTTTTTAGGATTGTAAGGACACACAGAAGTACATCTATAATATACATGTTTTAAAAGAAGATAAACCCCGTGTAAATCAGCTGATACTATATTAATAATATTTATATAATAATATGCCCTTCATCTTATGATATGGATATCAACTACCGAAATGAATGGCTAATTCAATTCAATTCGTCTCGTCGACCTGATCAAGAATATGTACACTTTATAGGATTTCCATTGCTTCCATAACTGCGTTACAAACTCCGTGTCTGAAGAGTATAAAAAAGTCACCCTGCAATGAACAATAAATCAATATTTTTTTTTTTATTTTAAATTAAACACTCGATGGATAAAAAATTACGTTTCTGTCGCAACTATTTTTTAACCCTAAAATCGGATTTAAATAAAATCACAACTGTTCGAATACTTTTTTGGCAAACTGTAGATCTGAACATATTCGTTAACAAATGATACTGACATATTTAGTTGCAAACGAGAAAGAAAAAAATAATTGTAGTAAGTTGTTTTTGGCGTGTGTAGTACGTAAACTTGAAATTATATGAAATTTTGCGATTTTTTCCGAGAAACTTTTCTGATTTCATATCTCACCACTGAGGATATGAATGTTCTGCGCTTCATGAATCATCTGCTCGATGGCGCCTATTCGCAGAGTGTTCTATTTGCTCTGCTCTTGACTCGATGCGGCGTGGCGTCAGACATATAGATAATACTATTTGCCCTATGCGCCAGCAGCACCAGATAAAGTCTCTCCCTCTAGTATCAAGTTTGTGTGTATTTCGAATCTCTTATCAAGTGTGATACACTACACTCTGCGCTAAAAGACGTCATCAACGAATAAAAACGACCCTCTTCGCCTCTCTTTCATTTATTATCATTAATTCTCGTAAACTTCGTTGCCATTATATTATTTATTTGCTTTTTTTTTTTACCACAAATTTCATTCATAAATTTTTACTATTTTTGCAAAATACTCGTATTTGTGGTTAAGCTTCCGATGAGAATATTCGGGAGGTTTGACTTTGATCCGACGCTGGTGCCGGCGTATTTGATTCTTTCATACAAGTATATACGATTCAACTTTTGATCTAGTGAGTGATGACGTTGTAAGTGATTCTGTTTGAATTCAGTTTTATAGTACATCAATATTATTCATCGTCAATATTCATTTGCATGATATATGTTTTGTTTATTAATTTATGCATTTGTTTCGCTGATGCTGTTCTAATTGTGGGGAGATCGCCACATGTTTATATAGAAATGTGCTATAGTCACCACTGCACTTTTGCCAAGTGCGTTCAGATGAAAAGGGAATTTAAATTATTTGTAAACTATCAGTCATGCAATTGGGTTATGAATTTTCGTACCGTAGTTGAGGGGATTTATTTGTGTCCGTATCAGGTAAAAGTTTCGTTGAGACTATGCTTTTTAATCAGTAATTGTTACTGACGTAGTTATGCAAAGTTGCAATAGGTATATTCCTAACGATAACGGTGATTTTTATTGTCTAAGTGAATACCGGTTGAATACCGGCAGCACATTATTATTTGGAAGAAACTTGGTAAACGGGGGTTTTGATTTCTGAACTGTAATTTATATAATTTACATTTATATACGGATCTAATATTAAGGAAAATATAATATTATGGAAAATAATCCAATTAAAATGAAATTTGCACTTTTATTATTAGTTATCTTTGGTTTTATACCATTCACATATAGTGTGAAATAGTATTATAAGTTTTTCTGAAAGTTTGTAACGCATTAAAGGAGACATCGTAGACCCCATAAAGAATATATATTCTTGATATATCCGTCTGTCCTTTTGATAGTAGCTGTGACTTTTGTTTTGACTAATTTTTTAGTTATCTCGCTGAATGTCAGTATTTAATTTTTTTGGTCTCAAGTTTATGAAGTATCCATATTAACATGCCACGCCCACCTTTTTATGGAGCTCCCATTCAAAACCAGTGCTTGGCCAGTGCTTAGCTGCCAGATCTTATAAAAAAAATTCGCATGCCGTTCATAAGCTATCAAATGCTAAATAAGAAGTTAATGAAGCCACCAATTGATTGCCCTACTCGTTGAATTTTTTGACCCCCGATATAATGTAAATCTGACTTCTGAACAGAGAAGTACACGTATATCAGCTTTGGCAGATTTATACTCTTCATACGCAATAAAAAAATTACTGCAAAGACCGTTGGGCATATGAAGCCTATCTCTAAAAGTAGGCGAGGTACGCCTGTTAATATAAGATATGATGCTTCCGTCCATAAGAAACCTCCATATAGAATTTGAATTTCATATAAATGGAAAGGTTTTTGGATTCTCCGATGCTTCGTTTAATGCGTTAGAAACTCTGTAGCAAAATTAAAATGCTATTCACACTATGTGTGAAGAGTATAAATATTTAAGCATGTTTGTATATATTTACTCTTGTTAAAGAATAGAGAAGTTTAAGAGAAAAAACTTTAAATTAATTTGATATAGTTTTTTGGAATGTTGGTAATATCAATTATTAATTCTTTTTTTTTTTAAATTTTAATATTGACCGGAACCGAAACGGAATACCGAAATAAATTGGAGGAGAACCTTATAGAGAACCTTACACCGAAACCGGAAGCAAAACCGGAACCAAAACCGAAATACATTTCAGTTTTATTCCCTGGTTTTTGTATGAAAAACTTATTTAGTTAAGAAAACAAATATTTGAATTGGCTTCTAAGATACGATAAGATGATGAAGAGGATCCAGGTACATACTAATGCGACCACGAACTGCGACCAGAGGTTGGTCTATTGTGCATCCTTTGTGACCCTATAGTTTCTTGATGTGTGTTAGGAATTTCACGGGGAATGTTCCCGCGTAATCAATCTCTTCTAACTTTACCTAGAGCAGTCTTCTTACTCGCAACAATATCTGCATTGATCAGTGGGTACTAGAACTATTTGGTGTAGGTGGTAGTTACATTTGGAGTGGCGTGGAATAGCCCCACATATGGTTGTAAGGTCACGTTGGCTCGTGGCTATTGCTTCTTTACCTTTTGTTTTGTAAAAATTTTGGTTTTTTTTCTCTGGTTTTTAGACCTTTGAAATTTGAGAAGTTGCGTTGTTAAACCAGATTATTATAACCTAGTTTTGATCTTGCTTGGAGAAGCCGAAGAGAGGGTCTGGTCCCACAAAAGGGATTGTGGCACCTTTCTTGGCTTGTTCAGCAGCTTCCTCGTTGCTTGCTAAACCTCCCATGTTATATTTATGGCATTCTGCATGTGGTCACTTATAGTATCAGAGTGCTTCCCATTTATTATGACCGATTGCGTTGTACCCATTATTGTTTAAGAATACTAGCAAGTCACCCACGATTACTGACCATAAGAGAGTTGACACCCCGTGAGTGCAGCTCTTGACAGTATTGACTGTTATGTATGCACTGCGAAGATTGGCAGTGATACTGCGCTCTTTGAGCATTCCATTTGGGGATCAACCTCTCTGCTCCAATTCTAGACAGAGCAGACTCCATTGATGCAAAGCTGATATTGTCAAACGATCCTGAAATGTCCAGAAAGGCACAGAGGACAATTTATTTTTTTCTCCAGCGCATGATGATGTGTGAATGGTATTAGAGCTTCGCCTTACAACTTTGTGTATTGCGATTGTAGTGGATTTTCCCTTCTGATAAGCAATTCCAGATTGTGCAGTGGTGTGTTTGTTAATAGAAAATTTCTAATGTAAGAGGCAGTGAGCTTGGTTTATATGATTTGAGGTCCCTTGAGTTCTTATATCTCCCCTTTGGCAGAAAAATGGCAGACGCCTCCTTCCATTTAGGTGGAATAGAGCTGAATGCTCTTTCTAAACAGAATCACAAGGCGTCTTTTTAAGGCTGGAGTGCCATTTTGAAGAGGGGCTGGAAAAATACCGTCGGGCACTGGTGATTTGAAAGGTTGGAACGTACCTCCCTATCTCCCGTGCCGTAGTCATCGCATTTGGAATTGACAACGGCATTCACTATAGAAGCTATATCGATGCGTATAGTCATCGTTAACCGGATTGAAACCAGCATTCAATGTGCCGTATTATAATTTATTAAACATTCTCTTAAATTTAAATAACAATTAAATATATACAAGACATTATTTCAATATTAAAATTGAGGAACAAAACAATTGCAATGCTATTTGATTTTTATATTCAATATTTCGCTAATGTTGCTGTACTTGTATTGCTAACACTTTCAATATCACCAGCTTCAGCCCTTTCCAGTGTCTCTGCAGAACTTGATAGGACCAGATCATTCGACTTCAGCTCCTGATTAAGGGCATGGGCATTATAGCATAGAACCAGTTTTGTATGCAGTCCCTCAAAAATATTGACCACGCTTGGTTTCAAGTTGAAGAAGATAATCTTTTGATGGCGATGGCGAAAATCGTCAACCATCGATGATATGACGTTGGCAGCAGTATAGTCAGCAGCATATATGTAGGTACAGTCAATAACGACAGGAAGCGTAGTTTTGGTGCCCATCTTCAACACAAGATTCCGTACAAACTCGACCGATGGGAAAATAAGACAACGGTCAGGTGTGATCTTAACAAATTTCTGGCCCTCTTCAGTCTGTCAATTAACAAATATGAAAAGAATAGCAAAATCAAGTTTTTTGATTTTTTTTTTAAATCTAATTACCTCCAGTGTTTCGAGTTCAACTTTGGGTCGTGCCGAGTGGTAGAGTATAAAAATCAGATTGGCACCAATAGCGATCAAAATGCCAATTTCCAGCGGTAGTACCAAGCAGGTGATGAGCGATAAAAAACCAGGTATCAGATCAGATCTTTTGCTGCGCCACATAGGCAATATAGTCTGATACTGAACTTGAAAGATTACCGCCGATATAAGTATAGCTGCTAGTACTGCCTTTGGAATGAAAGCAAAATACTGCGTTAAGTAAAGAATTGCCAGTACAACAACAAGGCCAATATAAAGATTTGCCATGCAAGTACGAGCTCCGCTTGCATTGTTGACAGCCGAACGAGCCAAGCCTCCATTTCCACGATATCCCTTGAAAAAATAAGATCAAAATTTTTACAATTACATATTTTTATAGATTTAAGAGTATAATTTATCAAAATTTTACAAAAATGTAATATATCGCCATTAAATACAAAAATATTTCTTATTTAATAAACTTTTATTTTAAGAAATGGATTAATTTTTTAAGTTTTAGCAAACATTTCTGAAAAATTAGATAACGTGTTCACTGTTTGCGATTATTCGTCTTAATACAAGAAAAAACGATAACTTCGGTGGAACCAATGCTTTAATACTCTTCACACTTCAGTTTATAAATATTTGAAGGGCTACTTAGAATCAACAATTTTTAATATTTGTTCATATATTTATTCATATATGTGTTAAGCACGAAGTTTGAATTTTTGATGGTTTTTTTGCGCATAAAAAATTTTGAAAGAATCAGAAGACAGAAAAATATAAATCAATATATTGAAACGGTTACCACGGTTCCGAGTATATATTAATCATATTACGTAGAAACTTCTACCATAGTGTGTGTTTAAATATATGATTGTGGAACTAACTCTAGAACAGTCCTTTGACCCCCTCCCCTTTGCCACTCTTGGGAAATTGGCCAAACCCCACCGTAGTGAGCTTTTTCATCACAAACGAAAACTAAGTACTGTGCAGAAATCAGAATTCTGGGATTAGATAAATATATTTATTCATCAATATATATTTTGTCCCTTTCAAAGTAATACCCCTCAGATGTAATACACTTGTGTCATTGCTTTTCCCAATCCTCGAAGCACTTCAAAGACCTCAACCGTGGTAAATGCCGTCCTTCGATGGGCCTTTTCAATTTTAGAAACAGGAAGAAGTAGTGGGAGGCCAAGTCCGGTAAATTCAGTGGCTGAGGTATGATTATGGTGTTGTTTTTGGTCAAAAAATCTCGATCGAGCAACGATGTTGGAGCAGTTGCATTATAGTGATGCAAAAGTCATGAATTTTTTTGCAGCAAATCCGGGCGTATTCTCCGTATTGAATTACGCAAACGGCCCCTAATTTCATTTATTTATAAATAAATAAATAACAAAACCTTCACATTTGACCGAACTTGGAGTGCTTTTTTCGGTCTTGGCTCTTCTGGTTACTTCCATTAGAATTATTGGGCTTTGGTTTCAACGTCTTAACAACATACCCATATTTCGTCACCAGTTATCATCCTTTTGTACATGTACAAAATCATCTATGTCTAGAGAACATTGGGTTAAGAGACTCAGCTAAAAATCAATACTAAATAACTTAATTGTAAATTTTAAAAGACAATTTAAGGAAAGAGCCCGCACGTTTCTCCTACAGAATAATAAGTTTTACAACTACTACTTTTACTACTACTGCTACAATACTCGTAATAGAATACATATTTTATGATAAAAACGAGAAAAAACGTATATTTCGATAAAACAGAATCTTCTTGGAAGTACCTATTAATCTGAATATATTTTCATCTGAGAAAAATAATGCTTATTTTGTAAAATCGGAAAAACAATTGTAGTCAATAAACTAACCTTGAACAGCGAGTTTGCAATATTTGCCATACCCGTGGCAAATATCTCCTGAGTTGTGTCGATCGGTCTGCCATTAGCTGCAAGGGTGAAGGAAAAACTAAATTGGATCAAAATTTCTCATTTTTCCGTTGTGGTGATGCATTTTTACTTACCGAATGCCTTGCAGACGGAAATATTCTCCAGAAGCGCAATCAATGGAACAATAATCAAGCCATAGCCCAAATTATTGATCATCTCAAAAAAGCTCTCACCCTTAACCTCCTCTATGCCCAGGGTGCTATTACCACTCTGAGCTTCAATAGAGAATGGTGGCAATGAGATATCGGGCATTCCAGCCGGAATGTAACCAGTGAGGCGGAAGGGGTTGCTATCAATGCTTTGTAGATACATTGAAATACCGATGAAGGCAATTACAATTGTTGCATTACGCGAGATTCCCAAAAACCAGAGTAACGTGTTAATAAAGTTTTGGAACTTGCTGCGTTGCACTGCATCCTTCGGTCCGATCTTAATGCGTCCAACACTACGCAAAACAAGTAGCAACACCACGCAGCCAGAACCCAAACAAGCGTCCGATACGCGAATATTTTTTATGTCACGGATCATGCTTATCCATTGCTCCACGAATGAATTGCCATGACTCTTTACACCGAGAATGTATTTCATTTGCGATGTCAAAACAATTAGAGCAACTGAACTGGTGAAACCGGCGCTGACAGGCCCGGATACAAACTCTATAAGACAGCCAAGTTTGAACATGGCCATAAACAGCTCCACGAATCCAGTTACGAATGTCAGTAATATTGCACGCTGCCAAACCCCTTTTGCGAATTGGTACGTCATCAGTGAAGCCACGGCGGTCGACCCTATAGTGCTATCCTTGCAAGTTCCAAACAGCACGTACATAAAGCAACCCATAAAAGAACCGTAGAGACCGAACTGCAATTGAAGTAAGGAAGGTAGTTAGTTTGAAATATTCAAAATTAATTTAAAGATGTTTAAAACTTTGATTGAGGGTATGAAAGAAACTGTTAAATTCCATTTGATGCAGTGGCGTGTGTAGCTTTTAGTCAAGGGGTTTATGATATTTCCATGTTACATTCTGAGAGGAAATACAAGTCGACGAAGATTTCGACAATTGTATCGTATATCAAAAAAAAAAAAAAAAAAAACGTTAACTTTGGTTGAACCGATACCATTCACACAACCTAATCGATGGTGGTAAGTTTGTAAAGTGGCAGGGACGGGAGAGGACGCCCCTTAATATTTATGCGAAGAAGCCATGGTGATTTTTCCAACTTGATTTTTCCTGTAATGAACAAGTAAAAATGGAGCAGTCGTGTATGCACGAAATTCCCTGCGCCCTTGCTAATGAAGACTGATACTACCATTTCACACTATGTGTGTAATGGCATTAACTACTTTTGTTGCATTCACTCCTTTGTGCCTTTGGACACAAGGTATAAAAGTTGTTTCAAACAATATCTCAGAAGAGGATGGTGGCTTTGTATGGAAGTCCCCAAAAAGTGGGACGACCACATCTATTGATATGATCAATTCTCCTACTTTTCGGAATTTTTGCATTTCACAAACACGATGCAGGATTGATTTGTATCAGAGCTCGCAAAATATGCTCAACCAAACATATCTATGCTGTCTGCTCAACGAAAAGAACGAGAAAAATGAACCAAACTCGCTTACTTACTCTCTCAGCAGAACACTTCGTTTTGATTCTATCGTGACTTCTGTTTCATGCTTCTCGATGAACAAAACACCCGAAGCTCTCTTACGGTAATGGCTTGATGGGAACACTTTCATTCGACTCTCAGCAGCTGAGCATCAGCAACTGAGCAAAACGAGCCAAGTGATAGCTCTAAGTGTCTTTTTGTTGTTGTTGCGTTAGGTTGTGGTTGTTGCTTTAAATATTTCATCGCTGGCAAAGCGTAGAAGAGGGAGGGAGAAAGAGATAGGGCGCCAAATTGTGTGCATATGTTAAAATATAAGTAACACCCATACATGCGCATAAGACAGTTTGTACAAATTTTGAGAACTAAAGTGTCGCAAGTGAACAAATCCATAAAGTGAGCGACAAAAGAATGTCGTTGATTGAACCAAGACCGTTTGAAAATGAAACAGAGTTGAAATGTCTCTTCGCTTCTATTTTAAATCGTGCTATTTTAGGATTAGATGGTTAAATATGATATTTATATTTATATTTATTTAGTTTATACTTAATAAAACAGTTTATTAAATAGAGAAAATGAGAAACAAATTGGATGCCACACAAAATATTTTCGCAAAATATTAATTTATCTTATTTTATTTAGAATGAAATGCACAAACTGAGCGACTAGACATGGAAAATGCTATTCGAAAAAGATTCGATATCAACTACCGTTATCGATAGTTTTCTACGATAACGGTAATTGAAAATTTTCAATAATAATATTATTTTCGAACTTTTGGTCTTCTGGGTCTTTATTCAAGCGTAAGTAAATACATATTTAAATTTTTATACTCTGCACAAAAAACTTGTCAACAGGTAAATCCAATTAATTGATATTGTATATACAAATATTAGTGAAACTATTAATTCAGCGTTTGTACGGCTAAAATTTCGAATTACAAAATTTTTACTTGCAAATAAGACGTATGTATTAACGTAGTTAGTGTTATTTTCTGGCAGATCTGCCTGGATAAGATTGTGGTTGGAATATATACGGAAATTTATACGATTTTTGGCAAAATCACAAAATTAATAAATATTAAAAACGAATATAATTTATTTTGTATTATGTATTAATTTTTAGATTCCAAAATTTTAAAACATTTGAACCAATCACCATATTTGAACGATTTTTGTACGACGTTTAAAAATATTCGTAACAGAGTATATTTGATTTGTTGAACTGTCAAAATGTATGTATGAAACATCGGACACACCATAAAGTATATATATATATATACATATTCCTGATTTATTCCTTATTCCTTTATTCCTAAGGAATGGGCATGGGTCCATGAAATTTTGAAATTTTAATTCACAAAATTTTTTTATTTGTTTTTTAATAAAACTTTTTTTGATTAAAAAATAAATAAAAATAAATTAATTAATAAAAAGAAAAAAAAAATCGAACTTTTTTCCATTTACACGGCCTTGGAAAATATGGATATGCGGGTCAAATAGACGTATAGTGAACTTGGTTAGCGTTGTGGACGTGACTACCATAAAATTTAATATAAGACATCTGCATGTGGTCAAGAACAAGGTCCGTTGACTCATACATCCAGACGGATGGACTTACGGACATCAATTAAATCGTCTCAGTTTCCGATGCTATTCAAGAATATATTTACTTTATCGGGTCTACCACACCTTCTTCTGACTGTTGCATACATTCGCACAAACTTATTGTACCCTTCTCTCCACCCATTGGTAATATTGTAATTTGATTTTTTGTCTTCTTATTTTCTATGTTTACACTAGCGATATTGATCAACAAAAATGGACTATGGATTTTACTTCTGAGCCACTTTGAGTCAGTTCCGAAACACTTCTTTATACTTTTCACACAAACGTGCTACCCTGCAAAGCAAACAGTACTTTTTCAAAAGAGCATTTTCCGGTGGAACCAACTTTATATGACTTGAAATGCGTTGTTGAAAAAATTGCATGACATTTTGTCCACTGGAAGCGAAGTAATTGCCGTTAGACTTCATTGAATAGTTGTTTACGTATCAATATATATATGTACAACCTAACTAATAAACCGAAGCTCCATTCACACGAAATTTTAAATAATATTGTAAAACATGAAAGTGGGGGTTTAAATGGGGGCTACCCTGTATGATGTGTATGAAGCGTTGTAGTAGATGTGTAAGATGCCGCCATATCGAATTTCAAGATGATATTGAAAGTGGGCCGGACAGGCTAATTTGTATATGTATATGAAGCGGTTGTCCACTAAAATCCACCAAATCAAATTTCATGCTAATATTGATTTAAATGAAGAATTTTTTCATGTAAAACACATAATTCCACGCTGGGTTCGTATGGAGGCTACCTCAAAAAGTGTGCGGGCCACGCCCATTAGTCTATGTATGTTAAGCGGCGGTCTATAAAAAGGCACCATATCGCATTTCAACCTAATAATGACTTTAATAAAGAAGTTTTTCTTACAAAAACACAAAAGTGGGCAGTAGGTTTGTATGGGGGCTACCCCAAACAATGGGCTAGTCTCACCCATTAATGTATATGTCAAGCATCTGTCCACTAAAAGTTACCATATTAATTATTAACTTGATAAAAAAGTTTTTCATACAAAAAGTCAAAAGTGGGCGGTGGGTTTGTATGGGGGCTACCCCAAAGAAATGGGCGTGGCAGGTAAATCTTGATACTCTATTAAACTGCAATAAAAAGAAGTGTATGTGCAAAATTTCAACCGGATAGCATAAAAATTGCTCCCCAAAAAATGCGCAACAACATACACACAGACGGACAGACAGACGGACATGGCTAGATCGACTCGTATCGTCGAGCTGATCAAGAATATATATATACTTTAGGGGGTTACGATGCCTTCTTTAATGCGTTACAAACTTTCAGAGAAACTGATAATACCATTTCACACTATGTGTGAATGGTTCAACAAATTAAGTAAGCATGTTGTATTGCAGTCAATATCAAATTTAATTTTTTTTTGAAAATTTCGACACGTTCAAAATACTGGCCCGTTTTTAAGTTTCTACATGGGAAACAATTTTAAAATGGTCAAGCTGACCACCGAATGAAATGATGATTTCTTTTATTCTACCAAAGTTAATATTTCCTCTTACGTTTTAAATCAATTTAAATCAATCAAAATTGTTGTTGAACTCATTACGACAAAACAAAGTAAATAAATAATGAAAAGAAAAGAAAAATGAACATGTTAGAGCCATATTTTTTTCATAGTTGGCCTAGATTTCCCTCCACAATTTGCTTTCTATAAACTATATTACAAAGTAGGCCAAAACTTTTGTGATGCATGTAGTGTCATATTATAAATTTATAACAAATATTTCAAAAATTCCAAGTTGAATTTGTTTCTTTACCAGTGCGGTAAAATGGTTGCGAGTTATTTTATGTTAAGATACTCTTTTAACAGTGTGGCACCTAGAGAGTCTGTACCGTGAGTTTGGTTTCTCTAAGTCTCTTCCAGTCAGAGAATTATTATTGCGTGAAGTTAAAAATCGAAAAAAGTTTGAAACGTAGAATACCAATTCAGTTTACCACGCGAAGAAACTGCTTTACTAATTTATCGAAACGTATTAAAAATCGTACAGCGCACAAGAACAGTTTGAAGCACTGCACACGATACTTCGATATACGATATATCGAACGAAAGCTTTTCGAAAGCCATGAAAACTACAGATACAATATATTTTGGCTCAGTACGTTTATAAGTTTTTCCCAGTTCCACACTTAGAGATGCAGAAATCTATTTGTGTCATGATTCACTAAATTTTAACTATTCATCCTCAGCGCGTGTCTCTTTTATTAAATCACTTTCACGCTCTTACTTTATCTAGAGGTCGCGTTCCATCTTAAGTTTTAACATAGAATATTTTATGAATATGATTATATGACTTTGAAATCCCAAAGCGCAATTAATTTGCTTCCGTCATTACGCTAGAATTTGCGGACGTCGCTCAAAGATCATAATAAAGATACGTTATCAATGAAAAACAAATAAAGACAGTCTGCAAACCTCGGGCGGTAGACCAACAACGCCAGAATACGCTAATCCTTGAGGAATAACAGTTAAGCCGACTGTTATACCCGCTATAAGATCACCGATTGCGTCGCTGCGATTATAGTGAGGAAGCCAACGCAGGATGGGCAGGCGGCAGTATAGTGTTTTTTTGCGGAACAATTTCTTTGCGCACTTTTTGCACCAATTTTCCTCAGTTTCCTTGGTCTCTAGCTGCTCCTGACTTTTATTGTATTTTGAGGTGCGATGATCGGTTATTAGAATAAACTCTGTGCTGCCATGAAAATGCTCCTCAATGCTCTGATTTAATTCAGGGCGCTTACGAAACTTAACGTCTTCCTCGAGAGTTGACATCTTAAAGAATTTTATATTTTATTCACAATTCCCGACTCAGACTGTGTGACCGAGGTCCGTGCGTGATCGCGAGCAGACAAGCTTAAACTGATTCAAACTTCGTATCGGCGATCTTTTACTCGAGCGGCATGGTTTGTTATCATAATCGGTAGCAAGATGCTGTTTTATCTTCTTTATCGTATTCTTCACAATCAGTATGAATAGTATATGCATTTTGTTGTGAAGTTTGTAACACTAGTCTGTGTGCACAAGATACTGTAGTGAAATAGGTTATGGGGGCTTTAAGTATCTGCTGAAGCTTAATTTTTGTATTATTGGAACCTAGTATTATTTTTAAAAGTTGCACTCTTAGTAAAATTTACGAAAGTGTTTGCACTGCCTTCTCAACGGTACGAGTCGTTATAGCCAAGTTCATCTCAAGGTCTCATTTTCTTTTGATTACATATTATTCAAATTAGATCCGCCAATTTCAATGTGTGTATATTTAATCCCATTTCTCATAAACTGAACTCAAAATTAGAAAGAAATATTTGTTATTTGAATTATAATAATATATTCGGTAGTCTTAGTTCAGTACACCAAAAAATAAAAATATAAAAAAATAAAAAATTAAATAAAATAAAATAATAAACTAGTTCAAGTTTATAAAGAAATCATGTGAAGGGTATAATATCTTCGGCTCTGCGATAATTAATGTATTCACTTTTTGATTTGTTTGCCCAAGATAACTCGTTTAACACGAGTGATATAATCACCCCAGTTGTGATCTGTCTTGACTAGCGTCAACAACTTGATTTCAGCGCATAATGCTTGTTTACACGCTAATTTGGCCTCTTCGATGTTTTTAAGTGACACAGTTGACATGTCGAGCGTTTTAATGTATGTATTTTTCCACTTTATCAAATTAATTCACCTTATGTATTTATACTCGTAAGGCGACACAAATCTATTGTCACAATTATTTGTTTTATAATTTATTTACCTTTTTTTAGACCAAATAACTTTGCGTCACTTAATCTATTTGTAGTTCCACTTTATTCGACCAACTCCATTGGAAAATTCCTTAAGAATTGCAACTTTTTGTGAAATTCGATTTCTGTGTATAAAATTGAAAGTGAATACAGGAGTTTACAGTAATACGAGGGCTGTTTCAAAAATAACCGAAATGACTGGTACGCTTAATATATAACTCTAATAGTTTTGACAGTCTAAACTTCACAACTGTGTCGTTCATCGCTGACATTTCTAAGATAAGCGGCGTTTTTGGATATAACGGTCTCCCCTTTACCTGACTCTGCAAATGTAGTATACGCTGAGGTTCTTCCAATAATGAAAACAGCTAAACTTCTACTTGATCAAAACTTCACTAGGGTGTTAATCTTCTATGATATCTAGACACCTATTATGGCAATTTGCTCATGCTCCAAGAAATTCACGGATTGTAGAGACCTTACTGGTAATGAGAAGGTTGTTGAACTGGATTGTATGAATTGGAATGCCCCCAATAAACTCCTTAAAATTATCTGACAAAATCCATTATACTACTCACTACTTTAAAAAAAAACCCCACTCCACTGAATGCATGCATTCAATAATACTAGTACATGTTTGTATGGTCTACATACGACTCAATCGACTGCAAACTAGGAACAATTTAGTGAATTATTGCGTTTATGCGTTTGTTGTTATTCATAATTGACCATGTGTCAATCGCAACAACACAACAACTACAAACAAAGAGACAGTCACCAAAATAAAAGCGAAGTTCATACAAAGTATAATATGTAATCTCTTTCGCGCTCTCGCGTCTTATCAACGTATAACTGCCTGATTGCATTTTGTTGTTTATTATATGTGTGTGTGTGCGTTTACACTCTGTGTTTGATTCGTTGGTTTAGTGACGATTGTTTTCGCCTAAAATTTGATAAAATAAAGATTGTGCACATCTGCAAATGAATACTTTTCAAATGGTATATTTTTTCAAAATCGGTTGAGTACTGTGAGCGTAGCAACCGTCACCAAAATCCGCTAGCCTATAAATACAATATATAGATAAAAACTACGTTTTTTCAGTTTGAAAAATAAATCGTTAACTTTAGACTTGCTAGTTTCCAAGCAAGTAAAAGGAACATCGCAAAAATTTTGTTATATGGCTTTTGTTAGCATATAAATACAATAATAGAAGTATTCGCGATCAATATCACATTGAAAACTGACATGGTGGCTTCTTATGAAAGGACTCATCACATACATATCAATGAGTGTGATACCCCATTTTTAGGGGTAGCTCCTATACAAACCTCTAGTCTACTTTAGCCTTTTTGTATTGAAAACGTTTTTATTGCAGTCAATATCGACTTGAAACTTGACATGATGGCTTCTTATAGACGGACGCTTCGCATAACTATCACAGGGCATGTTACGCCGAATTTTAGGTGTAAGCTCCAACACCTTAATGTTGTTAGATTTTGCAAATACTTTTTTCTTTACACATGCTAAGTTCATAGCTTGAAACTTCATAAAGTGGTATTAATTTATTGATAATTTACAAGAAATCCAGTTTTTATAGACAGATGCTCTTCTTTGTCATTCACTGTATTCAGTATCTGTTATCTATTCACATTAATTAAGACGCAAATGTGTATTTTTTATACTATATACAATAGTTATAAAAATATTATTTTTCTACAACAATTTTTTTTTAACTCTATAGCCTATTTTAGGGAAAACGATCGATAGTGTATATTCTATATAAATATTGGCAAAAAATCGATAGTATTGATAGTGTAATCGATAGTTTGTCCCCTCTGTCACTATCATCTTTAAATTTATGACCACCATAGCCAATAACTGGTAAATCGGAAAGCACACCTAAAGGATTGTACTATCGTTCAACGAACACTACAGAAACAGTCGGGAGGAAAGCAATGGAAGTAGAACACTCCTCAACGCTGCTTTGTTAGTGTTAGGCAGGGGCGTAGTTTTGGGGACGGCCCTCTCCCCCTTAGACCGCTGAATTTATGTGATTCGGACCTTGATGTAAATTTTTCAATTAGTACATATTATATGATTGAAATGCTAAGTTTATATGCCACGCCTATTTTTATTGGTAGATCCCAAGAAATTGTGGAGAACTTTCAATTTTGTTTATTTTGTTTATTGGTTTTGTAATAATTTTTCCAAAAAGATGTCATAAATATCGATATAAAACAATTAATTATTGCCTTTCATTAGGTATTGACTCCCCATAAACCTATTAAAATTACCTTTCATGAGCCATTGAGCACGGCTGCTACATTCTTAGTTGTTGTTGTATGCTAAAGTGTTTTGGGCTTAAAACACAAGTAATTTTCTAAACTTTAAACCTTTTCAAATAAGCTGAAAGTTCTTCCTTTTAAGACCAACACTTCTCACATTTCGATTGAATTGCGATCAAATAAAGAATAATTGGGATTACAGTGATGAAAATGGGTGCAATAATTCCCATTTAAAGATTAATTTCTGATAATTTTAAGATCACCATTCTTGTTTCGAGCTACCATTAAATCGTTATTTAAAACTACAATACAACGTTCTTATTTTTAGAAAATTTAAGCTCGAATTAAAAGAAATGCCAAATTTGAAATTATATATGTATTACGTTTATACCCTGTACAAAAAATATTTATAACATAATGCCATCATTATGAACCAATAAAGTATATATATATTCCCGATCAGCGCGACAACATGAGTCGATATATCCATGTCCGTCCGTATGTATGTCTGATAGAAAAGTTCTCCATCTAGAGAAGACTTACTAAACTAATCTCACGGTATAGACGGTCTAGGTATCGGAATAGACTGTTTCGAGAGTTTACCAACACTAGCATGACAATCATGGCAACTCACGATGAACTTAGAGAGGAGTTAAATATTGTGATCGAGAGCGAGCGAACGTGATAATACAGTCGATGGTCACAAATTAGAACCACTTTGTTTTTAAGGTAATTCTAATATCTGAAATATTCGAATTTCTTGGGAGTTTTTTTTTTGTAAATAAAAAAAAAATGGAGTAAATTTACTCCAAAAAGCTACAATAAAACTCTTTTTTTAGTTAATTCTATTGATAAAAATAATAAAACAAAAGGTAACAATCCAGTGCAATACATATTATAAGTTCTTTTCTTAATTAAAAATATATGTATACATTAAATCAAAAATTTCGTCTACGTTATATATTTGTGACTCCATTAATCCCATCTCATCGACTTTTGCACGAAATCTATGAATAAACGGAGTGACTGAGAATACCGCCACAAAATTTAAAAAAAAAAAACGGATAACGTGTCGCTTTTTAAATTTGAAAAACCATCCATCACTTGCACAAAATGCATTTGCATCTTTTCGGGATATTCCTCTTTAAATATTTGTTTGGCTTTCTCCTTTAGTATTGGCCCAGTTAATGTACATTTTTTTTTGCGTTGGGGTAAAAACCACTTATAAAGCATTGTTTCCATTTCTGGATATTCAGCGATGTGTAATGATTTTTTTGTTGCCTCATGATAGGTGTTAGAAACAGTATTTAAAATTGATGGTCTATTTGATTTTATAAGGCTGATTGCAGATGGCGTCACACTAAAATCTAGGGCTACCCGCTTCCCTTGAATACCTTTGTCAAGCTTTTCCAAGATTTTGCCTTTGGTTTTCAAGGATAAAGTATTTTTTTTTACGTTTATTTGACATTTTCAGCGATTTACTTTTACTTTTAAACAGACACTGCCAAAATATGTACATACACGCTTATCAAATTTCACACAGAATTAAGCCAAAAATGTACATAAATGCGACGAAAAAACAATGAAGAGGGAATAACATATATAAAATGGGGATTCCCCTTTTTAGTTTAATTTTGCTCAAACAAAATAAAACGAAATTGGAGATTTCCTGTGCTCAAAAATGGAAAACAATTTCACGCTCCGAAATTCGAATTTTCAATTCTAATTTTAGAGCGTTTAATGTATCACAAACTCTAATTCTAATTTCTGGAAATTCTAATTACTGAAGGTTCTAATTTGTTAGAAGTTAAAACTTAACTTAATAGAATTTATGAAGAATTAAATAAATGAACTATTAAAAGTGGACATCCTGTTGTTTATTGTAATAATTTATTGGTTAACAATTTGTCATCATTTTATACATTAGTATGCCTAGATTTGCCTCAAAAAATTCTTAGCTTACTTTGTAATATAGTTTGTATTTCGAAATCAAAAAGTGGAAGCATTCCAGGCCTACTACGGAAAAAATATGGCGTGTGCAGAGTATTATATAGTCGAACACCACGACTATAGCTATTTCTTGTTTACTTATTCTTAAGTATGAATTTAGGATCAAATAAAAATATCAATAGCCTGAAATCTATATATAAATAGGCAAGCGAAAATCATTCACACTCTTTTTAACCCTTTTAAACATAACATATTCGCTTGATTTCTGTTTTTTTGTTTGTTTTTTTTTTATGAATTATGTGAAGAGGAGCACGTATTGCGTCTAAGGTAGGTAAAAACCAGGTAACGCTCTCGGCCAATCACAGAGACTCTCTTTCACAAAGATCTCTCTCTCTCTCTCTCGCTCTCTCTCTCTCTACCAGCTCTCTCCATTTGCTACAGCAGCCAACTTTTTTTGTATCTTTCGGTTCCCATGGTTTCAGTTTGAATAGAGAAAATAATATTTTCTACCTCTGTGTAAAGGACGATTCACATAGAGCATGTCTTTCGAGCAGCTTGATTTGCAAACATGTTGGCGAGCAACAGTTGAGTGTTTTTTTTAAAGTATTTTAGTTGGTAAAATGTTAAAAGAAGAGGAATCAAATAAATATGTAAAACAAAAAAGAGAAAGAATTGTAACACCAACAAAACTTTTATAACTGTGCAAATAAACTGGTCACTTAATTCCGATCTCTTTCTGAGTGACCCTTAGAGCATGGCATAAAGGTTTAATACATAAATTAATTATTACGAACAAACCCGTCAACTTAACAAAGATTATACAAAGCTTCGTCACTAATAGACACTTCTTTGGTGAAATAAACGGTATTCCATCGGCTACTAAAACCTTTAGTGTTTTGGGTGTACCGCAAGGATCGGTCTTAGGACCGATACTATATAATTTATATACCTACGATGTTGCTAGACCCAATGACACCTCGCTTTACTGTACAGGTAAAAATTATGTAGATATATACAACGACCTCCAGTGCTCAATAAATGACTTAAATACGTACTAAAATATAAAAAATATAAAGAATCATGCTAAATGTCAATAAGACTAGCGCTATTTTCTTTACAAGTAAATGAAAAAGTATACATATATATATATATATATATATCTACCCAATAGTAATTTGAGTATTAACAATACCGAAACCGAAAATCCAAACTTTCACTGAACAATAAACTTTTTATTTTAAAAATGATATTTAATCCCATTCACAGAATTGGGGCGATTGTGCTCTCACACATATAAAAAAGCTTCAAATTCAAATTTTCGCTATTGGAAAAAATTTTGTTTTGCTCAAAATTAACAACTTGGAAGTATTACCAATTGTTACTTATTAGGGAGCTTACTTGTGGAGGCCAATTTATGTCACCTTTCTGCCCAGCATCCTGAGGCTTTAATACTTGCACCAACTGAATTTTGTAGGGGTACAGCTTTAAATCTTTGTGTAAAATGCGGATGTGTAAAATGATGATCTATGCACTTTAATGCCACAGCACGCTTCCGAATTGAAAGGTCCGGGTTGTCACGAACAGATTGTGTAACACTGTCTACGTTTTCGAACGTTTTTGAAGACCTTGGACGCCCGGATTTTGATTTTTCCATTTTTGATTTACCCATTTTCCAATTAGTCGAGGGATTGGCGCATCATTTAAATGACGAACATGTCGAATACTGCAGAATTTTCTACGCGCTACAGTCGCTGAATTACCGTTTTTGTAAAACTCACGTAGGCACAACGCACGGTCCGCTCCCGAGAAAAGCTCCATAGCGACTAAATTCCCAAAAGCTAGGCTACCGATTGACATACCCCCCGCTCCCCTTGGAATATTTGCGTTCACGCAATCAGCAAATCAAATGTGAACTTTCTTTTGAGACACCCAGTATTTGATAGTAACCACTTTGTTGTATGCTGGCTTTTATTGCTGTGTGTATAAATATGTGGTAGAAACTGGAAAATGTGTGTATGTACATAGTATGTACTTAGATGCATATGTGCGTAAGCATATTAAAATAAAAATAAAAATAAAAAAAATTAAGAAAATAAACAATAAAAAACTAAATAATTTAAAGAAAATGTTTATTGACATTCAAGATTATTAAATTCGAATTCGAATTCCGCGCAAACACTAATCTTTCGTAGCCAAACACTAATTTTTTTCATTTTTATGGTTTTTTCAAAAACATGTATGTACATATATGAAAAATGTCATAGTGTACTTTCATAAGAGTAAAAAAGTCGTCCTGGGGGCTTTTAGTTTCAGATTATTAAAATGAGCGCAAACAATCTTAGGGCCGCTATAAGCAAAAACAATTTATTCACCAGTTTTTTTTCGCTATTTGACACCCTTATGAATTGTATGCCTAGTGCTTGTACATAATACTCGTACACGCAATTAAAGTAAAATTGTACGTACACAATGTAAGTAAAAAAATTGTTTGAAGAGACGAACGGATTATACCTTTCAAATACTCAAAATCAGCCTCTAAATAACAATAATGTCCTTATTAACCCTTTCAATTTGTACATACATACATATTAGTTTCATAATCTACATGTCCGCAATTTTTTTTGGAGAAGTAAGAATTATGAAGTTCTCTTTAATGCTCGCTTTTGCTTAAATAGGTACTTAGTGAGTTTAAAAAAATTAATACTATAATTAAACGATCTTGATTGAAGAATATACTTTTCTTGACTGAAACAAAAGTAAAATGATATTATATTTATTGGTCTCATTTTAAGATTTAGGGCCGTTGAGTAATATTATAATATTGAGTAGTGCATGTCACGACTTCACAATTGTAATAAATCCACTTTGAGTAGCCCTGGCGAATATTCCGATTTTTTTCTGTTATCGTTCAAAAATCGGTCACTTTTTCGTCTGAAATCGGTAACTTTTGTCTTATTTATCGGTCAGCTGCAAAATGCTGAAGAGGTGGAGTGGACAGTCCATTCATTTGCACAAATGTAAACGCATAAAATCTATAAATTAGGAAAAAAAATTGGATGAGAGTGAGCGCCGCCGCTGTAGAAAAATACGAGCAAATCCATGAATACAATGTGCACGTTTGCATTTAAAATTTTAATATGAAATTTCAATTTCGTTTGTTTTCATTTTGCTTTGGTTTTTGATCGATCGAGTTGGCTGGTATCTTTGCAATAAATTTTTAATAAATTTATTGGCTCGCCGAACGCGGCAATACGGTTATAGACTTAATAACAGTCGTGACATTGAAAACTAGGATATCGCGAGAAAAATATGAGCTATAAAGATATAGGCAAGTCATGAGAACGGCCCTTAAATTATTAAATTTTTGTTTTCTAATTTTAAATTAATCTTAAATTGAGTATATTATCTTGGTTTAAGATTTTTATTCTCATGTAATTTGAAGAACAGTAGGTCAAAAGAGTTTCAGCGAATCATATAAAAAAATGGTATGGAGACTTTCACGAAACTAAGTTTAATATTTTATGTTAATTTAAGTTTACTTGCAACATGTTCTTTGGGCAGCAAGTTTAACAATAAATTATAAACTGCCGTTTATCGATAACAAAAAAAAAAGGGGATTTCGAATCTGTAAATTAAAATCGTTTTAATAAACATAATTGAAGCGCCCTCTATGTAAAGTTCGGAATCAAACCAAACGGAAGCGGAAATAGGTATTTCTAGGTCATGTGTGGTATTGTAAAAGCTTTCGGTTTTCCATGTGTTCGTGTATTTCGAATAATCGAAATGGATTCGAACGATAACAAATAAAAATGAAAATTCACTAGATGGCGCTTAACATACAAAAAAAATAAAATGCCAAGATTTCAGGGAAATTATTGTTCGAAAAACATGGTTCCCATGCACCAGAATTTGTAATCAAAGCATTTAACAAAACATTTAGAAGAAACTTCAATGAACATAAAAAATGTTAGACGACGCGCAAATTTCCTTATTGGTTTAGTTAGCTCACCTTGATTTTATCGTTTCATTAAACAAATTTTTACTTCACGTACATTTTTGTATATTCAAAATGTTACAAACGACTTTACATAATAATCTCAGTCTTTTTAGTGGCAGCCCTAAACTATTTGTTGCTACGAAATGAATTTAGTGTAGACTCTAGAGTTGTACTTGATACTAAATAAAGTCGACTTTTTCTTTTGATTATTAGTAATGCTGTGTAAGTGCCGCAATGGACCTTCTATTTATTACAGAAAATTTAGTACTTGCTCTTATTTTGCAGCTTGTTTTTTCGATTAGGGACCGCTATCATCAAAAGCCGGTATATATTTTTCACAGTCGCCGACTAATTCTCAACGGGTGCAGACGTCAACGCTGATAAGCTCTCAGTGATCAGTTCTCGGTTCTTCTTTACACAAAAGTTCATTAACTTCTCGTACCGTTATTGATTTCTTTTCCTTTCGCGCACCGGTACCTTTTACTAGCTTCTAATTGAAGTAACCAAAGCTTAAATATGGCCTCTGGGCCACCAAACCTCGGTGAAAACCGGTTTTCGCCTCTAATGGATAGTCCAAGTCGGAAGAAAAAAAAGGCAATTGCAGAAAATTTCAATGGATTTCCCTGAACTACCGGAAGTAGCTCAACAAAATCCTAAGCATTTGTTGATATCTGCAAAAAACCAACTTAAGCCTATTACGGAGTACTCTTGATTCGCAGTGCATAGAGCAATAAACCTACTAAGCAAGGACGTCATATATATTTTCACCCTTCGTGATGGCACCCTACTCATGCTTGTTAAAACTAAAGAAGTGGCCGACAAATTCCTAAATGCAAAACAGCTCCCAGGTATTTGCGAAATTTCGTGTAAATTGCATGACTCGCTTAATTCCGTCAAAGACACAATTTACGCGCCATACCTTAACAACGTATCTGACGACGAAATTTTTTATGAACTGAAGTCTCAACATGTCACCTCAATTTACAAGTTTAATAAGATGATTGACGGTACTCCTAAGCCCTCTGGCGTAATCCTAATAACTTTCAATTAATTTAATCTACCCACTAAGCTTAACATTTCCTGGCACAACGTTAAAGTAAGGGAATATATTCCAAATCCCATGCGATGCAAGACTTGCCAGTTACTTGGCCATACCGCAAAGTATTGTAAAAATCTTCCTGCCTCCATAAACTGCAATCTTCCCTCGCTCTCATCAGAAAAATGCACACGGATTCAATGTGCTAATTGTAATGAGGAAATTTCATGAACAAAAAGAAATATTAAAAATAAAAACAAAAAAGAAGTGCAGTATGAAAGAAGCCAAAGCTTTGCACAAACAACAATCTTCCCTCCCTGCTACTACAGTTTCCCTCAGTTACTCTGCAGTAACTTCCCTTCCCTCTGTTAACACCAACAATACAATCCCATCAAGACAATCTTCCGCTAATGCAAACCCTGCAGCAAAAACAACTCAAGTACCTGTCACAGACCAACGAACGCACACATCATCATCCGACGCTCTCACTACGCCTTCGAGCAGAACCGGAAATGGCTGGTTACTGACGGGTCCAAGTGCAACGGTAAGACCGCATTTGCGGTAGTCGACTCCAGCAACAACATAATATCTAACGGGCTACTTCCCGAATATTGCTCCGTATTTACGGCCGAAGCTATTGACATCCTAAAGGCTTGCTCATTTGCACACGCCAATAAAGGTAAATTTGTCATCTGTAGTAACAGCCTGTCGACTATCACAGCAGTTATGAACTTAAATTCCTATAACAACATTATTTGTATATACGAAACCTGTGCATCCAAAACGGTAATAAAATAATATTGTTTTGGGTACCCAGCCACCAAGGCATCAATGGGAATGAAAACGCGGACAATACAGCACGTAACGCTCTATTTTACCCTCTAATCTCCTTTGATCCCTTGATGGCAAGGCTTAAGAAGGCATATCAGTAAACATATTCTGCCAAAAACTTTGGACTCCTGGGTAAACTTTCAACAGCGATATAAAATCTTCAACCAAAATCGTTTTGGGATTAGGTTCTCAGCGAATACGCCAAAAAATAAGTGGACAATGTTTGTTCGTCTACGCATTGGTCACACACAGCTTACACACCAACACTTATTATCTGGCGACCCACCGCAGCTATGCTCCTTTGGTACAGCGGTCACTGTCGACCACATTTTGGACTCATGTAAAAATTTAGAAAGAATTATGGTAACTTTGTTTAACGTTAAACCAACTGAATTGTTAAAAGACCCCAATCAAGACAACATTAATTTAATATACAAGTCTCTTACCCGCTGTAATTTAATCAATAAAATTTAAATTTATTTTTAGTAACGTAGAATCGTAGGTCTAGGTAGCTAGTACTCTTTCTTTGCTTTAGATGTAATAATTTATATTGTATCTAAATTTGTAAATATATAAATAATATTTTTCAAAATTATCTTTTTTAACATTAAAAAATATAATTTTGAAATGTACTATAATATCAAAAAGATATATATAAACTCTAAGATGAACTATTTTTTATGAAAAAACGTTCATTTTGGTGATATATAATTTGCTGATTTTTCTTCTTTGTGCACTTTTCCCGATGCCCCATACCTAACAAGGTGTGTCGCAAAAGAAACAGAACTTTTTAAAAATAGCTATTTCTGGTGGCGTCACCTATTGGTAGGTACATGCGTCCGAAACGTACATCCTTCACCGTACTCGCCTGATTTGGCACCGTGTGACTTTTATCTATTTGAAAAACTTCATTTGCCGATGAAAGGACACCGCTTTGAGGACATTGAAGCCATCCAAAAGGGGTCGACCGGAAACTATTTTGAATAAAAAGAATCTTACTTACTTACTTAGGTGGCTCTACAACCGTCTATCGGTCAAGGCCGCACGTAGGAAAGCGCACCATTCGGTGTAGTTTAGTGCGCGCCGGCGCCAGTAGCAGCGATTAGTAAGCGTGATTCTTCGACTGATCTCTCTGCTAACATTGTTGTCGCTGGTAATTTCTGTTACCAGATAGACGAAGTTTTCTACAACATTGAAGTTGAAATTCTCCATACTCACATACCGTCTGCTTACTCGCCGTTCTTTGATGCCTATGATGTCTATGTCATCAGCACATGCGAGTAGCATCACTTCCTTATGGAGGATCGTGCCCGATCGTTCTACGTATGGGCATTGGCGTAGAATATACTCCATCAGGAGATTAAAAAAGTCGCACGATAATGCTTTACCCTATCTGACACCTCTCTTGGTATCAAAGGGTTCGGAGAGGTTCTTTCCTACTCTGACGACGCTTTGGGTGTGTGATAGTGTCATCATGCAAAGCCGAACGATCTTTGCTGGGATACCAAGTTCAGATAGGGCGTTCTTATCGGCGTGTCGAAAGCGGCCTTATAATCGACAAATAGGTGGTGTGTGTCTTTATTGTACTCGTGGGTCTTCTCCAGGATTTGACGTAATGTGAAAATTTGGTCACTGGTCGACCTCTTTGGTCTGACGCCGCACTGATACTGGCCTATCAGTGCATTCGTGTATGGCTCCATCCGTTTACACAGTACGCGGGACAGAATTTTGTATCCTATTGAAAGGGTACTTATTCCCCGGTAGTTCGCGCAGACATCGGGGTCTCCTTTCTTGAAGATAGGACAAAGAACACTGAGATTCCAATCGTTGGGCATGCATTCATCGAACCATATTTTGCATAT
Source organism: Leucophenga montana (assembly GCA_035044765.1). NCBI lineage: Eukaryota > Metazoa > Arthropoda > Insecta > Diptera > Drosophilidae > Leucophenga > Leucophenga montana. Next base: position 1,029,596 of record JAWNNQ010000643.1, read on the forward strand.
TTTAGTTCCAAGAACACTTGTCGAAAAGTTTCGCACGCCGTCCTAATACTAGATAAGAAGTTAAAGAAGATATCAATTGATTGTCCTAGTCGTTGGAGCACGACCTATATGATGCTGGAGTATCTGCTGGAAAAGAACGTGTATGACTACTGCGACAACTTTACTGTAGTAAAGTTGGGATAATATTAATGAAATTTAGCTTTCTCAAACCAGCTAAAATTGCAGTGACTAAACTTCAAAGTGAGTAAATTATTTTGGGCGACTTTTACGCTATTTGTTTCATTGTAAAATTCAAATTAGTAATAAAACTACTGCATTAGTTAAACTTTTAGTCTCTGAATTAGAAAAACTTGAGTCTACTCTTTTCGAGAATAGTGCCTTTTTATGTGCCATAGTTTTAGACCCCCGATATAATGTAAAGCTGATTTGTGATCAGTAAAGTATTGGTATAGCTGCTTTGACAGATTAAGAAAGTAGTGCTAGCTCAAGTAATTTTTCTGGAACTGGAGACCAACTCGATGCATATATGGATATGTTTATCACTAAAACGATTAAACAACAAAGAAAATATACTGAACTATTCGAAATCGGCAAAAAACATTAAATTAAGAATCATTCACAATTAAAATATTTTTGCTCTAGTTGTCGGTACATACATATGTATATATGTACGACAGAGCCGATAACGAATAATTTTTCATATAATTTTGAAATTTGATCGTGTTTTTCGTGCTTTTTCGTGGCACGTGTCTCGACAAAAATCACCCATCTCTACTTTGAACTCTTTAAAACTTTAAACCACAAAAAAAAACAAAACAAAAAAAATTGTTTTTTAATCAAAAATCAAATAATCAAAAATAAATTTATTACTTAAAAAGAAAAATAAAAAGATAAAACTGTTAAGCTTTGCAAGTCGTCCTTTAGTGCAAGAAACTTGACACTCTTGCTGTAAAAATGGTTATTAATGATTTACAACCTCTATCGGTTGTTGAGGGCAAAGGTGGGTTTTTTGTTTGTTTTATACACATTGCAATATATTGTTTTATAAAAAAGAAAACAATTTTTTTCGGCTATGTTGCATTGAAAAGAGTGTATATACGGGCGGGCGTGAGAAACCAAAAAAAAATTAATCTAGAACTTCTGCGAAAGGTCAAGGTGAGTCTAAAGGTACAAGTCTTGAAGTCTCCAGCTATTATAGTTCTTGAGATCTGATCTCACATATATGCAGACAGACGGACATAGCTAAATCGACTCAGATTCCTTCTACCTGCTACATACAATCGCAAAAACCATGGTATAAAATTGGTATGGAGATTTTCAGGGACCTAAGTTTAATGTTCGAGATTTGAAGTGAAGTTTGGAAGAAAGTTTCCAATTTTAAATAATTTGAAAATTCGACCAAAACTTTTAAATCAGCAATCTTTCTTGGAACCATCTGGCAATGAAACGTGGCGCCATCTAGCACGATACCGATAACAAAAGTCGGATAATCGATATTCATGAACGATAACAAATAAATATGAAAGTTCACTAGAGGGCGCTTAACATATAAATAAAATAAAATGCCTGCCAAGATTTCAGGGAAATTTTTGTTCGAAAAACTTTGTTCCCGTGCACCAGAAATTGTTAGTATCAAATATTTCAAAATTTTGAGAGTTCACAGAAACTGTTTTAGGAGAAGTGATATTTTGAACTGAACTGTTTAACTTTACGATAAGTGAAAAAAATAACTCTGGCCGTATGTAATCATTTCTATGAATCCAGACATTAATTGTTGTGTTCAAATATCGGAAGTAAATTTTGATCCACTTTACTGAGTGTATTGAGCTGAAAATGGACATTTACATTTACATTTGGATCCAATAACAATTCAATATTACAATATATAACTTTGTATGGTCAAATCCAAATGATGACAAAAAAAAAAAAAAAAAATTAAAATAAAAAATAAATAAATTAGTGAAAAAAAAAAATAGATGTGAGTGGTGAACACCTTGATGTGAAACTTATTCTCTACATCGATAATACAGGTCAACATGGTTTAGTTGTTCCGAAGTAATTTGCTGCGTAGAATCTGAATCCGGGATCATAATTGGCCCATAACGTCAGGATTTTGAGATATTTGAGATTATGTAGCCGAAAAACGGCGTTTTTTCCTACTTTTGAGGTTATGTACAGGGTGCAAAAAAATGTTGTGGTCTGTCTCTCCAATTGCATCATTTATACCCGGATACATGATGAGCTTTGCAACAACTGACATGACCCCGGTATTTGTATGCCTGTGTAATCAGCGACAAAGGTTATTATCAATTTGGTTTTCTTTTCCTTTATATGAGGCATTATTTATGAAGTGTACCAGGTGAAAAATCAAAATGTTCCAAATCAATTTGAAGTTTTTATATATTGGTCATGAAATAAATGACAGGTTGTCTATTTACAGGGGCTCGAATATTTCGATTTTCACTATGCGCGCGTACGTTCAAGAGTAGATATTTCCCAGTAGAATATTGCAATTTTATAAAACAATATATGTTTTGAAAAGCTCTTTTTCTGGGCTATAAAATTGCATTAATTAAATTTTTTTTAAATTAAAATTTTATTATTAAATTTAATAATGAAAAATATTTTTCGATTTTTGACAAATTATGTTACGATCGATTTTTTTTAAACTAGTCTTAAAAAAAAGAAGATTTCTTGCCCTTCAAAATGATAACAAGACCAAATTAACAAGACCAATATATAAAAACATCAAATTGATTTGGAACATTTTTATTTTTCACCTGGTACACTTCATAAATAATGCCTCATATGGTAAATCATATCAAAACGACGAAACATATCAACGAGTTCGTCCGGGAGAATATGGCGGCCACTTTTTTGAAGAAATGAAGCTGGGAATGTTATCTTGTCCAAAACTTTGGGATTCTCTGGCTGTATGGGGTTGTGCCGAAACATTCAATGGTTTCTACGTGCAAAGCATTGCTTAAAATGTTTTCACGGTAGATTTGTTGATTAACCTTTACGCCCTGTTCAATGAAAACGAGTTGTGAGCTTCCTGTGGGTGTTACCGCGGCCCAAACCATCACTGAGTCAGGCGCTTGCTTACATACATTGTTAACATATTGCTAACATTTTTTCATAAGAAAAGCTCGTCACTAACGTGTAAGTGTTTTAACACCTTTGCTCTGGCTAGGCGAACTTGTTTTTGTGCAGGTGTTAAACCTTGCACTTTTTATACTTTATAGGGCTTCGATCGTCGTTCATTTTTGAATATATGTCCCATGTTACATGCAGACACATTGAGTTTTTTCGCCAATTGAATTGCGCTTTGTCCTGGTTTATATTGAATTCTGTCCTTTACCTTTCTGCCGATCATTTCTGCCGATTTTGCTGTTTTTAAATTTCCACCTCCACGAAGGTTTTTGATGCTATCAGTATCATTGTACGTTTAATGGTCCGATACATAAACATTTTGTTTGCACGTAAATAATGTAGCTCATTAACCATGGCTGATTGCAAATACAAAGCAATAATACTGTTGCGTTTGAATTCCATTTCGATAACTTTTTAAAATTTTTTTTTAACTGCGACGTAAAACGATATGCTTCTATTAGCATAGATTAGCCGTTCGATTGCTACAGCAGCTTGAATTTGGTATTACATCCCGCCGAAACAGAAGATGCAAATTCCTAGATCGGACGAACGAGTGAGGTATACAGATGCTTGGTAGTACATATAAAGCTCACTAAATTCTTTGTAACAACTCTTTCTAAAACCAAGCTGTATTTACCGTAGAAACAATATTAGTCCCCCTAAGCCAGTTTCGGTTAGGGGGACTATGGAGGTGGAACCAAATCATTCAAATTTTGGGGATTTTAAGACGCTTTTGTCATTTGAGTTTTTTTTTTCAACAATAAATATTTCTAATATCTTAACTTGCGATATCATTTACAAAAGTCGAATCAAAAATTAAAATGTTTCGATAGAAAGAAGAAAAACATGATATTTTCATTTATTGCTAAATCACAGTATTTGTTATTTCAACTGTTTGACGGAATTGAGCTTTGATTTGAATTTTTACTTTTCGGTTGGAAGAAAATTGCTTTAGTGATTTCAATAGTATGAGTATTGATGTGCGGGGATGGGATCGGTTGCAGAGGGAACAACATTAGTGGCAAAAGTTATTATTTCACTTGGAAAAAAAAAACTGATTTTTTGCAAATTTTTTGAGTAATTTTAAGTAGGCAACACCACTTAATTAAAGGGTGGTGCGCTGGGTTACCGCCACCGCAAAAAAGAAACTTCTGTCAGTGAATACTCAGAGGAAACCAACGTCAGAGAGGGCGACCGAGCATAAGCTGGAATGACCAAGTCTGGAAATATCTCCGTACACTTGGTTTTGGCAATGGCTGGTGCGAATTTCTACATGCGGCATTGTCCTATAAACGGTTGAATATTGCTGTGAAACATCTTTAGTTACGCTACGGTATGGATTATAACAAAAAGTTATGTGTTCGATGTTAGCGTTGTCAAATTGAGATCTTGTAGTTATATGATTCATGAAGAAACTGCTACTTAACTTGGAGTTTTTTCATCTAAGCGCAACAAGAAACGTGGAGTACTTATTTTAGAGAATTTGAAGCAGCATTTAATATTTGATGTACTAGCTCTAAAATTAATTTTTTGAATTAATCCACAGTTTCGGGTTCGACCATAAAAAAACAAATATAATATTGTATTGTCATCGGATTCACACATGGATGTCGGATTTTAGCTGCATCTGATCTGTAGAAGTCGGATGAAATTGAGTTACATATAAATATTGTTTATTTATTTATTTAATTAATAACAATAAATAAACTAAATAAAAACTTGTAAAATTGTTTTTTGTACAAAAATCCTAAAGTGGGTTTATATTAAGGCTACCACTGGAAGTGCAGATCCTGAACGAATACCATGATGGACCAATTCGGTGATTAATAGACATACAGCCAAGTTAAATATGGCTAGTTCGACTCTTTCGTGTCGAGTTGAATATTTAGAGACTATTTCTTGGGTCTCTCAGCCCTCCTTCTCGTTGTAACAAAGCTCGCATCACAATTAATGTTCTATTCACAGTGAAAAGTATAGAAAAAACCTACCTTCCAGTGCGCTTGAAAGCAATTCTCCGACCCATCCCCTCTCGACCAACATAAACCTCTAGACAGTGCATTAACTAGTGAATTTGTGTTTATGAAATTTAGAACATTTTCTCTATGGCACTCTTTTGTCACAATTGAATAATATATTTACTAAGTTTTATGTAGCAGAGTCATTGTTAAGGTTTCCTTCATGAGCACACAAAGGCCGACAGAACAGATCCTCCGACCTCGAGCTCCACTTCACCGCTGCCAGTTGGCAAGAAAGTTATGACGATATTCTAGTATTTGTAGCTCGGATTAGAGTGCAAGTTAATTGTGCGATTTCAATGGATTTTGTTTGTTCGAAAATAACATTTGCTTTGTTGCAATTGTTCAGGTTTTTGTTTGCGCCTGAGATGGGACAGCATGGGTATGAGCGAGTATTCGGCTTTTGTTTAAGCACATGTGATTCTCTCTTAAAGTTGGCTCAAAGTTTCGATTTTCTGTTGTTAATTTGAAATTTAATTTTCATTAACGAAATTATCACCTTAAAAAATATATATCAAAAGCCAACAGAAGCAGCTAATAACACTTTTAAACATAATCAGCGAGTATGGAGAAGGACTAAGGGATTTGGAGTTCGTACTTCCTTCTTTTTTCAATAAATTCATGCACCAAGTACGGTGAAAAGTGGATGGATTGAATGGGATGGCTCAGCTCTGCTAGCTTGGTCGAGAGCTTAACACCTTCATAAGCTCTTTGAGTGTCTTTCGTACCGCTCGTCACGTCGGTTGTAGTGGAGCTTTGCAGCAGAATCACGAAGTGGGTGGCTTGGTCGGATGCGGATTAGGCTGTTTGATTGTGCCGGGGGTGCACATTCGTTCATTTGTTCGGTACTTGTCGCCGGGCAGGCTAAATGACTGCCTGCTTATTTGGTATTAATCATTGTAATTACGCTGAGTGCCAGACTACCGACTTTCACGCTACTGTCCGGCTTACTCGGTTACTCATTTCATATGCTGAATTGCATTTGCACATTTGAATCTTCGCAGCGGCCAAGCATGAATCTTACTCCAGTCCTATTCGTTGCCCTGTCTTACACTCTCGCCTCTCTGCGGTGTGGTGAGCTCAGTGGTCTCGGCAGGATATCAACCGCAGCCATCAATAAAAGGACAGCATGCGGCCGGAATAACTGTTCTTTGTTAACAGGCAACATCCAACCACCAGAGCTCAATTTCAATTTGCGCTATTTAACGTAATATTTCTTTGCTCGTCCGTACAGGACTTGTACAGACACACAGGATGTGCTCATGCCAGTTAATCTGTTGTCTATGTGTGTGTGTGTGTGTGTGTGTGTATACAATATGTTGACAAACGAGCAAATAATAATGTCACGGTTGCCATTGGATAATCCTGATATCATGCGCTTGCCCAAAAACATAAAAGTATTTAGTATATTTTTTCTGTGTAGTGTGTCGCTAATGTCAGCAAACGAAGTTACGAGGTGTGATATAAAAGTAACGATAAGCTATTGAAAATAAGTGTAAAGAAGCTAAGTAGGCCGCATAATTAAAATATTTAAATAGTGATTTTCTAGAGAATGGAGAAAAAACAGAAATTGGATATGCACGTGCATTTAAACGGAAGATGGCCGAAATGAAAAATAAATTAATAAAAAATGTTAACTTCGGTGGATCTGAAGCTTTAAAGCTTAGCAGGTCACCCCTAAAAGTGATCATGACACGCCATTCGATATTTATGCCAAGTATCCGTCCATTAGAAACTACCGTGTCTAATTACAAGTTGATATTGCCTGTAATGAAAAAAGGTTTTTATGCAAAACCCCCAAAAGTTGGTGGTATGTTTGTATGATGGCTAGCGCTGATATACCCGTATATGTGTGGCGTCTGTACATACAAAACCACCATATCAATGTTAAGTTGATATTAACTGCAATAAAAGTGTTTTTCATATAAAAAGGCAAAAGTGAGCGGGTTCTATGTACTGGTCCAGAAAAATAAGTCTATGTGCCGGCATATATTAAAAATTAATTCCCAAAAAATGTGCAATAGCTACCAGATTTTCCATATATTTTAGAAGACTAGTGAACAGGTATTTAACAAGGTCGCTGCGAGTCATACTCAAGTAAACTTTATGACGTCTACCACGGCTCCTTCTGCCTGTTACATAACTGTGCCTTTGGGTACAGGACATAAATAGCACGAACAACACAATAATATTTAATATTTCTCAATCACACCTCGTACACATGTGTTCAAAGGGACATTCGATGACATTTACAATGGCCGATAAAAAACAAAAATAATAATTTCAAATTTTTTTTCTGCTGGAATTCAATTATAATCGTTTAGGAAAGGAAAATTGGGTATATTAGTTTGTTGAATGCATGGGAGGTTTAAAGAATATATATTCCTGATCAGTTTGATGAGATGAGTCGATATTTACGTCCGCCTGTCCGCCCCGAGCGCTTAGTTATAGGAAATACAAAAGCTAAGCTAAAGTCTAGACACAAAAATTAATTTTCCGTTTACTTAAAAAATCTTTTAAACAAGATGATTAATTCCCTGTTCTCAGCAATATAGGCACCCAAAAGGGTTGGAAATGTTATTGTAATTTACAATAAGGTAAGGTTTCTCTTTTGAAGTGTGAAGAATTGTCAAAGGAACACTCAAACCATTTTTTGTGAGATAAAGATTCTTTAGTTCTATTTTTCACAAGCAAAACAAAGAAAAAAAAAAGAAAAAACATTAGCTTCGGTTGAACCGAAGCTCTAGGGCTACTTCAAAGTGATGGCGGATACGCCCATTAGTATATGTGTGCAAAACGGCCATCCATATAATGATAAAAAAAATATTTCCGTACTTGATTTTATCCCTAGCGGTATCAAGTATGGATTTTCTTAAACGGAGTACAAAATTATTGGTTCAAGAACTTTTTTTCAAACCCGAAATTCTGAAAATAGCCATTTTCAAGCTCTACTGAGCTTGATTTTAGAAAAAAATTTGATGGATTTGAGTATAAAAGGGCTCAAAAAAGTAAAAAAAGTTTTCTATTTGTTGTTTTTTTTTATTTTTTTTTTTGTATTTTTGTATATTTTCAGAAAATTCGATTTAAAATGAATGATTGATGGGAGGAACCTGGCATTGAACCATGGACACATGTGAACATGGGAAGTGCCTCGTCTTAACTACTTCGGCTAACGGGCACCCGAATTGTAAACTTGCCGAATCACAAGCCATTGCTTTTCGCATTTACTGTCGGTGCAAAGAAGTTGGAATAATTGAGAGACCAACTTGTATTTTCCTCCTCTAAGAGATTGATTTAAGAAATTGCAACTTACTTTAAGTCAAAAAGGACTTATTTGATATTTTTAGACTTTTGTACCTGAGTAGATATTTTTTCATATAATAAGATGTTTTTACTTATTTCAAGAATTTTATACTTAAAAGTATTTCCGCGCTTGATTTAGAAATGGATACAGTTTTGTACTTGATTCAAGAAAACTTAGTACGAATCGTATTAAAAATTTGTAAGTACGCCTTCGGATAAAAACAAGAGTTTCAAACCTATTCTTTTTACTGTGTAGAAAGGCACCACATTGAATTTCAAGCACATTGGTCGTTCCTAAAAAGCGATTGTATTAAATTACAAACTGATATTGAAGAAGCTTTTCATACAAAAACAAAATAGTGGGCGGTGGGTATGTATGGGGGCTACCCCAAAAAGTTGGCGTGTCATATCAATATGGATACTATATAAACTTGGAACCAAACGATTTTTAAATACCGCCAACTATCGACAGACGGAGAAGGTTAGATCGACTTGTCTCGTCGAGCATTTTCCTAAAAACAGAAGTGCTGATCAGCCAGGCCACGAGTCATCGATCGGAATAACTGATAATCAAAAAAAGCAATGTCGATAAATACAGTGGGAGTGTAGAACTTCTTATTTCAACATTTCCGGTTTTGAAACATGGTGCTTGAGAACTGTCTTGTAGTTAAAAATTAATTAAAATGTTGGTACATAGTGGGTCCATTTTTCATTGCCAGACACAATACAGAATGCAGAAAACCACTCTCGTGGTTTTAGTTCGCACAGCATCCGAAATAGTTTTATTTTGAATTATTCCCATGGCTTTGAAAGATCTGGAAATGGCTGCTTGATGAACATTTAACATTCTGCAAGCTCTTCTAGCGTTTGACATAGATCTTCATTGAGAAGTCTCCAATTCCTCATCTTTGCTTGCGACTTTTAAAGCGTCTAAACCACTTTCGGTATGTTGGCTCGGCTAGGGCACATGCCCCGTTCAATTCTATCAGAAAAGGGTGTTCCTCACCAATTTTCTTTCCCATGCAATAAAAAACTTGCGTGTGTAGTTACACTTTGACATCTGTCACTGTCAAAAACGATGGAGATTAATGCATACATGTACACCCAATAAATTAGTAAAGCATGCGTCCAACAACAATTTTTTAAACTATTTCTTTTATATGAATGAAGAAGATTGACCCGCTTTTCCTGCTGGCTTGTTGTTGCTTTGGCAAATCTTGCTGAAAAGGTGCAAAGATAAAGAGAGCAATTCCTCTCTCACAATGCAAGTCGAATACAAAGGAAAGTATTGTGCATTTTTACAACACAAAACTGAAACTTGTAAACTGGATTTAAATTAGTAAGAATCCGGCTTAAGTTATAAGCCGGCCTCATGCCCCGGACTAGTTGTAAAACGCATCTAAGCTGTCGATCGTGAAAAGTGATCAACAATATGAATTTGAAAGGGATCAGAAGCTATTTGAAAGGGGTGCGGGTGCTTTAGAACTTGTAGGCAGAAAACTCATTATGACCAAACAGGATTTCAATTAACCCATAAATTGATCTCAAAACAATCGGCACACGCTGAGCGGCAAATACGACAAAAACTGAGCTGTTCAACTAAAACAAAAATCATATACGAGTACATTTTTATGAAAGCGACAGTTTGCAAAGTGGTCGGCGAATATCTTAAGAGATTTGCAGCTCTCGCATTTTGTAATTAAATTAATTATTTAAGCTGGAACTCGGGGCTATTTGTGACGACGTATCAAGGTCCTTTAATCGATAATCAAACACCGAACGATAATATTTCATAGAAATACATACTATATATGTATATATTTTAGTTACACATATGTATTGTACTTGTGTGTGTGTGTTTTTTATGTACATATATATTTAGCTCGTTTGAGCTCCATCGAGAAAGACATTGAAGCAAGGACCGAATAGAAAGGAGCCAAAAAGAAACAAAGGTCTGCAATGTGCAAGTGATGCAGAGATTGGTTGGGTCGAAGGCGAAAGCAAACAAGTCAGAGCAAAATTTTAATTTCTCTAACCTTTGTTTATATTTTATATAAAATCACCTTAGGTTACATAAACGTTGTAATCGCACATTTTATGGATTAAACTCACCTGCTAATCTATATAAAAATGCTTTAGGTCAGCATTTATCGATTACCGAGAGCAGCTTTACTGGCTGAAATATTTTATATATAACAATTCTGCCGTTTCATCGAGATTAATAAAACAAAGAACTAAAAGACAAAAAACATGCTAATTAATTAAAGTCGATATCGGACATGGCATATTTTATTTATTATTTGCTGTTTAATGAACTGTAACGATAATGAGTTATTCATGATGCATTTTTGTGCCGCCATTAACTGCAACAATCAAGCAGTGCGATGGAGTTTAACCTGTTCTATATGTAAACACGGAAAAGAATATTGAAAATGGACGATTAAAATAAATTGGTAGGAAACTTACGTATGTGATACCCTATATTTCTGATTGTTCGCGCATTCATTCAGATTCGATAAATTCAGGAATTAATTGTTTTTTTAAATGAAGGCAATGAAATAAAACGAAAGTATGTCTGTTATAATGGGTACTTTTTAAGCATGAATTTTTTTTATTGGAAAGCCGATTCCATATTTACATACAATACACATAATCAATTGGCAAATCATCTTGCAAATTACAAAGAGTGCAGTAAATGGAATGGTTTGAAGTTGATTCACCTTTGCAAGTTTTTGATACTCAGTAGCTTTGGTATGAGAAAAATATACCGGCTCAAGTGGTTGAAAAAGTGGTTGGAAAATTAGATCTCTAGGCTATAGTTAGGCGAACGTTTTCGTGGCGGGCCTATGCCCGAAATAAAATTGAATAAAATTATCTATCGAACAGAAACAAAAATTTATTCATTAAAGTTATCTTATTAAAATTTAAAGTTCTTCTTAAAAAGTTCCTCTTCAAAAACACCCTGTAGCACTTGAGAGGTTTCCGTGCATGCATGTAAGATCCTTTTCGATTAGTTGCAGTAAATCACATTCAGCAGCAGAGCATTTGAAGCGTTTAAACTTATATTGTAAATACTTATAACAAATTTTACTTCAAATGTAATATACTGCAATATAAAGTTAAAGTCTTTAATATTTTTATCTATACTAATTTTGCTAATATGATTTGTATTTGTAGTTGTATTTTTTTTTTTATTGTGTGAAATTGTATTATCAGTTTGTCAGAAAGTTTGTAACGCATTAAAGCAGGCATCGTAGTCCCCATGAAGTCGATCTATACGTGACCTTTTATGAGTCAATCGGAATGTTACTGCGCATTTTTATACCCTGTACACAACGGTACAATGGTAAAATAAGTTTGTGTGAATGTATGTAACAGGCAAAAAGAGGCGTAGAAACTGATTTATCTATGTCCGTCTGTCCGTCTGCCCGTCCGACCGTCTGGATGTACGAGTCAACAGGCGTACCCCGCCCACTTTAAGGCGTACCCCATACAACCCCGCCGGTTAATTGTGGGTTTTTGTATGAAAACAGTTGATATCAATTTTTGATGTGGTCTTTTGATATGGAGGTTTTTGATGTGGAGACTTCTTAAGAATATATGGTTCAAATATATATCAATAGGCGTGTCCCGCTCACGTTTATCTATTGTCCCAAACAAACACCACCAAATGATGGGTTTAACAAATTTTTTTTTATTCCAGGGTTGGAATATATAACATTGTTATACAATTTAAAATTTGATAATAAACTTGCGGTTCTACCGATATACTTTTCTTGATATACTTTTCACACAGAGTGTAAATAGTATAATAACTTAGACAGAAGTTCGTAACGTATTAAAGGAAACCTCGGAGACCCCGTAAAGTATATGTATTTATTCACTAAAAAGTATTGGTCAAATTCAAAACTCTTTCATTTATTTTGTTGTACGTATATCGAACATGTTTAAATAAAAGCAATTATTTTTGAAAAGTAATAATTTCGAAACTGATCCACTACGCACAATAACAGCTGATATTAAATATATTCAGAATGTTGTTCTAATGTCTTAACGTATGAAAATTTTGAAACTGTAGTGCGAGTTCACATTTCCATATTTGTTCTGCTTAACGTTTTGAAATCAGTTGGGTAATTCAACACAGAAACTAACTTTTGATAAATTTCAGATCAATATAATTTGCAAAGAGTTCTAAAGTTGTTTGCTATTTGTAAAATCTGTGTAATCGTGAAAATTAAAAATTCTACCAAGGCTGAGGAAAACTGTTCAACTATGACAATACTCTTATTTGTCTTTTCCAATACGACTAAAGTTTAAACTTTCATACTTTATTCTTTCTAATTCTTTCTATAACTAACGAAAATAGTCGAAGGAAATCATTAGTCAGTAATTGCACAACAAAATTATCCATATCATTGTATCCCATCCGCAACCGCCAAAAAGGTGAAATACATATATGAATAAATTTTTCATATTAAAACTTGTTAAATCGCTTAAGACTTGAAAAAAACAGTGAACTCCAGCTTTATCGAGAATGAAGGGAAAATTTGTTCGAAAGAGCGACTGTAGACAACGTCAAATTATGGAATGTAGGAGGATTCGACGTGTTTTCGTAAGAAAAAATTTCTCAAATAGATAACAAACACCACCAAATTTTGGGTTTAACAAAAATGTATTTCCATAGTTGGATTATATTGTTTGAAGACGTGTTTTTTTAGATAGATAACCGAGAAACAATATAGGCTAATTTCAAGCACTAGGAAATGGATGCGTTGCTGACTAACAAATTAAAAGTTTCTTACTGATTTCCTCTGAACATTTTCAACGTCTTTTGTTAGTTATTGATCCCCTCGAAATCAATCAGCCTTACTAATAAACAATTTAAAATCGACATAATCTCGAAAAGTTGACATCAAGTCGATTTTCGTACTAATAAATATTTAGTATTGACTTTTTCGAAAGAGTCGCTATTAAGTTTAGTGACGAGAGAAGATGCTACTAAAATTTAAAATTGAAGAGGAAAATGTACTAATTTTGACCTTTTATTTGATTTTCATTTAGTTTAATTATCAAAAAAAAAAAACAACCTCAAAGAAAATTTTTTATAGGTACAAAATTTTAGGCGAGAAACCAAATTATTTGATTTGTTTATGTTTTTCTTCTTGATTTTTTAAACTCACTAGAAAAGCTTGGTATTCACATACATTTTTGGATATTCAAACAGCTTGAAAATCTCTGCTTGTCTTAAGCCAATCTCACAATTTTTTTACATTTAAGATCCTGATAGAAACATTTTGTACTGGGTCAGTGTCTGTCAAGTGTCTTACTTTAACCAAAATGAAAAATAAATAAATTAATGGAAACATTTTTCATAAGCAATAATAAAATATTTTAATTAATAAATTTTTAACGTTCCCATATAAATAAATTGGTTAAGTTCTGCTGATGGGTGCTATGAGATAAAAATCAAACTCTTAAATTTATATAAGCAAGTATACGAAAAATAGTCGAATGATTCTGTACTACGCCAACCGATTTCGATGATTCTTTTTGGAGTTGTGTTTTTTTTTTTATTAAAAAATAAACGTAAAAAATAAATGTATCATATTTAGTGTATGTTCCAATTTACCGCACTCATATAATTTGAGTAAAATGTCCGACTTGTACGAATACAAAATGAAATATCACGAAAAGCAAATATAGTCCGATAACGCGAATAGTAAAAATGTATACGAGTTTATGTACGTTCATACAAGTACATGAATGTTACTACATAAAATATTAAAATCAATGCCGCCATTCGCTCAAAAGGTGTTCATGTGAAAAATTGCAATTAACAACTCAATTTTTTTTTATTCATTTAATTTAATTTCAACAATCACACAGTTCGGACTGCTTTTGTGAAAAAGCACATTTAATGAAAGGCAAATTTAAGAGCAAACAAGATAAATATCATATTAATTTACATGTAATACAAAAGCTCAGTATAAATGTATATGAAAGTTTTTATGTAGTGCCTAAAATTAAAAACGAAAAATGAAAAGAAATAAAATTAAACATGAAAAAGACAATGGAAAAAGATATAAAAACGCGCCTTTGTATGTAGGACTTACGAGTATATAGGTATATCAAATTTCACATCTCGCACTCAGGGTAGTTTAAAGAAAAAACAGACTTAAAATCAAAATAAAAATTAATAGTCTGCAAATATTTGTACATTTTTACACGAACTATTAACAGCCACAAATTGATTTGAAAAAAAAAAAAATCAGTATCACATTTGGAATCAGCCTACGGCTGCTGGTAGACAGCGTGACCGACGCCTTCAAGAATATAGGAGAAGGTGCACCCAAAAGTAGCATCGAGTGAAATTTGAGTTGGTATCAGACAAATAAACAATCCTGAATATGGTTTGCATAGGCTTACACCCAAAAATTAAATTGTGCATGAATGACATATAGTACTGGTATATTTCCTTATATCCTTATATCCTTACAAAAAAAAAAAAAATCAAATAATAGGGCTACCAAAAAGAGGTCTGCAACTACGTTACGTACAGTTTTACGCGAGACAAGCGTTATAGGATAAAAAAGTTTGGAAATGAGTTGGAGTGAGCATTCATGACAAATGATTGAAACGAATAGACTTTAAGAACATTTTAGATTTGTTTCAACATCGCACATTTTCTTTGACGGAGGAAACTGGAATTTCTAGTATCTTACGTGAATCGTTACAAAATATTCCATATAGGCCCAGATGGGTCTGCTTTGAAGGTAACCCCTATTCAAACCACTTTTTTGAGTTTTAAGTAAACATTTTTTGATTACGTTTAAGCTAGAAATGACAAAATTACTGTATACTTCGTCAATTCTAATAACAAATCCCTCATGCCTCCAGAATGGACTACTGAAGCCAATAGAAATCTATGGACCCTGACACAATGTGTAGGCTATTGAATTGCAAAGTCAAGCCCACTCGCGCATATCGCGGTGTTGTGGAACGCGGAACTTTTGCCAGAAGGTCAGATGGTGTATAAAGAATATTATCTGAGCGTTATGCGGCGTTTGAGAGAGAAAATTCGTTGAAAACGGCCTAATGTATTCACCTGAAATTGATCCGCCCGACATTATTCTCTTTTGAAAACTGAAATTACCACTTCGAGGCACCCGTTTTCAGTCGATAATGTCTTCTATTTCCTCTTATGTCTATAAAAGAAAATTCGTGGAGAGAACTGAAGTCAATTTCCATTTTGTGTTAAAAAAAAGGTGACATTTTATATATTTTTTCACAATATATGTTGACATGATCAGCCATTTTGCATTTTTAGTTTGTTGTCGACAGATATAAAGGTGAGACGCGTTTTGGTGTGCTTGGAAATTTATGATAGCGAAAAAATATGTACTAAATTTTGTGTGAAAAATAAATTAAGTACTCCAACGCACTTAAAATGTTGACTGTGGCATTTCGCGAGTCTACTTTGAGCATAGAAAAGTTTATAAGTGATACAACATCTTCCTATATCGGTTGGCTCATACTATGCATACCAAAAGAACAGTCGCATGTGCATCGCTCAAGAGCTGTTGAATGACGTCAACGACTATCCTGATTTACTCACTGGTGACAAAACATGGGTATGACGTCGAAGCCCAATCATACCAATGGAAGAGGCCAGATGATCCAAGACCGAACACAACACGTCAAGTTCTTTCAAATGTGAAGGTTCTTCTGGTTTTCTTTGATTACGATAGCGTGGTGCATCGTGAGTTCTTGTCAGAAGGTCGTACGGGCAATAAGGAGTAGAACCTTATAGTTATACGCCGTTTGCGTGAAGCAATACGAAAAAAAACTCTCGGATTTGTGACAAAACAATTCATGACTTTTGCATTAATTCACCTGCGACAATTCACCTGCTCACACATTGTTGATTGTTCGTGATTTATGAAATAAAATCAACACCGCAATCATGCCTCAGCCGCCGTTTTCACCGGTCTTGGCCCCCTGTTATGTTTTCCTGTTTCCAAAACTAAAAAGTCCCATAAATGGACGGTGGTTTCTTGGGAAAATATAAAAGCCGCATCGCTAGAAAATCTCATGGCCATACCCAAAAGCATATTTCAGAAGTGCTTCGTGGATTGTAAAAGCGCCGGCACAAGAGGGGGATTACTTTGAAGTGCGAAAAAAGATATCGATGAATAAATAAATATTTTTCGAGAAAAATAAATAGTCTCTTTTTTTTTAACACACCACGTAAATGTATACTACCGTATACATATTACGATTCCACGTCAATATGTCAATTTTGTAATGTATGGTTTGAAGCGATGCGACGAAGTAATCATGTCATACTTGAGTTATAACAGCACAGATAATTACTCTTCTACGTTTTAATAAAAGTAGCGCATACTCATATCTGTCATTTTTTAATCCTTGATACTTTAAACATATGGCTCTAAAACTATATATGTTTTGTTTTAAAAAAAGTTATCCGTACCAGAACACCTATCTTGTCCAAAGGTTTGCTCGTTAAAATCATTTGTAAAAATTTCGCATTTCGTATGAACTCAAGCCAAGAGACGTCGAACAACGTTTTTTTAAACTGCGAAAAGCAAAATCGAAAGTTGAGTTGTCTACTATGAGCTACTTCAGCCTAACGAAACCATCACTGATTAACGTTACCAACAACAATTGATGCAAATTGAGTCGAGCATTGAATCTCAAACGTCCTCAATATGACAAAAGACAGAACAAAGTGGTATTTCAGTGCGACTACGGCCATCCGTATGTTGTAAAAGTCGTGAAGGAAAATTTGGTGGAGATCCAATGGTATATGGTACCTCACCCGTCGTATTCACCTAACATTGCTCCTTCCTGCTTATGAAGAAGCCAAGAATTGGGTCGATTCTTGGGTCGCCTCAAAAGATTATTTGTACACCGATATTATAGTTTCTCACTGCGTTTGCAACGCCATATATGAAGCGCCGTATACTCGCTGTTCATACAGACTAAGATACGGCTACATTGGCGACTTGACTGTGCTACCCTTGCTTAGATGACTTAAAAATATTTTTCCAGACAATTTAAATTTCATTCAGTTTTTGCGTTGCAAAGTTCTTCCTTTAAACATTTTGCATTATAAGGGAAATATTATTGGAAGTACCATAGCAAAATGCGAAACAATCATAACAAGGATATGTTTTTTGCTTTTGTATGACTTCATTCAGGAACCACTTCGAAAGAGGTAGTCGAGAGCATTAAGACTGCTCAATCGAATTGACAAAAGGAAGCATAAAGCGTATCAAATTGACATTAGAAGTGGATGGGTGAGAACGAATGACTGTAACAAAATGTAGTGGAGTGAAGTGGAACAGGATCGGAACAAAGTATGGCAAAGGATACAATTGTGTGTGTGTGTGTGTGTACGTGTGTGTGAACATGCGACAAAGCATAAAATAGCCGATGAACTGTAATCAAATGGCAGCCATTTTGTTTGTGCGCAATATACTCGTCCATATGCAAATTAAAATTCCAATAAAAACAGACAAAAAATGAACGATGCAACAATTTTCTACAATTTGCCGGAAAGCAGGGCAAAGCAAAGGAAAACTTTACAAATGGCCACAAACGCCAGTAACGAGATACAGAGATAATAGATGAGTTGTTGTTCTTTGTGTTTGTTCGCATGTATTGACCATGTAATTGACCACAAAACCAGCCCTCATTGTCAGCATTGCGTTGCAGTGGATATGGGTAAGGGAGACTGTATGAGTTGGCTCAAAATAAACTAAAGGGATATTTTGTCACACCCGGATTCTCGATGCCTGTTCAGATTTCATTGATTGTTTGAATTTTGCCGGCTGCTCTGGCAACGGAATTTTCAGTTTGAGTGCTGCTGCTGTTCCGGAACTTGTGTAAGTTATCTCATATTTCAGCTATAAGTGTGAAAAACACTTTGTAAGGACTTCCAAAACTTCGAAGCTAAGTGGGAAAACACACTGACCGAGATTGAAGTAGACTAATTGCATTTATTTTTATCTCAAAATTTTTTCTTTTATTTGATTAGTTACATAATTAATTATCTTTACAATAAATTAAATCGACATTCACTAATTTGTTTTATTTTTTATATTTTTATATTTTAAATAACTTTGGGCATTAAATTTCATACATAAAGAACTACACTCACACACATAGACATATTTACAAAGGTTTAAATTACAAGTTTCTGCTAAATGATTTTAAATTAATTTCAGTTTATGCTAAATTTATTGCTACTTCAGTTGACACAATTCCTATTAAATTCATTTACTCGTACTTTTAAATGTAAATAACGAACAAAAAATAACAACAAAATATTTACAATATGCGAAACAATGAAAAATAATAAAAAACATAAATTACACAATAACAAAAACAAAAGGATGCAAAGGATACATCAATTGCCGTTTAAAAAGAAAATATACAAAAAATATTTACAGAAAAATGTTTAAGAAAATTTCTTTAGAATTTATGCCACTTCGAGATCTGAAGACTCATCCGCATCGCTGTAGTTGGGATCTGTTTTGATTTGCAGCTGACTCGAGTAATCTTCGCACTTTAAACTACTGACGGATACTATAGCAGGATTCGCACTTGTATTGGGATTCGTACCGCATGAGCTACTCGTGGTGCTGCCACATTGCTCCTCTTGCAGCTTGCGCAGACGTTCCTGTTCCTCGCGTTTCTGCTTGCGCCATTTTGCGCGGCGGTTCTTAAACCAGACCTGCAAAAGAGAAGACGGTAGAAGAGTTATTTAAATGTTCACAACTCTTAAGTTGAAAAAAAAAGAAAAATGTTTTTCTACATTCCTAAATCCCCATTATGACTTTTCGCTGAACGCGGTTGCTATTTGCACGCTCAGCATTTTTGGGGCTTCAAATCACTTTCATCCGTTTTTCAAATTAAATTTAAGAAAAAAAATTATATATGTATGTATTCAGATAACTCAAGAACTGTACGCGCACGAGGGTAGCTTAACTCGATACAAATTCTTAGGTATAAAGCCTGTAGTATCAAGTGGATTTGTTTTTATATTTGAGTGAAGAAACTTACGTTTGTTATATTTTAACTATATAAAAAACACTGAAACCAAAGTTTCAATGCTTAGCAGCTATAAAGAGAAAATTATTTGTATTGTCCGACCATAAGAAGCCACCATATTAAATTTCCAATAGATTTTGCCTGCAATCAAAAAGGGTTTCATAATATGTCTCACAAGTGGGTATTTGGTTTGTATTGAGTTTACCCTAAAAAGTGGTGGAACCCGCGCATTGATGTATATGTGAAACATCCATGTCACCATGTCAATTTTCAAGTTCATACAGACTGCATTATAAAAGGTTTTTACACAAAAAGGAGGTTGGTTTGTATGAGGGCTACCCCAAAAATGATGGCCATCAAACCCATTCATATACATGTAAAACGAAATAAGTATAGGTGCCGGTTTTCAGTTTTATATCTTAAAAATTGATGCTCGTAAGATCCGCAATAGCATCCAGACAGACAGTTTAAAAACAAAAAGTAATAGTAAGTTCGGTAGTACCGAAACTTTAATACACTACAGTAAGTAAATTTATTATTGTAGATCAATTTGTCATGATTAGTGATATTAGAAGGTTATGTTACGCTAGGTTTTAATGGCAAGTAGTTGACTGCTTCACTTAGGCCTAATTGGTTTTTTGTTGTAGCCATGAAATCTCAAAATTTGCACGGGATATGCAATAGCGACGAATAAAGTTTTATAGTTCTTGTTTAAGTAACGCTTAGGGACATCATTGTTTTGTATGCACCTACTTATCGAACAGCCCTCGCGATAAAAAAAAAGAAAAATATGTGTTTAAATTTTTGTTATATATTTTTTTTTTCCTAACTGCCATTATATTTTTTATGGCTGCTTTGTATGTTTATCTTTGAAACTTATCGACTTGTTTGAAGCAGCTGTTGCCAGGATATTTTTCCCCACATGCGTTACATCCCCCTTTGCGTACTCTCGGTTTGCTTTCGCTCATTTCCTGCTTAATTAGGCGGTTTATTGTAATTGTAATTAATTTCCTACACTATTCATTCTCTTTTTTTTATACAGTTGCCTTTCATTAATTTCTAGGGCCTCCCAACAACAACAACAACAACAACAACAACAATAAAAGGCATTTAAACAAATAAAGCACAACTTTTTTTCTTGCAAACATTTCGAATTTTTCATGTTTTCCATGTTTTCCATTTTCTTTTTCTGATTTCCCATTCCACTCCATCCATTTTTTTGCAAAGCGTTCGCGTGTAAATTGTAAATTTGGCTTTTAATTAAGCAATAACAAAAATATAAAGAAGGAGGAGGGAGAGAGAGTTGATAAGAAGCTGATAAAGAAAACAACCGGCAAAGAAACTTGGTTGGCAAGACGACGCGACCACCGCTAAAGGGTTTGGGATTTTACAATTCATCCCTGCGCTGCTCAACTCACTCTATTTTTTATGTCATTATTTAGTTAATTAAAACAAAGCGCAAGTAAATACCAACAACAACAACACCAACAACAACTTAAGGGTTCAGCCAATGCCAAAACACTGCCACGTTGATTTTTTCGCTTCTTCATTCTCTGTGTCAAAGTATAGAGTTGATTATAGGGTTGTTGATTTACAGATCGCACGAGAGTTGGGGTTGCGAAGGTGGAGCTTATTACTGGCATTCTTTCTCTGCCAATACGCTCAACGGAATTTTTTTTAACCATTTCTAAACCCTTTTAAGTCCTTTGTCCGAATTGTTTTTGTTGTTCTCGTTGCTATTGTTTTTTGTTTTTTTTTTTGTTTCCAAAGAAGCAACAAATATTAAATAAACAAAGCGGAGTTTATGAAAAATTATTATTATTGTTTTCATAAAAAGAAACAAAAAAAAAACTAAAATAATGGGAGGAAAAGTTTAATTACAAAAATTTTCTGCATTGTTTTGAAAAAAAACTTTTGCATTTGCAGATATGATTTTTTTTTTGTTATCATTGTAAAAAAGTTTTGGTTGAATACATTTTCAAAACATTTAAAAATATAAAATTTAATCAGTGATTTTTTAAAGTAGTTAGTATAAAATGTAAAAGCACTTAAAAGAAGAAAACAATATTAAAAACATGATCAAAATTAAATTATACATAACTAGAAATAAAATGTATAAGAATTAAGATGTATAGTCTGTATAGCGAGCAAGAGTATATTGAAGGACAATTGTGTAAATTTTGGAATAATTTTGATCTTTTCTAACACAGTAAATTTTTTAATTTTGACTCCAAAATGTAAACAAGTTTCCTTCTACATACTCTTACTCGCTGCACAGGTGGAAAACCCGGAACCGTTAACCGAAATTAACTGATTTAAATTGAGAACGGAAACCGGAACCGATATTTTTAATAATTTTTTAAAACCAGAAACTTTTACCAAAATAAAATTAAATAAACTCAACCGCATCGGAAGCAAAACATTTATATCATCATTTGTATATATATCATCAATTATAGATCAAAACAGTTGAGAGAAAAAATGTTAGACAACTTTGTTCTATAACATTTATGACATTCTGGGAACAGTCGCTTGGATAAATGAAATAAAAAAATCTAGAGCGTTAAATCGAACGATCTGGATGGCCGTTACAACTTTTCTTGGAACAGCTCCAATGTAACGCCCGATGTGTGACACGTGGCACTGTCGACCAGATGCATGTCATCCAATTGGGACCAAAAAAAGTCAATTATCATGGCCCTTTACCGTTCGTCATAGTTAGTTTCTCTGGATACAGTTGAGACTTTTGACACTGCTGTGTTTGTTGTTCTTCGCCGTTCAATCAAAAATGTGATTCATTTTATTTGATATGAACCATATTTGGAATATAAAACATTTGTGATTTTCCCTCAGCTTGGAATTTACATGAAGTTACTATTTATGAAGTGATAGTGACTCCGCCCTCATAGAACAGCAAAGTACATGAAAACTAATCGGGATTGAATTAGAATGCAAACATCAATGAGTTCAAGCGAAACCCAATTTTGTGCTTTTAAGACAAACAAATAACATCGTATTTTAGTATCATTACCCTGCATTACCCCCACAGCGTGGTTATTCGAATTATTTTACTGTGCCAAAAGTTATCTCATATTTAAACGAAAAGGCAAAATAAGAAAATGTTCTTCATCTCTTGTTTATACAGCAAATCGACTGAATTTGTTGAAATAACAAAATCATTTTGTGCGCAGACGTCTTTCAACAAAAACGAATATGTACTATAACACCACCAGCGATATTCAGGACGAACAGTATAATCATCATCATCATCATCATCATCATCATCTTCTTCATTTGGAGCCACTCAGAGCTAGTCGAGTCAGTGATACTATAAACGCATTACGAGTCAGGGAACTCGAGCAGTTGATCTCATTTAAGTTTTTCCATTGTTAGTAAAAACTTTCCACTCTCTTCATCACTCGTTTAAATAAATACATAAAATATTCAGCTGCGCCTGCAGACGTCGACAAGGACGACAAGTTTTAAAGTGACGAAGTGGGCGATGTGATTGTGAAAGATGTACTACTAGTACCTACTATGGTAAGTATGTACAAAAGCATGATTAGGTGGAGTTGGAAGCATTTTCTGCTGCTTATTTACTTAGGATAAATGGCATAGCGTGAGATAAACGAGTATATGAATCTGATGGGCGATTGGGTGGATGGGTGGATGGGTGGGTGAGTGGATGGGTATTGTACAAAATGGCGTCGCATCTAGAGTGGTGGGAACATATAGAGATGGCAACATTGCTATCTGTGTATTATAATTATGCCACAGAGAACTGCGAGCTGAAGTTGCTACAGCAGTGCTTATAATGATGATGATGATGATGATGATGATGTTGGGTGACGTTGATGTCGACAATTTTGAAGTGACAAAGTGATGCGGAAACTTATCTGCACCTAGGCAACCTTTGATGCTATCCGCACGGTGCATTCGTTCATTCGTTCGTTCGTTGATTGGTTGGTCTCATCGCCTATGCTAACTTCCACTTCGCTTCTATGCATGATGATATCATTAAACTGATGGCACTTGGATCAATTTCAACAAATTTAATATGACAGCTCAGATCTCTCTATGCGTGAATTACTTTCCACGTTTGCAAATTTAATTTTCATAATAATATCTATCTATCTATTTATCCTACATTTATATTCATTATTAAGGTGACGACAATTTTATATAATTTTATTATGAGCTTAACTTATTAAAACAGCAAATATATACACACAGTAACTCACTAATATTCATAATAGTTATAAAAACAACAACACTCTGCGATAATAAACTAATAAATAAACGTTTGCATTTTGCACTTAATTATGTCAATATTATCATTCTATATGTTGCATACTCGCTGGATATTAATTATGTTGTGAGTAATCCAAATATACTAATACCGAACTGCAAAAACACTAAACAAAAACATTAAATGCCACCAAAAACAAAAAAAAAAAACAAAAAACAAAAAAACTAATTTATGTTATAAATATTATTTTCTGTTTTTTTTTTTGTTTGCTTCTTTTTTGCACAAATTGTTGAGTTTTAATTACGCGCGACTGACTAATCGCTTATTAAAAATTAAACTTTTAATTAATATTCGAGAAACACCAGAAGCGAGCAAAAAAAAGCATTGACGTCCCCCACCCTACCTAGAACACGCAATAAATTTCATATCGCAAAAAAAAAAAGTTCGAAAACGCGCAAATATTCACGCTAATCCCATAATTTTTCCGACCAACACTGAACACGGCTCGAACGTCGGAAAACGCGGGAACGGCGTCAGTCATTTTTTGTTTTAAATCAGACTAACGCAAAATTTTAATAACCCGCGGCAAATTGGCGCATGGCTTGTTGGTTCGTTGGGGCGGTAGTCGATTTTTTACAAAGAAAAAATAAAAATAAATAAAACAAAAAAAATAAAACAGAAAAAGCGAAAAGTAGACAAAAATGCAAAATTTTCAAATTAAAAAAAAACAGCTGCGACAGCGGCCATTTTGCGAATTTAGCTCAATGCGTTAAGGCAAACATATGACCAAAACCAGGGCAAATGTATTTTCTGATAAAATAATACCGTGACAGGTAAGACTGATATTCTTAAATCTATGGATTATTAATAGAATAACGGTTATATCCAATTTAAAGGAGTTTATACACCACGATCCACTATATAATATAACTATATAATACCCTGTATGTTCGACGAAAATGAGAGCTAGTAATTACATTTTTCAGTCAAAAACTAATATATGTATATCTCTGGAGCTAGTAAGTTGACTGAAATCCCTGCTTGTGCTCAAAAGGTAGAAATGAGAGATTTATAACGCATAAAATTATAAATTCGCAAGGAAATAAAATAAACTTGTTCCAGTAGTGTGTCCAATATAGCGAGTTTTGTGTCTTTGGTGAGAACTAGTCGCTTGGACAGACGAATCGGGCTATGTAGAATAGTCTTGTCGAGTTTATTACGTATTTACATAAGTATATACTATATGGCTTCTTTAATTTTGATTGTTATAAAAACAACGTAAGAGATGAATTTAGGAAATTCTCATATTCATACTACATGAATACTGTTGAACTTGATTTCGGCTAAAACCATTTTTTTCGCATTATTCCGAAAATCCCAGTTGTTTATACTAACATACTTATCTATAGAGCTAATAATTATTTTAAAACAGATGCATATTTATTTTGTTACTTTTACATCAATCATAAGAATATATTCAGCATTAATCTAGAGTATAGACCAGCAATGATCTCATATACATTTGTTAAAGGACTTCCTTTTGCTTTTGCTATCTTCAATTGGTGCGTTGCAAAATCTACATTGCTAATGCCAAAAATGTTGCGTCTACTGGGACAAAGTAATATATTAGAAATTACTTTCAAATGTGTAAGTGAAGTAATGAGATTAATTTTTCCCATTTTTTTTATTCTAGAATTACAATTCAATATTGTAATTGCCTTGGAAAGCACCACAGTGCTGGTGACGATGCTTCTACTCATCATAGCAGCAATAGAGCTCGGAAACGTGTACAACATTCAGCTGGTACGTTTCCAGTTTTCCAAAAATTTAATCTAAATTAAAAAACTATTCGGTCATATTTTTGGCTGTTTTGCTACTCAGAAGTGTATACAACTAAAACGAGCTGTTTACAGGTTTCAACCTCTGATTTAGGCATCGGAAAACGTTTCACTCGCAGTTTATGTTTGATGTGCAGCAACAAGAAGAAGACATTGGGTGCGAAGTCAGGACTGTAAGGCGGATGTGTTTGAATGCTCAAAAACTTCATTGTCGTGGTGAAGGATGATCCTCCTTAGGCGGTTGGTTTTCCTCAACTCGCAAAAAACTTCTGGCAAACAACTTTTGTTGAATTTGGCTGCTCTTCAAACACCCATACCAGGGATTGCATTTTTTTTCGAGCTCATATTCATAGATCCATGATTCGTCACCTGTTAGGATATCATAGACGTATTTTGAACAACCGCGGTGAGAGTATGAGCCCTTTTTGAGGCAAATTATGCGGTATCAAAATGTTCATGCAATGTCGAATGCCCAACGATATCTTAATCTCACGCGCATGATTAAACCAGCGTTTCACAGAGTCAAATGATGGAGAGTGGAAGTAAGTTTATCGATATACTCTTGTCTTTTGAGAAACCTCGTTGAAAGTCGTAATAAATCAGCGTAATTAATTAATTTCATTTTTCAAGTCACATCAAAACTTTCTGCGTAAGTTTATACAAAAAATTTCAAACTTTCCAATATCATCTAGCACCTAACAACACTTAGGATTTCCAAAGCACATAATCTACAAGGCAGCCCTCATATACATACCAGATGCAGGAATTAAACAAATTTATCAATCAAGCCAGCAACTGAAAACTTGGTACAATTGTTTCTTGTAAATATTTTTAACAAATTCAGGGTCACTTTAGTCTTTTATTATTGTACCGAGTGCATGGGAAGGATGAAACATTTTCGGATATACACACGTGGGTTTATTTTCGTGTTTTATGCCAGATTCTTGCCAAGCGTGTACAACAGCTCTGATTGCATTTTGCAAGTACATATGTATATAAAAGTCGCACTTTTTATTGGACAAATACAGATTTTGGGTATACATTGTGCAAAAGCGTATAAATCGCTGATACGCTGATGATGCCTGGCAGCCCCAGTCAGTCTGCTAGTCGACAGACACAACAATTCGGTCTAGCCGGAAGCATAAGGGGCGAATGGGGTTAAAGACAGTGGTGACGGTAGACAGTAGACAAGTTGTTAAAGCTGCATTTGCATTTACACAAGGCGCATCGAATGGAGTTGCGGTAAGTTACTCTGAGCAGTGTTGGAAACGTGCATGAAATCCATTAAACAAACAGACTAGGGGCAGTTGATTTTTAATTAACTACAAAAAGCGCTTATGCCGACGAATGGACCATCGACTGAGCACATCAGACTGTAGTTGGATGGATGCATGGATGGGCGCCATTTTTTGGTTTCGACTGATTGATGTGTAGTGAAGTGGACCAGTGCATTTTGAACTACGTGTATGTATGCAATCGAAAAGAGTAGACTTGTGGTTTCATCACTTCACGGCCATGTTAAATGTTTACTTTTGCTCATGCACATTTTGGAAGTGTTGTTGTAATTGTTGTTACTGTCGAAAAGCATCCGAAAAGCATACAACATGAAAATTTAGCAAATTCAGCTCGAAATATATGCGACAGGCAGTCAAAATCGTGCTTTAATCCCAACTAATGTTTACAAAAAAAAAAAACGAAAAACTTAAAAATCCAAATTCTGGTTTGGTGATGTTTTGTTTGGATAGAGTTTTTGGTTCGCGCTGTGGTTGTGATAACTTTGCGCTTCGTTAATCTCTGCAGCTGACATTTTTGCAAAGGTTATTGTGTGAGTATCTAAGCGTGGACAGATTGAAAGCAAAACATACTATAGGTGAAAAATATCATTGTCAAACAACAAAATGGCGGCAGTATCCATGCCTAACGGTACACGGTCGCATAGAGTGGATTTCTAATTAGTATTGGTAAATGTGACAGCCTTGTTTATAGTTTGCCAACACATCGTTTCCCCATGCTGTTGTAATGTAATCTGAGCTTTGCTTCATAGATGCAATGTGGCAGGCCACATTGTTGTTCATTTTCTGATAAACCTTTCGAGTTTTGGCTTTAAAAAAAAAACAAAAAAAAAAAAACCAACAAACAAAACAAAACTCTTTTGTATTGTTTGTGTGTGGGAGCTGCCAACCTGGATTAAATGCATGCAACCGTAAAAATTGCTTGTGTCGCAAGCTGATGGCATTTTTCGCTTGCTCTTTTTTCGTGGCTGAGGGCAAAGTAATGAGTTTGCCATAAATCAGTTGAAAATTTTTCGAAAGAAAAACCATTTAAAAGTTTGTATTACTGCAAAAAAAAAAAAAAAAAAAAAACCTAAAATATATAAAAATTTCATAAAATTCATTTGAATAAATCAGTTAATCTTGGCCACGTTTTTCCACTTGACTTGTTTGGTCTGGTACGTATTTAAGCCTAAACTAAAAGCTTTTCCTTTTCATGCTTTTTTATACAATCTATGGGTGCAAATTTATGCACTTATCCGGAGCGTACTTGATCTTTGCGATATGATTCGATGCTGTATATTTGTCTACGGTTACACGCTCCGACAGTCAAAAATGCTAAAGCAAACATTATCGAGGAAGCTGGCAGTCGTCAGCCGCAAGCAAGTTAAGAACAGACTCACTTTGCCCTTGTCTCCCAGGAGAATTTCGAGTGGTGGCGTTGAAAAGGTCTAAATTGGTGGTGCTGGTGGTGGGAATTGAGGCTAAGTGCTCAAATTAAACGCAATAAACCGCAAATGGACAAATCTCATTGTGTCGGTCTGGCAGAAAAGCATCGCATTCAAGTGTTTAAAAAATGAAAAATTATTAAAAATAATAATAACAGAACAGCAAGTGAGCATATATAAATGTTACGGCGAGGTGAGGTTAGCGGTGGTGGTGGTGATGGTGGTTGATGAAATAATGTGAGAATGCTACTTTAGCCTGTAGGCTTGGGTGGCTGGGCTGTGCCAGGCTGCACGTACTTCATGTATGACCCTCTAGCCGCAGGACAACTCTGTGTACATTGTTTCTGTCGCTGCCATCTGTGTTGTTGCCTTCAAAAATTAACGAAAATCTGCTGATTCCAGCTCATTGCCATTTTAATTTCATTTTGATTCACACTAAATAAACAATGCATTATGCTCGAAGCGATTGAGTGAACAAGTGACTGACTGAGTGAGTGAGCGTGGAGTGGAGTGGAGAAAATTGTATAACGTATCCTTACGCAGCAAATGCAGCGCTTGTAATAATATTTATGTGCAATCTTCATATAAAGTATAGTGGTCCTTTCGGCAAACACGCAGGTGGTCCTATTCTCTCGCATGCTATTGGGGCGACTGCAATTGTGCAACTTCAATGCAGGGATTTCTTTGCTCTTTTTTTTATTTTGCAATTAATTGTCTCCCGCATTTCATCGCTTTCACCTTTGCCGACCTTTTGTCATAACAGGCCACATTAAGACGACCTTTCTTCGCTTTGTAAAGCCTTTGTCAGTTAATCCTTTGCGTACAATTGTCGCACGATGAATGTGCATTTTTCCTTTTTTGTCTCGGCTGCCTTTGGACTGCTCAAGAACGACTATTAAGTAAAAGGTTGTTTGGTATATATGCGAGTATGCTCATTTTTTTTGGCTGGAAACAATTTGTGCGACAAGCACGCCCGCCAAACGCTCTGCTTCTTGACCCTTTCTTCCACTTGGATAGGAAAATTAAACTAATATTTGGTCAACGAGCGGCTGCTGACTGCATAGATGTATTAGACAGGGCCCACACAGTAGCTGCATCGTCACCAAATTATGATTATTAATCAAAATATTTCCCTCTTCTTCGTCCGTTGTAAACCAAAATAAATAAATAAATATTTGCGCTGGGCTTCAAAACGCGTTTATTGATTCGCCTCACCTCTACTCAACTCAACTCAACTCAACTCAACTCGACTCGATTCAATTCGGCCGTTCGAATTCCAAAATCAAAATCACCTCAATCACTTGAGTTGCGGGATTAGTTCTATTTGAGTTTCTCCGCTCGAACGATTGTCTCGTTGTTGTTGCTGCTATTTACCTGGCTTTATAAATGAACTCTTACAATAATTTGCCTCGAAATGAAGACTATTTAGCGACACTCGGCCAGTGTGTGGCCAAATTGAATAACTCAACTGCATATATTAACTTTATTTGGACCAAAATATTACACAGCGATCTTTGGCTCTTTATGGGAAATAACTACAATATATCTGCAGAAGCAACAAAACCAGCACATTTTTCAATCACGCACTACCTACATTGACCTGACCGACTCTCAGCGAGTTACCGATTTGCTTCGGAATGGCTTCTTTTTCATTTTTGTGGTTCGAATCTGTAAACCCTTTGGCTAAGAGTTCAGTCTTCGGTTGATTCGTTTCTTGTTTGGCTACTGTTTTACTCATTTTGTGAACACTTAAGATGTCTAAATAAAAAAAATAATTGTAAATTATGTAGTCAAAATAAGCAGATATCATGTTTATACTTTGCGTAGGAATGAATTGAACTGTGGGTAAACAATGAGCTGAAATGGAGATACGATGGGAAATATTGTACATTTTATATCCAAAATGGTGTTACATACGCATATCTGTATTGCGTTTGGTGCACAAAGTGAGTAAAACATCAGACTCTCCATAAAATATGTAGAAACATATATTTCCAATCAGGACGATAATACTAGTCGTTCCTCCATTCGAAACATACACTCTTTTGGGATTGAACAGCAGAATACAGAACGGACGAATGAATTGCGGAAGATTAAATTTTTAATCTGGTCTCGACGTGTTTGTAATATTTTTTTAAGTTGTAGTCTTTTAAGTAGTAGTTCAATATACCTTGGGACCAAAAAGACAAGCGTGTAATACGTTTGTAAGAATGTATGTAACAGGCAGAAGGAAGCATGCCAGACCTAATAATGTTTATACTCGTATATTCTTGTTCAGCATTTTAAGCTGAGTCTATACTACCCGAAAAAAAATATATCGCCGAGATTTTGAGAGCTAGAGGCACCAAACTTAGATTTTAGATTATATTAATGCCACGCCCAGTTTTTGGGGTACCCCCATACAAACACACCGTCGACTTTTGCATTTTTTTATGAAAAACGTTTTTATTATGCTGTCGGGCAAGCTGGATTGAAGCTGTCTTAGTTTTTTTTAATTAAAAATTAATTGTGGTTAAAAATCGCAATTTATTCAACACTGTAATATCATTTGAAAATACTGCTTAATATATTGGAAACATATGTGAAACATATGAAATTTTGCAGAAAACAAAAACAATTTTTAAGCATAAACGAATAAGGATAACAAAAAGTCCTATCTTATATTTTAAGACTTTCAGCAGCTCTATTCCTGAGTTCACTATATTCGAGAGATTGTTTTTAAAAATGTTTAGTCCTCCAAATTCAGCGAGTTGAGAACCTGAGAAGAGTTGGGAAAAATGAGTATGCATTTTTTTTCATGTCGTCGTATCTTATCATATTTATACACTGTTAAAATGTTATTTGAAAGAAAACAAGAACATAGTTTTGCGACCCCAAAAAAACTGAAGTGAGGAGCAAATAAAAAGCCACAAACATATAATTACATAAAAACAGCTACATACTTAGCAGCAAAAAAAAAATAAAACTAATTTGGGGACCCTATAAGATGGGGGAGGACCGCTCAGAAAACCAGCTGAAATTTGTTTTATACCAAGTTTATAAAGTATGCATATTTTTGGTATAGCCGCCATACAAACCCTCCGCCCACTTAATTGTTGTTGTGTGAAAAAATTTCTTATACTCGTAAAAGTCAGCATGAACTTTAAATTCGATATGGTGGTTTCTTCGCTTCACATACATTTCACATATTATTCGTTTCACATACATAGTATTAGACATGTCCCCCACTATTTGGGGTAGGATCTATACAAATCCATCGCTCACTTATGTATAGTATGGTGGCTTCTTATGGACGGCTTCAATACGATATGCAATTTCGTGTAAAGAGCATATCGAAGTCAAAGTGTACACTGTTTTCTTATTTCAAACATAATATAAAATAACTCTGGGCAATTTCATTTACAATTTTTTAATAGAGAGCGGTTACATTGTCCCCTCGTTGCTAAAGTAGCTACACCATTAGTATTGATCTAAAAACCAATACGAATAATATTTGAAACCGGCAAATGACCTAAGTCTGAATATCAGTATGCCACGTCTACTAAAAGGAGTAACTTCTAAACAAGCCCATTGTCCACTTTTATGTGTTTGTTTGTAAAGCGTTCATATTATATATCGTACTATTTCAGCTTACAACAAAAACAACATTAATATTCCAATAATCAGAACGATCTGTGAAACTTCAAATGTAATATTGTAGATAGTAGAATTTCCGGTAAAGTTTGCACCACTGTGCCACCAAAGCGTTTAACTAATCACTCATACGCGCTGTGTGCGTACTAAGAGGCGCTTATTTGCTTTTTACGCGTCTGTTGTCTTAAGCAAAAGATTTTCAATAATTATTACCACTTATCTCATCTCCTACTCATGAATTCGACGAGAATTTTTCTCTCACACAGCAACCAACTGAATCAATTGAGGAGCGAGGGCTGATGGAGGCCCCAAACGCAAACGCAAACGCAAAACAAAACCGATATCCAACACCAACAGCCATTGTGCTCTGCCCCAGCGTTTGGCAAGCTCAAGTGGCAACACTTTGCATACAAATATGCTAAACAGTAGCTGCAACAACAACAGCAGAATCCTCAGCAGCGGATCGAGTAATACCAACAAATTTAAAGCTTCGAGTGGATTCGATGCTTTTGATTATGAGATGATGACGATAATGATGATGATGATGATGCTGATGATGATAATTATTATGACAGCGACAAAATCGACGCAGACAATGTTGTTGATGGTTAGGATGACTTTGCGCATATATATAAACGCGACTTATGGATTTGTATGGCTTCATTTGCTGCTGTTTTTTAAGATCGGAGAATGGAAGGCGGTCATTTTTTATACTCTGCACACAATGTGTGAAAAACGGTACGATCGGGTTTATAGAATTTTTGTAACACTACGAACTGATTGTTTATATTTAATTTGTTGAATGATAGGTCTATTCGTGCTAACTAGTTTCCCAGTTTTTGTCATATTAATTCGAAATATTCATGGGAGCCTCAAAATCACAAAATTTCATTCATAAAACTAAATTAAACTAAGTGCTATTAAGTTTTAAGACCTATTTTCTTAACCTATTTCTTTCGCGTTATTTTGTTAAGCACCTTAAAATGGTATGAACAGTGAACTTTAATTAAAGAAGTTTTTGTTGTGTTTCAGCAGAGTGTGTTAATATGAAATACATAAAATATATCCCATAAAATGAGCCTCATTTGTTCAAGTTCGGTTGATATAGCATTTATATACTTATATTTTTACTTTGGTTTCCATTTACTAGTAATTTAACAACATATTTCGATTAGAGAAAATTAAATTGTAGTGTTTTGAAGCATTTACAATTTGAATTAAATGCGAAAGTTTTGTATTTATTAGGGCGGAACAATCAAAATTTAACATGTTACTTTTGAAACGTCCCTCAATACTAAACCAATTTCTACTGAATGTGTCAGGAAACTCAAAAATCGTACATTAAGAAATTCAGACGTAGAAAATGTGTCGAAAGAGCTGTGTAGTAACTTGTAATTTGTGGTTGTGATTACCTTAAATACTTAACTGCCCCATACATCTGACTGAAAAGTGCGTGCGGTAGGGTATTAATTTGGTTCCACAGATTTTAATGTCTTTTCTTGTACTTTAAAATATGTGGAATCTTGGCCTTTTTTTTATTATTTATTTAGTTTTGTTTTTTATGTTAATTAAGCTGCTCACTGAATTGTTTTACTATTTATTGCTTGGCGTAATAATGAAATGATGCATTGCTTTCGTTGAAGCGCTGATGACTTTCGATTCGTTGAGTAGGCCGTACTCATCTTCCTTATTGCATACTCACAATGCATGCAGTGAGTGGAGTATTGAATGATTGAGATTTCAATTAACTGATTGCATGAAATTCAAAGAATTTATATTTTTGTAAATTTCTTATCACATTAATTCATTTCTAAAACGCCACGCCAACTGTCATTTGCACTTAATGGAGCGACACGTGCTCAACTAAATATTTCGCATAGTGTATCTAAGTACACACATATCATCGCTATTAAATCCGCTTAGCAAACAGCTTGTTTTCGATAAAGCTTAAGGGCAAAGTTGACACTATTACGCGTGTAAAAATGTCCGACGGCATTTTGAACGCCTTCAAACTGGTGCGAGTTTTGTGATGATTAATTATGATGATTGCCGCCAAAGCTGTTATATATTTCACCCTTACCCTGATTCATATCATCAAGTAGTGTAACCAGTGCTCAACCCACTCCCACTAATTTATGTCAACTTGTAAGGTCACAAATGTCAACATTGGCATTGCACTTGTTTGGCTTTGATCGTCTCGTCTTGCTGCGCAACCCCTTTATGGTAAACATCAATTGTCACAGCTTGTGAGTACCTCACTCCATTGAATTTGATTGCACTGCACTGCAGTGTGACCTGACCAGCAGCATATTGTCACAGCAACAACAATCACACATCCAACACGTGCATAATCCTTATCAAAGACGCTTTCAGTCTTGCGCATATAATACGTCTGTTCTGTGATAATCATCACCCAAAGCGCTTTTCCGGCACTATCCCATCTCTCCCTCTCTTTTGTTTCCGGCTTGTTTCACTTAATTATCAATAAATGTTCACAAATTAAATTGTCAACTGAGATTTCGTTGGTCGATTTGTTTATTTGTTTGCTCTCTTCGTACACTAATGGATCTCAAATACGGAAAATATTGTAAGTTGGAGTATAGATAAGTGATTGCTCTCGGAAACTCTCGCTTCTCTCTCTCTCTCTCGCGCGGAAAATTGATTCAAACGAGGGTTGGACAACGTTGTGCAGCCTGCGGCCAAGCTTACACATTTTACCACAGTTTCCATATGACCCGAATGACGGCCGGGGTTGACGGTTTCTGTTTGCTTAGCGCGGCGCAAGTAATGATGATAGCAGAGACATTGAATCCGAGTCCGTCTGTTTTTCAGGCTGCTTGAGTGCCATTATTGAAATTAAGTGAATCATACAATAATATTGTGTGCTTGTTTCGCGGAAGGGCGAACGGATGGCTTGGGAAGCCAGGCAAATACGTGGCGGCATAATAGCTGCCCGTGATGATTGTCTGACAACTAAATAAACAAAGTCGGGTTCACACAGATACAAACAAACGTAAATCTTTGAGAGCACATTTCAATCGCTCAATTGGTTTCGGTTCAACTGAGATAAATGCTTTATGGTAAGCATCTATAAAGCTACCCACAGATTTGTACTTATAAGCATAAAACTCACCTCGACGCGTTCCTCTTTGAGATCGACCTTGAGTGCCAGCTGCTCGCGCAACACTACATCCGGATAATGCGTTTTATCGAAGGTAGCCTCCAGTTGCTCCAATTGCTCCTCGGTGAAGATCGTACGATGGCGGCGCTTACGCTTCGGTGGCGGTCCGTGCCCGTGTAAATGACTGAGCGGGTGTCCGTGCTGAGCGGAATGATGCAGGTGATGATGGGCGTGTGCGTGACCATGTCCATGACCAGCGAGTGCCGCGCTGTGTCCGCTGACATGTGCCATCTGAGCCGCAGCTACGTGTGCCACAGCCGCAGCGTGCATGTAGTTCGGATAAAAATTGGGATAGGCAACTGCAAAATGGAGGCAGAAAGCAGAATATTAAAGAAACATTATTCAGCATGAAACATTTAAAAATTCATCTTGTATGCTGTAAAAATAAAAATAAAATCTGCGATGCTTAAAACCTTAAAACTGCACCTTCGGTCAGAACGTTTTATATTACAATTCTATTTTACTGACGATGCCATCGCGGATTTTTTCTTTTTTTTCTGTCCCCGCCCATAAATATTCATGCAATGCAAGAGCAACTTTTGAATAAAATTGTTGGTGGCGACGGTAGCGGCGGTGGCGGCGGTGGCGGGATGGAAATGGAAATCTGGAAAAATATTAAATACAAATTCGAAGTCGAAAGTGAATTTATGCACGCTCGAATCAACATAAAACCTTTCGAGAACACGACTGAGAACATTTCCGCGCAACAAAAACGGCTCGGTGAGCATCGTTCAAGCATAGCAAATGCAAATCCGTAACCACAGCCGCCCGTACATAGCATCATAACTTCCGCCCCATCCTCTAACATCTAGACTTTGATAGAGTGAGATAGAGCTGTACGAGTACGAGTACGAGTATATGGATTCGAGTAAGTGAAATGTTGTTTAAGAAATCATCTTTTGCGGTTCATTGCCTAATTATTTTTAATGCCGCTCAATATGCTGTGAAAATCCGTTGAAAGTTCTTTAAGGCAGAATAAAATACGTTTTGTAAAAATCCGTGAGACGAATAAAGCAAATTACGGACAGCATTATTTGCAAAGTAGAAAAATCGAGGCAGCAATAACCTTAAGGTGTTTGCAGCTCAAGTGAAGCCTACGCGGTGCGCTTCGAAAGCGTCCTGAAGAAGGGACGAAGCCGGGTGTATTGATAATGAACACACCTGGAATATATGAATGGCTTGTTGCTGTTGTCAAGGGTTTGTAGTAGGACTTGTAAATAGAAAACAGTAACAATGAAATTGAGAATATCTAGGTACACTTTATATTTAAGCTTTATTTCCACAGAAAACACTTGCGGCTGTGTGTTTACAATATTTGCGTATTAACAATGTAAGATGTTGTAAATTACTGCTGCAAATCTTAATCTTGGATTTAGAAAAGTGTTTCAAAATTATATAAAGTTTAAGATATACCAGAGAAAACATTGACTTCAATGAAACTAAAGCTTAAATAGTCATGTATCTCATTTGCTATTTTGCGGGCAACGCTAGAATCTACTTCAATTTTTAAATCTTGGAAAGAATGTTTAGATTTTTACAATTTTTCAATATAATACAATTTATTCTTATAAGTATATGTTTGGCATGGATTTCGTCTTTTTGGTGGCTAACTGGATTATTTAGCGAACTTATTGAAGTCCTTGAAATACGGAGTCTGCATGAAATAGCCAAAAGTTGGCATCACATAAATCTATATATATAAAAATGGAAGTATGTATATATGTATATTCCCTATAGACTCCGAAACCGCTCAACCAATTTTGATCAAATTTTGTGGCAATATTCAAAATAGTCCCGCCCGGGGTGATCCTGTGAAGTTTCATGGCGATTGGATAAACAGAAATTTTTTTTTTTAGATTCTTCTAATGACGATAGAGTACAGCAACAATATTTGTTTCATTTGTTTGACAGTCACTTTTTCCTTTTTTGTCAGTGTTTCATTCGTAAATAAATATAATTGTAAGCGATCGATCGACTAATTATCGCTTATTATTTTCATTTGTTTTTCAATTCAATCGAATTCAAAAAAAAAAAAAAAAATTGCCACCAAAAAAAGCATCCATTGGTAAAAAAACCGCAAAATCAAAAAATATGAGCGAAAAAAGAGCAGCTGAAAATGCCGATGAACGCAAATCACGTTTGTAAAATAACAGGAGTCGCGGCTTCGGCAAATGCACATTGAATATACATATTAATGTGGTCGAGGAGAGCATGGAAAGGGGGCAGGAAGAAATTGGTGTCAAAGAAAGGTAGGTAGGGTGAAGAAGTGGTATGAGACTTGGTGGTTGGGGAAGAGGTGGTAGGGAAAGGGGCATGGTGGTAGGAGAGGCTGGGGGAATGACAGCAAAGCGCTGAGTACCATTTAATATAGAGGGATGAAATGTTGTATACGTGTTAATGGGATCGAAGGGGGCAGAGGAAAAGGGGTGGAAAAGTAAGGAGAGGCAGTCGAAGAGGAATGGGGGAGCCTAAAAGGTGGTTGGAGAAAGGGTGAATTGAAGAATTGGAAGTAGAGTAAAAGCGCATGGGGAAGGTGGGGCAGGGGGAAGGTGGGGCAGGGGCAAGGAGTAGCAGAGGGAAGGAGAGGCAGCAACACGCCGGGTACCAGCTAGTTATATATTCTCTTGATATAAATAGATAGTGTCTTAAATTTCGATATTAAGACTCTTCTATCTTCAGATAAAGTGTATTAAGTGAACCTCACTATATGGGATAACTCTCCCATATATAAAACTGCCCTGCTCATTCAGATCGGATCACTATAAGGGGTATCCCCCATACAAACCTGTACCCTTTTTTGGTTTTTTTTTATAGGATTTTTGTTTGTTTTTGTTGCTAACTATGCTAGAAACACCATATTATTTGCATCTTACATTACTCTATTTAAAATATCCCACATAGGCCGAAATCAGACCACTGTAGAATATAGACCCATACAGATCTATGGTTCAAATAAGTGGACATAGACTAGGTACTGCAGCGTTCTATCATGTTTATTTTAATTTTCAAACATGATACAATATTTGTTTTCTGGTTGGAATATGTAACTAAGCTTCGGGTTCAACGAATTTAAGGTTTTGCATAAATATCAATGGACGTGTGTCCCACCCCACTGTTGCATATTACAATAAAAAGGGCATCATTTTGATAGTTCAGATTGAACTACACTCGTTAGAAGTGTGAAGTTGATTTAAGTTTTGGTACCACCCAAAGTTATCTAGTGATTTTCTTTGTTTATCTCTTTTCTTCGATAATTCTTGTATTGTAGTATGGACCAACGCCAAAATGTTATTAATATTACGAGGTACGTGCTGCGTTGTAAAGGCTGCTACGCTCATAGTATACAAATTTAAACAGTTTAAATATTTTGGGCGTAAAAGGTTTTAACAATCTTCACTCACACAATGTCACAAAAAGACACGCTTTACATGAAATACACACAAATATTAAATTTACCCTCTCTTTCACACATACAGCCAGACTCGCCTTGGCGAGATGATCAATGCTTCCTTCAAACATTATACAAACAAATATAGCATTTTATTTCCCATTCATACTATATGCGAAGATTACATTATATATAATCTAGCAAAATTTGGAAATCTTCGTGGAGCTCCCCAAGAAATGCATATAATAAGTAGTAGAAGCAATACCAAAATTATGCCTCTATACCGGATTTCAACCAAATATAAAAAAAATATAGAAGATAGACGAACATATTCCGATCGACTCGTCCCATTGATGTAATCATGAATATATGTTTTATGATGTCTCCTTTAATGCGTTACAAACTTTCTGCCATAAAGTTTGGTGGTGCGTGGGCGTTCGTTTTTGTAAAAGTCAGTTTCTTTTTAGATCTTTAGTTAATTGAACACTACCAGACAAACTCCTAGCCAATTATCTTTCTGTATTCGAATTTATTATTTTTATAGTCTTGGTCATTAACTAAGCGTCTTTGTACTATTTTGGACAACTATGATTCTTGTTATATTAATGCACTTAATTTTTTATATATCATATTGTATCATATGTCCATTCGCTTTTAGGGAGAACCCATGTAAGCTATTTTATAAATTTTTATTTTTTTTTTACATTACTAGTCCCATTATTACATTGGGTCACTATTAAATATAATTTTATTTACTAAAATATAGAGCTTACTCCTTTGAAATTTTCTTGAAACTTACCTAAGAAATCTGATGGTGATGCAGCAAACCCGCTTGCTGCTGCTGCTGCCAGATGTCCGAGATGCAAACCAGGATGCTGCAACATTGCAGGAACCCTTTGCGGTCGTATTGGACTAGCAGCGGCTGAGGAACTGGAATTCGAGTTCGGCGAGGCGGGCGACTCTGTGCGTTTGATGGCATTGTTGTTGTTGTTGTTGATATTATTGTTGTTGTGGTTAATGCTGCTGCTGCAGTTGTTGTTGCTACCATTACTAAGATTAGCGCTGCTAGCCGCCACTGAACGGGAACCCAAAATTGAATCAATTGTGAAAAGGGATGCAGCAGCGGCGGCCGAAGCGGTGCCACCATTCACTCCCACTGCAGCTGCAGCAGCAGCAGAGAGGCGACCAGCTGGAGGTGAACGTTCATCTTGTGAACCGTCATCCGAAGAAGGCGTTTGCGAAAGCGCTTGCTGTTGCTGCTGCTGCTGCTGGAAGACAGTTTGCAGGCGCTGACCAAGATATCCACATTGTTGTGAATTGAGCAACATGGCGGTGGTCAGATATGCTGCATTGGCACTCGTCGGTGAACGCGAACGCGTTCGTTGGCTGGACAATTGTTGCTGCGTTTGCTGTTGCATTTGCAAGTGTTGTTGCAGCTGTTGTTGTTGCTGTTGTAGCTGAAGCTCCTGTACACTGAGCGGACTTGAGGCGCAGCGTTTGATTGTGAAACCGCTTGGTGATGAGTTCGTTTCAACCATGTTGCCAATGTTGTTGTTGTTGTTGCTATTCGTATATTGTTGTTGTTGCTGCTGCGGTATGTTAATCGGTGGCGGCGTTGGTGGCGGCGATGGACTTGGTGTACTAACAACTGTTATTTTAAATTTTGTTTGCTTATCACTTCCGGTTTTTGACTCCAGGCCACCAACAAGTTGGGCTGGAGTGGTCCACAATGAGGACAGAATTTTGACGGCTTTTATATAAACGGGGCGACGAATTAAAGAACAAATAAATCACGCACCGACTGCGGCAGTGTATTTGTAACTATAGGAATTATAAAAATTGTTTCACATAAAATGCAACATCATTGTATATAAATGACACTGTACACTGTTTTAAGTTTCCAATAATTATATTTAATTTCACGCACAAAAATCCGCTTGATATAGTATAATCGATTACAATATAAAATATTCTTGGGTGCGACGCGGTTCGCTCGAATCGCAACTTGTCAGCTCAAAATCCGAAACTGTTTTGCTTTCAAAAATCAGAGAAGTAACTTGTCAAACCGCTTTCGCCAACAAGCTGTGCTGTGGCAAGGTAAAGAGCGGCAGCAGCAGAATCAGCAGCAAATGGCAGCTGGCCAACCCGATAAACAGTTTGCTCTGCGCTTTTAGGCCACGCCCTCGGTCTGGCATCCATATTGAAAAATCTGCAAAACGCGTATACGCTCTTTCTCTCTTTTTTTTTATTTACCCTGCATATTGGTTATATGTGAGCATTTATCTAAATTAACTGAGCAAGAGATTTACACATTTCCGGTCTCTCTATATTTTCTATGTCGCTCTCACGTTTTCAATTTCCTTTTGTATTTCCGGTGGTGGTTTTATGTTTGTTGCTGTTGTTGTTGTGGTTGCTGTGCTTGGTAGACGCCCTCTCCTGTAGTTCATCATTTGCAGACATAATTCATCATCATACTTTGTTGTATTTACCGTTATTGTCACCGTTATGAGCTACCGTTGCTGTTGCTGCTGCTGCTGCTTCTTAATGAAGTTGATGCGCTGCTCTCTCCTCTTAACTAGTATCTTCATCATTAATGTCGCCATTGCTGTTGGCATCGTCGTTGTGAGCGACGCGTGGGCGTTGCATGTACATACTTATGCGCAGCACTGTTTGTCCCACTGCTCTTCTTGGTTAGCTTACCATTATCTGACTGGCTTTCTACTCCTGACAGTTATTTGTACAGATAAAGTCATCATGCCTGTCAGCATAACCTTGTCGTATATGTATCTTGTATCTCATTCGTTTGCATGCTAATGATGTTGCTGTTGATGATAATGATGATATTAGATAGATGCATGTTCCTCTTTCGAATGCCTTCAGCGGCGGCGCCACGCGCTATAAAAGTAACGCAGCTCCCTGGAAGCAGCAACGGAGCGTATATCTTAAGCAGATAATGACTAAATTAATGCTTTTATGTTTTTGGCAACACATAAACATCATTATGCGCTCAATTCCTTGATGCCAACGCGTCCGCGCGTTTTGCCATGTACAGCAGTGTTGTGGCTTAGAGTAAGGAAGAGTGTTGTGATTCTATATAAAAGCCTTGTACATCCTTTTTGTACATATATACTAAGTTTGTATGTATTTATATTGCTTGAGCTGGCATTAATATGCTTTTAGCTTTCGCTTTGTGTAATTGCTACCCGTACTGCTGCTGTACTTGCTCATTAGTGAAATTTATGCTCCATAGTCAAGAGATT
The DNA here is from genome assembly GCA_035044765.1 of Leucophenga montana. Lineage (NCBI taxonomy): Eukaryota > Metazoa > Arthropoda > Insecta > Diptera > Drosophilidae > Leucophenga > Leucophenga montana. The sequence continues at coordinate 1,071,411 of JAWNNQ010000643.1, forward strand.
TAATTATGCGTACTAAGTAAAAGGTCTTTGCACATTTTTCATTTCAATTGCACCCCGACGGCATACGGTTGTGAACTAATAATCTAAAACTGAAAACATATTTGCTAAAGCTATTCAGAATTTCTTTGACATGTGAAAATATTTCAATCTAAAGTTCCCACATTAGACTTGCCCACATCGTAATTCGCAATAGCTGCAAGGTATTTTTACGATAGAAATGATTTAAGTGCAACCAACGACAAAGCAATAACAAACGAGTTTCATGTATGCGCAAAGAAGTTACTTATGCACACAGAGGCAAACATGCCCCCAAACACACATCCACACACCCACACACACGCACACACGCACACACGCACACACACAAACTATACAAACCCACAAATCTTTATAGAAATTTCGCTTCCTGTAAGAAATGTCGGATCCAACATCGTCAACATTGTCGCCAGCAGAGCACAGAGTGAAATATTTCTAAAGCTTTCACTTAAAACAAAAGCAAACATTTTGCGGTCATATATGCATATACTTACATACATATATATTATGGTCGTACATATACATGGTTTTATCTAAATACGTACATATATACAATATATACACATATATAGTGTCGTCGCCCAGTGTATCAAACTGATTAAATGTGAACAATGTAAGGATGAAAGGATCTGCTGCTCATGCTTGGCTCTATGCTTTTAGAAGTTAGTGAATAATTAACAATGCAAGTGCCAAGGACATACTCACATACATACTCGTATATATACATATGTATCTAATATATGTTAGCTGTTAGCAAGCTATAATACAATGAAATGACACGAATACGACATTACTCTGCTGGTCATAGTGAAACTCATTTGGGAACAAAGTTTCTATAACAATTTTAACAATGGAAAAAATCGTGGACAAATGTTTAAAATTGATTTGAGCTCAAATGTGATTTGGCTTTAATAAATTAAAAATTTCTATATAAATTTAAGATTTTGTTGAAAATGGAATCAAAGAAATATGAAAATCGGTATTGAGAGTTTTTATGAACAGGCTGTGAAATTAATCGATCATACAGTTTAAGAGGGAGAAATGTACTATGTGCTTCGTACTGCACAGCCAGCGTCACGACTTCTACATTGTGCCAATTTGCGATGACAAAGAGGTGTGACGTGACCCTTCTCCTGAGCAGCCGTTAATTGTATATTTTGTTTTTCTCAAGCAGCGTTAATTTGATTCATTCATCATCAAAGTACAACTGAAAACACAAATGCTAGAAAGCTTTTGCCTGGACAGTAGTTTAATTTTTTTAGGTTATTCAACTAAGGCGTAACTTTGGGAACTTACTCCCGTTAGGGGTTAAAACCAAAATTGTTTTGAGATATGTCTTGATATGTCTATAAAGGCACATATTGATGTTTGCTTGATCTATATTGGCTTCTCAATAGAGGACAAGAAAAATGAAGAATACCCTGCTTGGTATGCAAATTGTAATCAACTAATTGGACCAAAGGTACAAAAGTCCGCGAGGAATGTTCCGGTGATACAAAAACCTCGAACTATTTCATATTTGAACATACCGCACGAATTGTCATACCCAGAGGGTTCAGCTCATTTCGAAGGGTGTGGAAATATTTGAGGGAAGCTCATCCGCCTTAGGCTTAAGATCTTCAAAAGTCCAGCCGTTAAAATATCGTATCCTGACTGTTCTTTGTTGAAATATTTGCAAGCCAAAGATAAATAAATGGCCGATAATATAATATCAAGAACGTCTCCTTTATAAACTTTACGAAAGCTAATAATATTTTAGTTTTTGAATGGCAGTTTGCTTTTAACCAAAGTTTTAATGGTTACAACCGAATAATTAATTTTTAAATTATCAGTTTTGTGCATAAATTCGTATAAAATTTTTAGGAATTTTTGTTCTTCAAGGTCATTTTTATATTGAGAAATATTTGACATATTTTTCACAATGTGAAGAAGTTTTAGCCGCGAAGATACGTGTTTCGAACTTTCGCCTTCAAGCATGTTATATTTATATCTTTCATTCTTACAAGTTTGGCTCTCTTTTACAATCAGAGCATTATTGTTGCAACATCCCTTTTTTTCTTTAATTCATACAACGAAGCTTCATTTGTTGAGTTAGTTTGGTATGGTAAGAGTGTATGCCAAGATTTTATGGCCAAACCACAATGTGGTCTTAGTGATTCCAAAATCTTGTGAACATACTGGCCAAACAAAAGTTTATCCAACGGGTACGAGTGTTTGCCACTTCCCTCTTCTGGTTTTAAGTTATTTTAGTTAAAGTATAAACTTTAAATGACGACTAAGGTGTGAATCGCTTTTTCTAAACAAAAAACCGTTAACTTCGTTGGATCCAAATAAACTTCCAACTTTCTTTTTAAAAATATTTAAAATACGGTACATATTCACCTAGGTCTAATATTGTTCAAAATTTTTATTAATGATCTTCCTTTACTCTATTCATGCCCATACACTAATGTATGCTGATGATGTTAAATTACGCTTGTCGTATTCTGACGTTTTGCAACACACTTTATTGGTGTCGTTTACATTTTTCACACATAGTATGAAATGGTATTATCAGTTTGTCTGAAAGTTTGTAACGCATTAAACGAGCCATCGTAGACCCCATAACGTATATATATTCTTGATCAGCTCGACGAGACGAATCGATCTAGTCATGTCCGTCTGTCCGTCTGTATGTTGTTGCGCATTTTTTGGGGACTAATTTTTATGCTATCCAGTTGAAATTTTGCACGTGTACTTCTTTTTATTCCAGTTTAATAGAGTGTCAAGATTGGCCCGCCACCGCCCACTTTTGACTTTTTGTAAGAAAAACTTTTTTATGAAAGTCAATATTAGGTTGAAATGCGATATGGTGATTTTTAAGAGACAGCCGCTTAACATACATAGACAATGGGGCGTGGCCCGCCCACTTTGTGAGGCAAACCAACAGTTCACTTTTATGCATTTGTATGGAAAACGTCAATATCAACTTGAAATTCTATATGGCGGCATCTTACACATCTACTACATCGCTTCATACACATCTACTAGTGAGCGTGTACCACCCACTTTTGAGGTAGCCCCTATTTAAACCCGCACTTTTATGTATTACAATACTGTTTAAAGTTTCGTGTGAATGTTATTAGAGCTTCGGTTCAACCGAAGTAACGTTTTTTCTTGTTTTTTAATAACTTTAAGCTCGGTAGAGAGTTTTGTTTTAACGATCTAGCTATCCTTATGGAACCTAAACTTATTTATAATAATCACATTGGTTCAATAATGAATAAAGCAAAATGTGTTCTTGGCTTTGTTAAGCGTTGGTCTTATGAATTTAATGACCCTTATATCACTAAACTCCTCTATACTTTTCATATTCGTCCGATTTTAAAATTTGACTTCTGTGTTTGGAACCCTTACTATGCTGTTCACGAGGATCATATTGAGTCAGTTCAAAAACAGTTTCGGTTGACGGTTATATTCGGTCCTGCCCCAACCACCATAAACCACACCATACAGTGTATTTTTGTGGATGTAACGGTAGTTGGAGAATCTCTTCGTGTTACTCATCATCACATATGTGTCAATTTTGTTTACTGAACGAAGTCCGGCGCGAAAACAGCGAATCTCCATTTAGCTATTGCAGAGTCCACTGAATGAAATTAAAGCGCAAATTCATGTCTGGCGGCTTAAATTCTTGAACGAGTTGGATTTTGCAAGCCTTTAAACCAAGATTCTGGCATAAAATTTGCTAATTTGTTCCATACGAGAGGCCAAGATGCTTCGCACGGCGTCGAACCGATTGGTCATGATCTTGAGCCACAATTTTCGCTTCAGCCGCAATATTTTCCTCACTTCGGGGTGTACGTGAACAAATGAAAAAAAACCGCGCACTTAACAAACAATATGTAAAAACAATTTGTGAATTATAAGTGCTACTAAGTTTGAAGAGTACGGGATAATTTGTTAAATCGGGGTCATTTTGATACTTGTGCTACTTACGCTTATTATTAGCCATCTTACCAACTTTTAAATCAATATTTCAAAGATTGGGGAAATAGATTGGAGAGGAACGCACAGACAGACAGACATACAGACAGACAAACAGATAGACATACAGACATACATACAGACAGACAGACAGACAGACAGACAGACAGACAGACAGACAGACAGACAGACATACAGACAGACAGACAGACATACATACAGACATACAGACATACAGACATACAGACATACAGACATACAGACATACAGACATACAGACATACAGACATACAGACAGACAGACATACAGACAGACATACAGACATACAGACAGACATAAAGACAGACATACGGACATTGCTTGATCGACTCGTCTTGTCATGCTGATCACGAATATATATACTTGAAGTTGTCTCCGATGCTTCCTTTAAGGCGTTGCAAAAGTTTGTCTTTGTGTGAAGAGTATACAAATTTCCATAGCAATCTTAGTAATATTTTTTTTTTGAGGTAAAACGGTGCTTTAAAATCATTTTGGTAAGTCATTGATGGTCAACAGAACTCGTTATTATGCTATGGTGACTAAATTTTATGATCCAGCACTTCACGTACATGATACGGAGCCTTACTGATTCCAGCAATGTTACGCTAAAGTAAACCAACAATTTGCTGCAATCAAACCTGGAGGCAAGTTTAAAAATTTAAAAACTGAGGTAGATATATGTCGAGCAAAAAGGGCCAATGAGAAGAGTATTAAGCTTCGGTTCCATCGAAGTTAGCATTTTTCCTTGTTTTATTATTATTTTTATGCTCTGTACTCAAAATTTAACAGGCAAAATAAGGCATGTCAGGTCCTTTAAATTATATATTCTTTTTCAGCATCGGAAGCTGAGTCGAACGTCCGCCCGGTTTTATAAAAAAAGAGATCTCCGAGGAGTTTATGAAATCGATATGCCTCATCCAGTTGTTGGTGGGCTTCCATACAAACCCACCGTTTTATGTATGAAAAACTTCTTTAGTTAAGCCAATAGCAGCTTGAAGTGACTTCTTATAGATGTTTGCTTCAGAAACATACACGAATAAAGTGCGTGTTCCACCCACTTTTGGGGTAGCTCCTATACAAACCCAACACCTACATTTGTATTTTATAATACGATTTGAAATTTCGTGCGAATGTTATTAGAGCTTCAGTTCAACCGAAGTGAACGTTTTAAACATTTTTTTGTGCAAAATCAATTTTGTTTGATTCAGGATATCCAACTTTTTTTTAATAAACTTCTTGCTAGAATTATACTCTGAGCATCTTCAAAATAAATAGAGCAAAAAGAAAATAAGTTTTTTTGTTTGCGTTTTGAAAATTCATAATTAAAATGCTGTTCATTTGAGTTCGGCAATGAAAGTAGAACGAGCCGCACTAATTAATTAAGTTGAATTAATATTTACTTGTACTTGATATTTCATTATTATTTTCTCTAAGCAATTTAACCCGTTTTCTTCTCTTTTTTATGCGCAAAGTTGATTTTGTTTAGTCTTGACGACGTTTCGATGAGGCTTACACCTGAATGTATGTCCTTGTATTTACTTTGTGGCCGAAACCGTGTTGTCTTGTTGTTGTTGTTGGTGTTCCACACGCAAAGTTAAATAGCTCCGGGCGCACAATTTAAATTTTTAATTACGCATCGAATCAACAAAATTATGAATACATTTCATTTATTAGGTAAGTAAGTTGCTCGCTGGTAAATGAGTCGAAAAAAAAATTTCTTATTTGCAAAGTAGCGCTGTGAAAAGGAAACTTAGAGAGAAAGAGAAGGAAAGAGGGTCAGAGAAGGATATACAAAGGCAGCTGCACGGATTTTATATTTTTGGGATCAACTGATCCTGAAGCCACCATTTTATTTGCACACAACACACATACAATACGCTCCCTTTGATTATTAGCATGGATTTTCATCGCATCCCTTAGATTTACTTGCTCACTTACTCTCTTTAGTTTTTATCCATCTCTTTCTCACTGCTTCTTAGATTTTATTGAGGGATGGATGTATGTCTGGATGCCTGAATCGCTCATGCCCATTGGATTAATGCCAAATGCAGATCAGTTTATTGCTTGTTTACCGCTAACTTTACGCCTCACATCTCTCATCCGTTGAATTGTATGCGTAATCGTAGCAATTTGCACGCTTCAGATTAAATCTGATCCCTTGATTCTATACATTTACAACTGGCATTCTCTCTCTCACATTCTATTCATCCTCACACTGTTTCATCTGCCCTTCACATCAAACACTGGTTTCCGGTTATAAAACGATAGAGCGATATTTAGATTAAAAATTTAATTGAGTATTCAAATGGGAATGATTTTTGTTTTTTTTTTTCAATAATTCCGTTTCTTGGATTTGGAATATAGTTCAAGCAAATCCGACATGGATTAGTGATGGTTTCGTTTCATTAACATATCAATGTCACAATCCGCAAACGGGAGAGTGAAAACTTAGCTTTAAAATCAGGAACGGTGCGAGACGATAATTCGGTGATATAAGTAATTTTTAAAAACTTCAAATAAACGACAACAAAAACTTTTACAAACGCTGCTTTGTTCTAGGAATCAATCAGTAAAAAAGAAACTTTTCTAATTTTGCTACTTAAATGCCGGCGGCAAATTTACTTCGTTTTTTGTTCTTAGGCAAACAGAATTGAAATCGAAATCAGCCAAACAAGAAAAACATAAGAATGGGGACGAAAAATATCGGAAAAAAGCATGGAATAAGATTGAAAACCAAAGAAAATTCGATGCGAATTGTCCTCGCAGTTTGGGGGAACGTGGGAAAACCCGTGCAAAGCATAGTTGGAAAAGTAGAAAAACCTTTTATTCCGTCGTGTTTACATAGTCCTTGCCAATTGAACATTTTCACTAGTGAAGTTAAGAGCACCTATGTGCTCTGTGTGTGTGTGTGTGTGTATCTGTGGGTGTATCTGTAGTGTGGAAAACCCAGTTGTACGTACGCTCCACAAGTGAGTGTACTACTCCATCAAATACTTACACGAGTTAATTTAATTTTTTATTTAAAATTCAATCTACGAACTAAAACAAAAAGTTAGGTCAGGCAGCCCGATTCCAATTGGCAAACATTCAGTGTAGAGTTGAGTTGGCATGGCGGAAGTTGATTTTGGCACAGCACAGCGAAAATCTGAAAAATATTTGAAAAAAAAAACAAAATCATCGTTGGGAAAACTTTTGAGCTTAGCCGCCGAAGTTTGTACATATGAGTATATATTGTACATACTACGAGTACCTTTTTGTGTACGTATGTATGTATATATGAGTATTCCCAATGGATGTTGTTCGCAAACGAGAAACGAGAAGCATAAGTGCTCCTTGTAAGAAGTTCAGAGCAAAGACAAATAAATTTATGGTGTTCAGCTGTCGGAATGGAAGAATCAAATCCATCTATATATCGATTTAAACTGAAAGCGAATAAGACAAAACAAAATAATTCAGTTAAAAAGTGTCAAAAACTAGGATAAAGCAATAATTAGTAAAATTTTAGAAAAAGTTTTTAATTGATTTATGAAATGATAACACTCTATATACTTCGGAACTATGTATATACAATACTTATTATACCATGTGAGTATGGTTTATTATGTTTGTTAAAGACCCAAAATTAATGTAAAATTATATTTAGCTGCTACTTATATCAAGCTTCTCAGGAAAAGCTCCTTGCTTATCAAATGTATTTAATGTTTCAAAGGATAAGACATTTCCCCTCCAAGCGTGTTAGTTGTTGCTATTTCTGCCACACTTACTTGAAAATTGCCATTCGTGGTTAGTTTTGTGTCTTGTCTTTAATTAATTAGACAAAGACGAAAGTTTATAATTAGCATTTTTTTTTTACAACGAAAGAGAGCTCTGATACCCGCAAAGTATACATACTTGTATTCATGATCAGTCCGACGAGACGAATCGGTATAATTATGTCCGTCCGGTCAAATAATTTTTATGCTCTTGTTTAAAATAATATAAATATTAACCTCAACTGTAGCTTATTGGCTTTTGTCACACACTTTTTGCTTTGAATTGTTTTTATAGAGTGCGACTAGTATGTGAAAGGAAAGTTGTTTGCTTTGGATCTTCCTCTTAGAGTCCAAATACGGACATGGCTAGATCGACTTGTATTGTCAAACTGTTCACGAATATATACACCTTATCGGATCTCTGAAGCTGCCTTAATTGTAGATCTGTAAAGGAATTATTCATTTTTATATAATTTTCAATTCACAAAGAATGCTCAATTATTTAATCATTCCTTCTAAAAAAAAAACATGTAAAACAGGAGCAGGGCAACAATAGCCTTATGGACACGCAAACACCTGCTTGGCTGAACGTGGAGCCTCTCGACAAAAATGATCCCTTTGATCTATACTTCAATGGTGAGACCTATAGTAACATACGCCGCCCATGTATGGTGGCCTAAACTGCTGCACACATGTGTAACAAGGCATGCCTGAGCATGTCGGGTGCCATGCGAACATGTCCTATTGCCGCAATGGAGGCGATGATCGGTCTACCTTCGCTGCACATTTTGATTCAATCCTTAGCAGGAGCAGGAGCAGGAGCAGGAGCAGGAGCAGAGGCTCCGAGACTTCAGACTGTAAACATTCTGACGCAAAGTGAACTGGGTCACTCTAGTATACTTAAACTCATCCCTCGCATCGAAATCTGCAACCTTTCAGATTTTTTGGCCATGGAACTGCGTTTCGGCTGCCAGTTCTCAGTTCTCCTTCTCAGTCGATCAGAATGGGAGGAGAGCAGCCCAGATACTGGACCATCTACGATCAACTGGTTCACTGATGTTTCACTTACCGATACGGGCACAGGTGCGGGTGTCTTCGGACCCAACACCAAAATCTCTATTGCCGTGGGTGCCTGGTTGCGCCCAACATAACCATTCTTTCAGATAGCCAAGCGACTATTAAAGCATTAACCTCTTGAAATTTCTCCTCGAAGCTGCTTCTTCGATGCTACGATATCCTCCAACAACTGTTAATCGGCGCAAAGTTGCGATTTGTTGGGTACCTGGCCATAAGAGCATCGCGGGAAATGAAAGTGCTGATGAACTAGCCTGGGCTGATTCGGCAACTTCCTTTATAGGCCCGGAACCTTTTTGTGGATTAAGCTGGGCTAAGTCTAAATCTTTCATAGTAGATCGTTTTTAAATCACTGCTTCCCGGTAGTAGATACAATATCCAGGTCTACGACGGGCCCAGCTACTAATTCATCCTATATACCCAAAAACCAATGCACATTTCAATAGATTCTACCAGAGGGCTACCTCACTGGCCATCATCCACTGAGATATCACCTAAATAAACTAGGTCTCTCCTCAAAAACAGAGTACAGACTCTGTATAGAGGATTGTCCGGCCTTGAACAGCCTCAGAATTAAGCGGATGAATAGACCCTTCACTACAGCTGATATGGTCAGAAACGCCTCGTCTAAAGTTATTCTACGTTTCAGTAAAGAGATGGAGAAGATACTTTATAAATTGACTTAACCATATCCAGACTAGGTTACAAAAGACATAATTTGCTGTCGCAGTGCCCGTTTCCTATAGGATGGCTCTCTGACGTTCTAGCTCTGCTAGTCTCCTAGTTAGCGTTATAGGCTGTTCGAGCCAGACCATATCAAAATTTAAACTGATATTGACTTAAATATAGAAGTATTTGATACAAAATGTCAAAAAACGGAGGGTGGTTTGTATGGCGGCTACTCTTTTACATCCTTTATGAAGCTCCACTGTCCATTTTTAGCTTGACTGCAATAAAAAAGTTTTTCATACAAAAAGTGAAAAGTGGGCGGGTGGTTTGTATGGGGGGGCTAAAAAGTAGGCGTGACATGTCAATATGGATACTCCAGTTGACTGAAATTAAAATAAGTCTATGTGCCAGCTTACAACTGGATATCTTAAGAATTTATCGCAACATTATTAGCGCAACAATTACAAGACAGACTGACGGATATGGCTAGGTCGACCTGTCTTGTCGAATATATATACTGTATAGGGTCTACGATGTCTCCTTTAATGCGTTACAAACTTTCAGAAAGTGATAATACTATTTCACACAGTTTGTGGTGTCATAGATATCTCTTTCACCCCAATTCGGACCCAAGTAAAAGCCGGATGTGTCTCAGAAATGCTAAACTTCACGATTGTATTACAAATTTAACGTGACACCACGAGTTTTGCTCATTATTGCAATATAAAAGGCTACAATCAGATACATCCTTATACGTACATATAATCGTTTTAGTTTTCGAACTTCTGAATGCTCCGATCGTTATGAAATTTATCATATATAATAAGAAAAGGACAAAATTGTTCATAACTCAGAAGGTATTTGACACAGATAGATGATAAGATTATGTAAAGGGCACTGCGGGATAGAAGATCCATTGGAAAAGTGAATTGTGTCATGGTCCCCATAAAACAGAAAAGTCAAATTCGCGATATCACAGCGACTTTTTGAAGCAAATGGATAAGATTTTGTGCATATGAAAAGGGTACCGGGAGAAATAAGATCCACTAAAAAATGGGCGGTGCACCGCCCCATACTTGAAAGATTAACGGCTACGTAATGCTCCTTTGTATGTTTTTAATTTTGTGGCAGTGGACGCAGACAGCGTCCGGGAGCCAGCTGGTATATGTACTATATAATATAAATAAATATTAGTGGGCATAGGAGTCCAGTTAATATGAAAATAATCCTTTCTAGCTAAAATGCATTGATCAGAGTTGTTCTTGCAGCATTATTATTTTTTGCTATAAATAACTATCATGGAGGTCTTAACTCCAAAGTACATATCTTATGAAAGATCGGTGTGTAACACTAAACTTCTTTGTGTTTCTGTGCAAACATTCGTTTGTAACTCGCTGCAAAGATCCCTAAACAGAAAAACAAATACATTTTTTAAATGCTTAGGAAAGCACACCTCTAACAAAATAATCCAAATAATATGAAAAAGAAAGGAGTGAAATGCCAGCAAGAATAACAACCAAGAATCAATTGGTACAGCGGGTAAATAATATTTTGGGCGCAAACTTGCAAACAAGCAGCGAACAGAATGAAATGATTTTGGGCAAAGGAGCAAAATAAAAGTATTGCAAACAGACAGCCAACAAAACAAACGCCAATTCAAAGGACACGATTGTTGATGCTACTGACTTACGCCGGGAATAAAAAGAAAAACTAACAAAAAAATTGATGGAAAGAAACTCCGCAACTGCATTGATTTTCTGCTTAGACGAACTTGGCCAACAGCAGCCAAGAAACCAGAATGCCGAGCATCTCGTAAGTGGGTAACTGAAAAAAAGAGCATATGTTATCCTTGTGAGTTGTTATCCCTTTGCTATTTTTCTGTTTGTTTGTACAATTGTTTTGCCCACTTTTTGGCATTCGGTCGTCGAACAATTGCACTGAGCGCACAATTAATGCGTTCGTTTGTTCATTTGCTTGTTATCCTACATGTTTCACTCATGTCATGGAAAGCGTAAAAAAAAAAATTCCGAGAGCATAAGAAAGAAAGGAAAAAAATTAGTTTGCAATATTTGCTCGATCGATTTTCGGGCTGCAAGCAATTGTGTTGAGGTTGTCGATTTCAATTGACCGTTTAAATCGCAACAAGGATCAGCCAGGATAAGCCGCTGTACAAAAACAAGGCTTACAGTTCTCATTTGTCCAATATCTTCTCTTTTTTATTTGTGACCGTTGATCGCTGATGCGCATTTGATTGGTTCTATCTTTTATCCCTGTCATATTTATGTAGATGTAATAACCTGGCTGCTGTTGTTTATGTCCTTAGAAGAAATCGTTTCGCATTCTTTCGTTGATTTCCTGTAACTAATTGCGAGAAAAATCTTTAATACCTGGCAGGATTACTTTATAAATCTAGATTCTCTATGGATAGTTGTGCTTATGACCGTTTTAGTGCACTTCCATCCTTTCAGCGTTTGTTTATACAAATGTCCACTTCATTTCGATGTTTGTTTCTCCATGTTAATAAAATTGAAATTTAATCAAGGCAGCTTGAAAAGGGTGTGAAATAGGCATTCTAGCCAAGCTGTTGAGCAGTCGACCACTTGAAAAATCTCGTTATCCTGTCAAAAACAGCACAGCGCTTGTCGTGGGTGAAAACGAAACCCATTCAATTTAGCGCTATTTTGCTCGATGCCAGTCACACCATTGTTTGTCCTGACTGAAGTGACGACAGCGCTGCGCATAAATCAATTATTTGATAAGAGGATATCCTTTATCAGAACAGCAGATGCTACGCGCAGCCGCAAAATAACATTGAATGATTTTTGATGCGACCAACGCTCTGATGAATGAACATTGTTGCCTGTCTCCTTCTTCATTATTTTACCTCTTGCGGCTGCATTGACAAAAGCGCAGACGGATCAACCTGTGCATCTTAAAACCACACGCATCCTTTCGCATTACTTTAAGATATACGTATATTTCAGACCATATTCCATGCGCGCTCTTCGCCACAGCATGTTGTCCATTGTTTGGAGATCAATTTGTAACTTAATTGAAATCCATTTAAAGTAATGAGTTAGTCCGACCGAATGGGTTGGTATTAGTTAAGAATTTACGCTCACTTCCTTCTCGAACCCGCGTTCGCTTTAAATTATTATCCTTTCAATGGCAGCAGGATCGACTACAATCACCAACAAGGATCAGGGCGGATCAATTTACTTCTGTTGTCGCATGCAAATTGGCATTAAATGTTGCCGAGATACTTGATAGCTTTCGCAGGAGTGTTCATTAAGGCCGTAATATGTGCCATGAACATTTCGTATGCTAAAATTCCGATTCGCCTCGTCTGCTTCGAGCGTGTTTTGCACAAATTGAAAACACTCAAAACAGGATTAACATCGCCACGCAGCGTCCAGCACCCCGTCCAATTTTAATATTGTATCACATCAATGTAAAGAAAGGCAATCATAAAATAAATGTATGCCAATTTTTAGCCACGATTTGGTGGTGGATGGTTGGTGACGTGGCGTGGCGTGGCATCATTTGCCAGAAAAGTATAAGTGCGTGCAAATCCTTGCCGCAGGATGTTTTTAATATTATCAACGCATATTACTTTATTTTCGACAAAAAGCTCACACTCACATACGACTATATTCATGTGCATGTGGATATATTCCTATTGGCATCGACCAAGTGCCACGAAGTATGTCATACATTGTCTTTGCCTTTGCTCTTTCGGGTGAGGGTCGGTGAAATGCTTTTAAGTGAAAATGGTTTGCTATTTATAGTGTTTAGTGCTGAAATTGTTTTTCTTATTAGTGAAACAACTAAAATATGTGCATTTTTATTCAATGCATCATTGGATTTACTTCATGAGACTAACAATGTTTTAATAGTTATTAAAAGTTACACTATGTTTCTACCTTGTTCTTATAGGATAAAATGGTATATTAGGCCCCATAAAGTATATATATTCTTGATCAGCATCAAAAGTCGAGTCGATATAGATATCGCTAAAATTAGGTTGCACAGTTTTAGCTATTTGTATTAATGTGACATACTAACTGTTATACGCTTCATGGGCACACAAATGTTATAACAATTATACGCAACAGAATACCACACATCGTCCTTGAAAAATATCAAATACAGTATTTGCAAGCAAAAAAATTACGGTTACAGTACAATGTATGCCTCTGACTATAGCGTCTGTATATTGCCCTCCTAACCAACTCATGAAACATAGCCTATTTGAAGATTTTATAGCTTCATTAGGTAACAGGTTTATCGCTGGTGGTGATTTTAACGGTAAACATAACCAGTGTGCTTCGAGGCCAACAACGCCAAGAGGCGAATATGCCAAATAACTAGAGACTATTAAAAAATCAATCAGATCAATTTCATTTTAGAAATACCACTCCACAATAGAACAAGACTTTCCAAGAACTGCCCGTGTAGGAAAAGAATACTGTACCGCTTCTTCTTTGCTGGATGTCTCAAAAGCCTTTGACAAATTATGGCATTCTCGCCTAATTTACAAAATTAAAAAGCATCTACCTTACCATGCATACATTTTGAACTAATATATGCGAGGTAGATATTTTATGGTCAAAATAAACAACGAAATCACAGATCTTTTCGAAATAAACTCTGGCATTCCACAGGGTAGCGAGCTAATTTACCGCTATCTGAACAAACGAACACTGCAACTTTCACTGATGAATCTAAGATCTTGGCACAAGACAGTGATCCAATTTTAGCAAGACGCAAACTCCAAAAGAACTTGAATGAGGTTAATGAATAGTTTAATAGGTGGCGGATCTACATTTACACTTAGACAACGTACATGCCCTTCCGTGTACTTAAATAATAAGCAGTTACCACTTACGGTATCCAGTTATGGGGTTCAGCAGCAGAAACCAGCTTAGAAATCCTGCAAAGGTTTCAATCGAAACTTCTTAGAGTGTGCGCAAATGCGCCTTGGTATGATACCAACAATACTCTGCACAAAGATCTACGCATCCCAACAATAGTTAAGAATATAAAAAACGTCAGCAGCAAATATAAAACACGCAGACATATATGTACACCCAAACCCACTAGCTCTTGAACTAGCTAATTGAGATTCCACCAGTCGTACACATCGAAGATTCGCTCCTGCTGACCATCCACATAGATTTAATTAAACATAATTGTTAAATTCTTTATTAGCATGAGCTCTCTTTATCGTAACAATAAGCAAAAATCAACGATACTCGTATAAGTAAACAGATTGTAAATAATAAAAACATTTTTGGGAAATTTTTCATATGTACTCTTAAATGTGTATCTATGACTGTATAAATGCATGAAATGTATGTATGTAATATGTAATATGCATGCAAGAATTAATATCGCACGTAAATTGATCTGTATGCAGTGTATAGAAATAAAACGTATATGTTTTTCTTTTTTAATTTAGCTGTATATTCATTACTTCCTTTGGATATTAACACATTCAGAGACGAGGGAGGTAAAGAGACTATTACCTACATATGTCTGTTTGACATATGTAGGTAATAGAATATATATAATAGTATTCACACTCTCTCATTATCATTATTTAACAAGAAAAAAAAAAAAAACATTGGCGAAACCGAATCTTCAATACGTTCTACACGAAATTCCAAATCGTACCATGGAATAAAAACGAATAGTCTAGCGCGATTTGCATCTTTGTCAGATCTCCGATGAATACTTCAATGTGTTAAAAGGTTTCTGACAAACTGATAATACCGTTTTACATCGAAGGATTCAAGAAAGACCTTTTACAACGGTTAACATGGTCGGGTAAAATGTTTATTTTCTGCAAATTTATATTTTTTTTTTTTTAATTTAGTCGATGAGAATAGCAATTGGTTGTGTTTCGGCAGCTCGACTTGTTGGTTGCTTATTAGCCTAGGTGGTCCGAATGTCAGCTCATTCAGAGCAAATTTTGTATAAATCGTCGATAAATCAACAAAATTGCGCTTCTACGCAATTAAATTAAAAAAATCGTATGTATGCTTCTAAATACATTTTTAAATGTTAAAAAATATCATTTTGATATGTGCGAGAATATCAAAATAATATTTTCGAGCATGTCATTTTGATAATTCTAAGATTAACTCCTCTTCAATGAAAAAAAAAAAAAAATGTAATTTTGATGAGTGATTTTTATGATTTTTGTTATCTGTATATGATTTAAAACTGCTCATATGTAAAAATGCGTGCAATATGGTCGGGTTCAGTTCTCAATGGAAAACATTATACATTCGTTTACACCTCATTCATCTGCTCTATTAAAAAACCTCATATAAAATAACATCTTGAACGTTCAATTGCACATTACAATCAATATCACCAATACAAATAACAAATATATAAATCTTTCGTCACAAAATTGATATCAGAAGTTTTGGGACACTTGTAATAATTTTGCAGTTTGAAATACCATGTACTATAGGCCAATATTGGAACTATAGATTTAAATGGGTCTATATTCTATATTGGTCTGATCTAGAATTATGTAGGATATTATATTAGGATTGACATAAGATGTACTAAATTTGGCATTTCAATCTTAATAAACCAACAAATCAAAAATACTATTGGGTTTGGCAATTTAATTTAATTTAATTTAATACTTTATCTAAAGAAGCAATAGGGAAGTCTAAATATCCAAAATTGAAGGCTTTACCAGACAGGCAGACTGAGTGTAGAAGGATACCACTTAGTTTCTTTCTAATAAACTGATTTATTAGTTTAGTTAGTTTTTCGTCTTCACAACGAACACAACCAAACCAAGTCCTTAGTCCTTGTAAATCCTTAAATTGTTTTATGGTTATATTGGTAAAGTAGGTGTAAACCTAATTATGCATAAAGCTTGAAACCACAAACTGCCACTTGGCCGTCTGTCTTTACGTTCTTTATCCTTTTTTCCGTCCGGTATATTTCATATATTGTATTTGTCAACTGAACCCTTTTGTCCCATCCGCCATTGAGTGTTGCGCAGCGGGTGACTGCCGGCTTCAATTTTTGTTTCGCTGAGCCTCATTTAAATCGTTCCATTGGCCAATTTGCATTCGCACCACAAGTAAATTTATCCGCCCTAATCTACCGGCCGAGCCGTTTGTCAATAAAGAGCTCAACTCGATGAGTGCCATAAAATTGATTAGCTCGCTTCACAAATACTATAGATCAAAGCCAAACGAAGATAGAATTCGGTGCCTACCAAGCACATTTTAAGCTTGGGATTTAAATTTGCAAAGAAAACAAGACTTTCGTAGGCGGTGAAATTGAAGTCAGTCAAAAGGTCGGTCAATCCATATCCGAAGGCAAAAGTGAACTAGAGTATTTTGTGTGTCCGAAATATGGGCTATTGATAATACAATTTAAATTGAAGAACATAAGTTCTTTCCTCCTCTACACGTAGGCCTATGACGTAACACAAAATTCGACAGTTATCAGAAGACTTTGAGACAACTATTTCCTGTCCAACTAAATTAATTAATTTTAAAGAAATACTCTTTCGCCAATTTTTTAAGAAATAGCGCGCCTCATGAAGTTTAACATTTCATAAACTTGGTGCACTGGAAGCGGAGTTATTACAGTTGTCCGGGACGTCTTTAAGAATGTATGTTGACGCCTTTAGCAAGGCTTCTACGTCCATAAAAATATTGCTCATTTTTTATCATTTCCCACACACCACTGCTAAAACGAAAATCTTGAGACATCCGCGTTGTGGAAATTGATTTGTCAAACAGATAATCTTCACAGTGAATTATCGAGTGCGAAACCAGTGTTTTGACAGTACAATTGATTTATAACATCCATATAAAATTATAGTTTATTTTACTGAAAATAAACTAATTTTAAGATGATTTGTGCACCACTTGAATTCAGCTTTTCGAGTTTGTAATTTTTGATTTAATTTTAGCAGAATCTTCAGATTTGTCGAGCGTGTGAAAATACAAATGCAAATGTTACTTACGGATGAATTGTAGGTGGTCCTAGTTATTATCATGCATCATCACCCATATCAAGCACCCATGAAAGACAACAGACGGGAAAATATGACTTTTCAGCCTGATCTCGTATTTATGTGTAATATTCTAATTGTTCTATATCACTTACAAAAAAACGATTTTACGGAGACAATTTATTGAGCGTTCAAATGCTATCTAAATGAATTTGAATCAGACTTTCAGTTATGAGACTTGGGAGCTTGAGAACTAAAATCTATTAAATATTTTCTAAACAAAAATCCTTGCCTTAGAATTGAAAGTTGTTTGGTTTTGTTGGGTTTAATCCATAACGAACAAAAATTATTTTTTAATTTATAAGAGTTTTAGGCTTCCATATAAAAAAAGATTATAAAAAAGAAATATAAAAAAGATTATACCAGCTTAATACCAGGTATACTTACTGTTACAAATCATACCACCTCTTGTCTTTACTTTTAAATCAATCTCCACAGCACAATTTCTACATCCGTCTTTTGTAATTAATTAATTATATGTGTTTAATCTGTGAATTTAAACGTAATAATATTTAAATAATAATACATATATATATATATATTCAATTATAGCAAAAAATTCGCTATAATTATAATATTCCTAAGTATTGCAGCTCCATCTAACGGCAGTTTGGATGTGTTGTGTTGCGCCATCTATTTTCTAGCATCATGACCGCGTGGTTACTACCAAACATAAATGGGCTATTACCACAATCGCCGCGAATACCTGCGCCATCTACCGTCGGTGAGTTTCC
Source organism: Leucophenga montana (assembly GCA_035044765.1). NCBI lineage: Eukaryota > Metazoa > Arthropoda > Insecta > Diptera > Drosophilidae > Leucophenga > Leucophenga montana. The sequence goes on from JAWNNQ010000643.1 coordinate 1,089,741, forward strand.
TTCCCTTTTTTCATTTTTTTTAAGCATTCAAATATTCACACTAAAAAGTTGGTAACGCATTAAAGGATATATATTTTTGATCAGCTCGACGTGACAAGTCATCGTACCATGTCAGGCTGTCACTCTGTCTGGTATTCAGCTGTAAAACTGCACCTATACTTATTTTTATTGCAGCCAAATATAGTACACATTAGGGGTTTTCTCTAAATCTCTAAAGCCTTTCCACAGGAGGTCCATTAAAGTTCAGCCCTTACAATTCACAATAAATAAAATTAAAAAAAAGCTCATGGTGTCCACAATGTGAACGTCTGATTTAAGTTTTTTAATGTCACTTTGTTGAAGTTTTTAAATTGTCATAATCGCCACCAACTGCATCAAAATAAACAATAGAATATGTTCATATCAGTAGAACCTTAGCTCTAATACGTCATTATTCAATTAATAAAAAAGTCGTTCAGGTATTGGAGGTACTTAGGACCCCACTAAAAACACACACAACACCCCCACCCCAAAAAAGAAATCATTTCTGTTTACTACAAAACATTTTAATTTTCATAAAATATTATGTTTTTTTTTTGTTTTGTAGAGTTAACCCCACGTCATCCCCCAATAGAACATTCAGATGATTGTTACTAAGAATGATATGCGCAAAATAAAGTTAATAGTGTTCGATTTTGAAAACGGGCGAGCTGCCACTATATTTGTTGGTATAACAAACACACTGGATAAATTTAAACTTTGGAAATTAAATAAAAAGATAGATAGATTTATCATAGAGTTAAGATAGGATATTTATTTTTACTTTTTTAGCGTTGCTCACCTTGTAGTTCATATGTAAATACGGTTCTAAAAAAATCATTTTAACTGTTTCTATAAAAAAACTTTTTTCATGCACTCGATATAAAATTCAAAATTGAGATGTCAGGTTCCTATGTTAGGACGCTAACATACAAATCAATGGGTGTGATCCCACCGCTTTTTGGCCTACTTTTGACTTTTTGTATGAAAAATATCTTTGTTTCACATTTTTTCTGTTTATCATCTTAAAATCAATTGTTGATTACGGACACACAACATCTCACCATTTCCTAACCACTTTTCACAAGGGATATAATACGATTGCTAACTGCAAATGCAAGATCCATCGGTAAATAATACAAAAATATTACGAATGTCATAGATTAAAACATCAAACGGTTGGGCTGAGCAGGTCTGGACCGTTATCGCATTCCGGACATGCGCGCTAAATTTCATTCTCGACAAATATCTATTCGTTAACCTCGATACACTATATCTTAACGTAAGTCTGTCGTAGAAGGCTAATTTCGCTTCAATAAATGTGTCTGGGGTGTCTGTATAACTGTCTGTTGTATATTTACTCCGTATACCCTCAATCGTCGCAATAATGATTTGATTGAATGGAATAATTACACTATTAAAATTAGTCATGATATGGCCAGAGCTATGTAGGTGGAAGATTTCTGCAGGTGCTGCTTAAGCCAACAAAATTTCAAATAAAACGAATATCGAAATTAAAAGCTTTATATTTGTCTCGCCTGCACTCATACTATCTATGTTATGTTCCATGTATACGTAAAGTCCATTTGAGCAAGTGAGATAGACTCAATTATTTTGCTGATAACAAAAAATCGAAAAGTTATCGAAGTTGTAACTCTTTTTATATTTGTCTCACCCGCACTCAAGCTTTGTATGATATGTGATATTAGTACCCAAATGGCATTAGAGCAACTGAAATAGAAGTACAGATTTTGGAAGCGAAGAAGAAGAATCAAAATAAAAATAGTAAATTATTATTATTTAAAATTATTTAAATTACAACTCCAATAAGCATGTAAGTGTGGTTAATATGTACATTAAAATGTAGTTGCACGTCCACTACATATTACCCGTATTGCAGGGCGGACTATTGGAAATCAAATGAGCGGAAATACTGCGACTTCTGCAAATGCTGGCTCAGCGACAACAAAGCCGTAAGTAGTAAATCTCCTTTGGACTCCGTTGTTGTGTTAATTACTTAGTTAATATCCTTGAACAGAGCATTGCGTTCCATGAGAGCGGTAAGCGGCATAAGTTGAACGTCGCCAAACGTATTACAGAGATTAGCCGCAACAGCGAGAAGTCGGAACGCGAGCGCCAAAAGATGGACGCGGACATACGGAAAATGGAAGATGCTGCCATGAGATCCTATGCGCAGGATATACACTCCAGAGGTGACATGACGGCGCGCACTGTCAACTCGGTCATAGACGCCGCAAGGGGTACGAATGTCAGCTACGCCAGGGAAAGTAGATATGATAACGCTAGCACCAGCTGCAGTGCGAG